>VDFB02047230.1:540430732-540778911 GCA_007258455.2 Sequoia sempervirens
TAATCATTTCCATTGTTGCATGTTTCGTTACTTTATTTCGTCACTTTGGTTTAATTACCTAAAAGGGGTTTGACCAAGGAAAATCCTCGTGCCTTAACAATCAACAATTTATATTCTTGTATTGTTTGTATGAAAACTTAGGTCCTTTGGAAGCTTAAGAATCATTGAATATTGTATTTAAAATTCATTCAAGTCTTCTTCTCTTCATTCAAGTCAAATCATCAAGAAAAAGTCATTTTTAGACTTGATTCTGACAATTTTTGAAGTAGACACCTGTAGAAGACAGAAAGGTAGATCTAAAGCTACAAAATCAAGTCATGAATTTTTAGATCCTTAAAGGAGGACTAATTCACCAATCATGGAAAATTAGTCCCATCTATGGGCCTGACAAAGTGATTTTATCAGATTTCATCTCTCAGCAGTCTGAAACCTGTTTCCAGAAGGTTTCATTAGAACAGGGACTGATTCACCCTAGGTGGCAGATGAGTCCTCTTTGGATTAAGAAACATCATCAATCAACATTCCAGACATTCAAGATTTATCACACTTTTCCCAGGTGCACTCTATTTTTATCCATCTCTTTTTGTTTTGCATATTTCATCCATTTAGTTCATTTTTCAAACATAGTTTAAATTGCACTTTTGCATTCACTTTTAGTCATTCAGATTAATCAATTGCATTTATTTAAGTTCATTTAGCATTAAAAAAATTATACACATCCTAATTTGAGTGTTACATAAGCATTTTTGGATCTAATCTCTCTCCTTTTGGGTGAAAAACCCTATAAGAGTTAGAGAGTCCATTGGGTCCAAAAATCTATGTTCCAAGATTGTTGATATATTTACTAAGGCTCTTCCTAAGGATAATCTTGAGTATCTTTGGGAGAAGTTGGGGGTTATTTCCCTACCTTTCTTTAACTAGATGCATATGGAGATACACCAGTCCAATGGATCTATGGATCTATCTCTATTTTGGACTGGTGTTGGTGGATACCTCTAAGGGGGAGTAGGTAGTGTCATGTGTTGTCATTATGTTTCTAATTTGGTTGGGTGTACTCTTAAGGGTGAGTATTCAGAGTAGGTAGTTTTGGTTCACTATCAAAGAAGGAGAAAAATGAAAAACATTTTATCCTTTTCCATTGATGTCAAAGGGGGAGAGAGAATCATGTGAAAAATCTTATCTACTCAAGGGGAGAAAGAGAACCATTGGTGAAAGTTTTGTATGTTGTCTAATCATTATTGATAAAGGGAGAGAGACTCTTGTAAGGGGGAGAGCGTTCAAGAATGTTGTGAAGGTTATGTTGTGTTTTCTTTAATGGTTTTTCACATCTTATGTTGCAATAAATGACAAAGGGGGATATTGTTGCAAGTATGAAGGTGTTTCCAATAATGTCAATAAGTATATCTACTGGTTGATATTGTCAGTGATATGGGGAGATTGTTGCATGTATAACTATATGTTGAGGATATTGAGAAAATTGTGAAAAAGGAAGATTGATGCAAAGTATGCTTGTATGGCTGAGATATTGAGGAATTGTTGTGAGTACATGGAGCTATCTTTTGCATAGTCTAAAATTAATTCAAAATGAAGTAATAAGCTAAGATGATGTCTTTGGCACTTGGTTTCCAAGTTCTTTTGGGAAAAATGATAAATAGAGTAAACAGTGTGTTCAAGTGTTCAGAATGTGCTCTAGTATTGTGCTCCACCTTTCTTTTGTGTTGATGATATTCTTGTGCATATCATACAGGTTATTCATGATTTTCAATGGTTTCTATATTCAAAATTTGGGTTTCTAAATTGTTGTATAGAGCCAGATAATTTCACCAGTGTGTGAACTAGGTAATTGTGTATTATTTTATGTGGTGTAGGAGAAATGTATTTTCTCCACATTTCTCCACATATTTTTTTCAGGACCCGTGGTTTTGAAGAAGTGTTGATGGTGTTCTTATCTTACTTGTGCTAAGAGGATTCAAGGTTTGGTGTTGTAGAAGACATGTTTTAGTGTTACAATGTTGTTTGATTGTATAGAATGATAATATTCTTCAGGTAAAATCTATTTTAGAGGTTTTGGATATATTTCAAAGTGATAATGAGTTATTATAGAAAGTGTTTAAAAGAGGTTACTTGTTTGAAACTTTCATATTAATTTTTGGAAGTGTGTATTTAATGTTTTATTATGTTTAACATTGGTGTTGGCCGACCTTGTGTTAGCACTACATGTGAGGATTGTGAAGTGTGTTGAAGTGTGTTTAGATCTATTTGGGTCCTATTTAAGGTTTTATGTAGGTCACCTTCATTCCTATCCATTGCAGGAATGTTTTGGTGCTTACCTATTTTGAATTTGTATGTATAATGGCTGGTGGTCAACATTGGAGAAAGTTTTTTAGGAAAATCTTGATATAAATAAGTATGGTATTGTGGTGAGATAAGGAAAGGAAAGAAGTGAGAAGCAAGATAGATGTGAGATTGTTTCTAGTGATGTGTGTGATGTGAATTTGAGCGAAGTAGTGCAAATTTCAATGTTAGGGTTCCTAAAAGTAGTGAGCTGAAGGCATCCGAAATCATTCATGTAAGGCTATGAAAGTATGCGAGAAATTGTGGTGGATTTATTGTTGCATTGAGAAGTGTTCTATCTATAACATTCTTCTTCTATGTTCTTGTATTCCTTTTGTGGAAGTGAGCCCTGGTTGTGATCCTTTTTGGATAGTGTGTCCTATTCTGGCAGTCAACCCCTTTGTACCAATTTTTCTATTACTTATATTATGAGCTAATCCTCACAGTTATTTTTCTCGCATTGGGTTTTCCACATAAATTTGGTGTTCTCTTGTGTATCCTATTGTGATTTAATTTTTTGTCATTTGCATTTCAATTTTAATCACTTTAATAGAATAAGGGTTTAATGAATGCATGTGGATCTAGTTACCATTGAGGGTTTTCAAGGTTTAATTTGTTATAATTGATTCACCCCCCTCTTAGTTATCTTGTTCATTTCAATAGAGGTGACCAACTAATTAATCCTATGTTGAGATTAGATTTCGTCACATAAGATTCATCTTGATGGATAGGTTTCAAATAGGAAAAATTCTTCAAAACTAAATTATCCTAAGAAGAGAAGACTAGCTTCGATAGATAAATTTGAAGAAGATGAGACCTTTCATTCTCAAAGATAGAGTGTTCAATTTTCATTTACTTCTAAAAGAATAAAAAAATCTTAAAATTTTGACTATTTATTTCTTACCAAATCTTCCAAATTAGAATTAATGGACTTATGCTCAAAAAAATTGTATAGGTGGATTATTTGTAGAGGGAGTTTCATTCTTGAAAAAATTGAAACAAATTCTTCAACAAAGGGCCATACCAACTCAACATGTTTAGTAACCAATTCTACTAGTTTTCAATAAAACTATAATTCACTAGAAGATGATATATGTCCTCCTAAGAATTCCCTTATAGAACACAAGGAAATAAGGTTTTTATTTGTAACATCTCTAATATTAGACATATAATAATTTTATTATTCAAAGTTAACCATGAAGAGGCCTCACCTTTGGAAAGATAGGCTAACCCCCAATAGACATAATCTGGTCAATTCATGTGATGAGTAATCCCCATTAAAATGATATACCCATCCTTCACCAAGTATTTTCATGTTTTATATCCCATCCACATGATCTCATCCTCCTTATCTAAAAATTATAACTAGATCCTATGACAGTAAGGATTTCCACTTCACCTTTTATGGGAGAGGTAGTTAAGTCTGTATTTAAGTAATCACAAACTTTCATACCCCATATTGACACTAAAATCCTCTTAATAGGTGAAAATAATTTGACTTTATTAAGTGGTTTATGTTCATTCCAAAAATCCTCCCAGAACAACGCCTTCTTCCCATTATGAATTACTCATGATGGATGAGGGAGGAGAAAATATCAACAAGAAATAAGAAAATTTCACATCTTTGAGCCTCTTAAGGGATTTTCTATTATGAAGATCCTTTCAGGTTCTATTGAGTCTAGGTATTCTTCTCTCTAGGCAGGTGCAAAAAGATGGAGGGCCAAAAAGTGGCCACCCCACTTTTTGGCCCCATAAAAGCCATAACATGAGCACATTATAATGCACTCAAGTTATAACGTATTTTTTTTATTGCTTCAAACAGAAATAATGCTTGAATGTTATAACACACTTACATTATTTCTTATTAAAGAAATAAAAATAAAAAATCTCATTTCATTTTTTACTATTTGTTGTTGATGTTTTTCCCAACCTAAAAACCCTCCATAAGACACTCACATTCTTATAGGAAGCCCATAACCACACTAATTATTCATTTATTCTTCATCAAAATGCCACCACAATGTTGAGGAGGTCAAAGGAGCAAGTTATTTATATTTTTCACTCTAAATTTTGTATTAAATAGGCAGATTGAATATGTTTTTTGATGAAAATTTATTTAATTTTTTAGGAATTATAAATACACCTATAGGGTAGAAAATTGTATGATCTTTAAAGCGGTGCAATTTCACACTTAGTTTGGACCTAATTTAGCACCCTTGCATTAAATATCCCTTTAAGTCATCATTAATAGGCCCCTAAGACCCATTATTTCAGATCTCGAGGCTTATTTTAGTAAAAAACTTGAAAAAATCATCAAAAACACTTAAAATTCTCACAACCCACCCCATAAATCTAGGGTGGGACTCATTTTCCACCTTGAGCATATGAGCCCCCCTAGGTGGGACCCAAATGCCAGAGGTGGCATATGAGTCCCATTTGGGGCATTTTTAGGGTTTGAGCAGGAAAATCAACTTTTTAATTCAATTTTTTGGTTGATGTTGGCTTTTGAGATCTAAATAATAGTAATTAGGTGTTAATTCCTGTATAAGCAAGCTTCTAAGTCATTATTTCATCTAAGGAAACATTTTCAAGAGCAATTTCAAGATCCAAGAATTCAAGAATCTTCAAGCATTCTTTCACAAGAGCATTCAAATTTCAGAAGCAAGAAAAGTTAAAAGTATTGGAGTAGCATTAAAGTTTTTTTGTAGGTCTTCAAGATCATTTTCATTCAAGATCTAGCATTTTCAACGGTTGATCATGTTGTGGTGAATCATGATGGATTCTAGGTTGAGGAGATGCAACTAGCCATCAATCCAAGCCTAATGGCTTGTTTCCTAAGCGATTTCATCCTCCATTATCACTCTAAATTTAGCCTAAGGAAGGTACAAGCATTAGTAGTGCTCAATTTGGGCGATTAGAGATCTCTCAAAGTGAGTTATTCATCATTCAAGATTCATTCATGCATCTCATTCTTATGTGTGAGAATAGGGTTGCATTACACTTCAAATTTCTTAATCTTCACTTAAGGTTAGGGTTTACATTCCTATTTATAATCATGTTTTATTGTTTCTATCAAGGTTTAATTACCAAACTAGGGTTTTGAACGAGGCAAACCCCTAGAAACAAATCAATTCTATATTCTATTTTCTAGGTATTTTTGCAGATTTGGATACGAAAATCTATTTGGGAGAGAAGAACAGGTGTTGAGGTACAAATCTGAACTTTGTATTCCTAAAAAAGCAGAATATGACCGATACACCAGAAGTAGCATATGAGTCCCACTACAAGTTATTTTCCATATTTTTGTAGATTCAAATACCCTTTTTCCTAAAACCTATTCATGCATAGAAACCTAGATCTAGGACTGATTTTCCCAAACTGGCATATGAGTCCCAATAGGTCAAAGTTTTAGGATTTCTAGTATTTTAGAGCTTCATTCAACCTCCTTGAAATTTCTAGGTGTGTGCACATTTCATCTTGCATCAAATTAGAGTTAAGCATTACAACTTGTGTGGCATTTGTCTTTCTAGGCCCTAGCTTAGTGGTGAACCCCTCATTAGTTTACAGTTGGTCCCTAAGATAGCCCTATTGCAAGATCTCTTTCTCCTTTGCATACTTGGGGTTGAGATCTCTAGGGTTTGTCCTTGAATGAGAGTGTTGAGTTTTGTTATTCTAGGTCCTAAACCCTAGAACCCAAACAAAATTCCATGTTTCAACACCTCAAAATCCTCTTCAGAATCTTAATTCACCTCATGATGAAATCCATCCTAAAGAACAAACTCAATAGATACCTCCTACAATTCCTCGTCATGCTCTAGGAACACAAGAAAATATAATGGGGTAAATTTAAACTAACAAAAAGAAAATTAAGGAGTTAATTACAAGGTTGGGAGATCTTACATGAATAATCTTGAAAATAGAACCTCCCTCACTCAACCACTGTAATTCACAATATCTCATGTAGATTTAGTTAGCAAGAAAATAAATAGTTGGTTCAACAAGAGACATGAGCTAAGACAATTTTATGTAGATAAATTATCATATAAACAAGTTAAGGACAAAAAAATGAAATCTAACTTGTGTGCACTATTCACATACCCAACAATGAATCAACCCTTACATAGTGCATGCAAGAGGTTCCCTATCCTTTGGTGTAACTACCAAGGGATAAAGAACCATTTTTGGGATAGGTAGTGGATGGTTTTTTCCATCCTACATGCAACAACAATAAGGTACCACAATAATTTTTAAGGAATTTTTATTGTGAGTTTGTTGTCAATAAAATCTCAAACTATTTTGACATGCAGGAGTTCTATGATAGAGTGGGGGAACATATTGAAACACACTAACCAATGAAACCACTTGCTAGACCAAAGTATGAGAATGTGACTATCCCTTTCATTTTAAAGGAGATTGTTGAGGTGGATACCTTGTAGTTGATTAGCTCCCTCACACAGAGCCTCATGCAACATACTAGGCCTCTAGCGCATGGTGAGGTAGGCGAGTCTTCGAGCATCCAGTTCCACCTCATTTATGTTAGGCTTGTGGGTCACTATGTGTTTATGATACTAACTATAGTCAGGATGCAAGTTCCCGGGCTACATCTACAGCTAATTAGATGGTAATTATAGATGTCCTCCTGAGTGATACATTCAACTTTGATAGTTAGGTAAATGTCAGCAAGTTTATTTAATTTAATTTATTAATTTTTATTTTTGAGATGAAATATTAACTAAATTAGTTGAATGATTATAATGAAATTTCAAGATCATATTGTTCACCCTACTTCCAACGGTCCTCCACCTCCCTACTACATGACAACATCTATTGCAGAGGTATTTAACTAGTAAATAATTATAAATGTTACATGTGAATAGTTGAATGTTATATTAATGGTATTCTTATATATTATTTTTGGATGTTGAATAATTTAATATTAGACCTTCAACATCAACACCTAGAAATGGAGGTGGTCATGAAAGATTCACTCAAGTAATACAAATAATTTTTAATTTTAAAATAAAAAATATATATTTCGTAATTGAATAATTTTTAATGACTTGAAGGTTCTAGATAGTTTTTAAGTATTCTTTGTAACTTTTAATTAATTTGATTTTAGGTTGCTATGTACTTTATAATCTATGAATTTCATTTGATCATGTTGTTGACCTCCAAAAATATAGCTTAGTGGTGTCAATAATTTTCCACCTTCTATAGACCTCTTTATTGTATTAACTCTTGGGACCTTCATCAACCAAACCTAACTATTCTATGTGATTATGTTATTTGCAAATCTTCATCAAAACTCGTGATCAATTGTCTATGAAAAAAATTAATACCTAGTGCTAATTTGTATGATATTGATCCACATACATGACTATGTAGAATGTCTCTTGATTCTGAGACACATCAACTTAACTATCTTCATTAATCAACATTCATCATTTTTAATAATGCTAAGTATCCTATATCCATTAACTTCTATTTCTAACATGACTCTCCATTCCTCAATATATAGTTTAATTTGATACATTTATTTACCCCACTAGCCTAATGAACTAAGTTATTTATCCTCTACAATAGTACATTGTATTATATAGTGTTAAATATATATAATTATTTTATGGCTAAGTATTTCAAAAAGTTATTTCTTTACCCTTATCCACCATTAAATAGTGAAAATACATTGTGAAGTTTTCATTCAATTAAAACATGGTACATAGTATTTCATCTTTATGATCACACAATTATACCCCAAAACATACACTACTTCTTACACTAAATATTATATAATCCTATATTGCTCATAAATTTTAAGTTGTGATAGTGAAATGGTATTCATATGGAATTCTATTAGGTTCAAAATATTTTAGTGTTTCTATTTCTCTAGTAAACATCATCCTATACAAAATCAAATAATATTCTCAAGTAAGTATTCACTATGTAATGGTAAAATATAAACTCTAATCTAGCCATGATACAATAAGTCCTAATAAATCCTCTTGTTATGTCATATTCACTATAGTTATGTGATTCATAACTAGACTAAAACTAACACAATAGTCCATTAACCACCTATGAAACTATGACGTAATATATAGTTCAATAAGTAGGGTATGTGTAGGATCATGATGGGCCAAAAAGTGGCGATATGATGGGTATGCATAGGGTATGTGGCTAACAACTTTTTTTTTACCCACAATTGATGAAACGAAAAGGGTTTTTAAAGGAGTTTCTCATCTTTCCACCAATATAAATTATGCTTTACTTTGAATTAAATAAATAATTATTATTGTTTTTCTATTTGAATTACGACTAAAGTCCTAATTGATAGGTTGATTGAGAAACATCTATAGCTTTCAAACAGTGTCACATTTTTTGAATCCAAAACATGTGTCACATTCTATGCTTCACATACTATAGGATTACAAAAAAAAAACATGAAGTTTTGACCAAGTTAAGGTGGTCGACATATGAGTTTTATATTTTTTAAAGTTGTAATAAAAATTCATAATTAATTATTTACTTAGAAAAAAAAAAAAAAATGCATGCATATGAACATGAGTCCTCTACTTATATCTAAAATATTATAAAAAAATATTATCATTTTATTGTGGTTAGGGTGGTCGGATAGACACCTACTTATTTTTCCCCTAAAATTTAAGTACTGCATTAAAATTTCAACTTTTCACCAAATGGATTTTAAAAAAATAAACCTAGTAGTTTAGAAATTGCATTCAATTTTCTATAGATTCTATTCTTACATATTTTGGAAATAATATAGATAACTTATTCAAATTTTTACGTCAAGTTGCCTAACTCTAATTTTTCTAAATTTTTTGCCACTTAAGGGCCTATTTTTCCATGATGATCTTCAAATACCCAGTACTCAAAATCTTGTTGACTATGACATACATTATAATCCATGACCTACATCATCCTCAATATGGTCACACTTGATTATTCAATTGAATAGGGGATGCATCCAATTGTTCACCTTATTCACAACAATCTCACTATTGTAAATAAAGGATTTGGTGAAACATAGTTATTTAAGATATAGGGACCCACACACTATCAATAATTAAAATCATAAATAAGGATGCACACATTATCAACAACTATGATCTTACAACACTTGTTCGTTGGAACACACAAATTGAAACTATTTTTTTCCAAAAGCTAACTTGATCCCCTTAAACAATTTAGAAATCAATATTTATTTCTAAAATGTAGTCATTGAAAAGGCATATTTCACAAATCCAAATTTGAAGAATTTACATAATTCATCAAAATATGGTAAAATATTGGATTCCCTTACCATATTCTATAACTTTTATGCTTCATCAAAAAATAATGTCTATTAAATTTTTTAATGATCACTATCACGCTTGCACTTGGATTTGATAGAAATTATTCGAGGCAACCTTTACAAGTGATATTAAATGCTTTTATGATCACTATCATGCTTTCACATGTCTTGGGATGGAATCTATATTCCATGTAAAGTAATTTTAATGGTTAATTTGGGTCTTTATCACTATTTGGATGGTTAAACCCTTTAAATATTTATGTAAAAATTCAATATCATGTAATATAGAGAACTTTCACTCTTGTATTTTTTATAATGGAATAATGTTGTTTCATTTTCAGATGATGCAAGTAGACACTCCTCCTAATATTGATAGGAAAATGGGGCATGGTGTTGATGTAGTAGTAGTGAGTTTGATTCCTTTGAGAGAGCTATGAGAAAAATTAGTAAAGTTTACAGTATATTTGTTGTTTTATCTGTCTATTATTTAAAAATAAAATGATATTCATTTATAGTTTAATTGCTATCTTTATGGTTGCTACAGGGCTTTGGAAAACCAAATCGTGAGTGTATTGTTGTTGTGGATGAGCACATCGATTATTTGTATGTATTAAGTGATTATTTTATTATATTTTATTTTATAATGTAATTTCTATATATTAATGTCCATACTTTTTATTGTAATAGATGGGGCTCCACGAATCTGTAAATAGAAGGTCGAGTGAATGAATTCGAAGGAGACTGCCATCATACATATCTCCATCCCCCTAACAATCAAAGGCCACCCATGATCTGTTTCCTTCACCTAGAGGGAAATGACTATGTATTAGGGTCCTTTTTTGTATGCCTATATGACATTTGGGTGCTACCACAATAATGGGTTACACTTTCTGGGACATCCTGATTTTTTCCTGAAATCACATATATTTAGAAAATATAATGATTTAAGCCTTGAAAGGTTTCATTTAAAGGATTTTAATTAAAGAGGGTTTGATCAAACCCCCTTAGATCAAATCCCCTTGGATAGAACCCCACTAGTTTTAAGCCATACCTATAATGGAGTCTCCTCTACACCTATCAAAATGCTGATAAAAAATCACTTTTGATTTACCTTTTGGGGGATCAAATCAATTCATTTAAAATTTATGTTTTGTAAGTACGTAGCCCTTATTATAATCTTACCAAAAAGTATAATTTTAAATATATTTAATTTGATTATTATATTTATTTTTTATTTCTTGTGAATATAGGGCTTTCAATGAACGTCAAGGTCTTTATTTCACACATATAAAAAAAATAGGAAAATAGAGAAAAAAATTCTAAAAAATACCTGTACACTAGGTATTTATGTCCTTATTCCAACAAAAAATGAATAAGTTAATTCAAATACATACAAAAAATTTATGTGGTACAAATTACACCTTTGTCCAAATTATAATTACTCTAACTTGGAAAATTAATTAAAAAAATATGCAACAAAAAATTATGAAAAAATATCCATGCACTAGATATTGGTGTGACAAATTTGTATTTTAAAAATTAGAATTGTATCCTTTCTATTTAAAAAAGGTATGTGGTACGAAGTAAACATCACTTTATAAAAATGTTGTTTAGTAGAAAAATTAAGCTATTAAAAATTACATAAAAGGATTCACAATTTATTTTTAATTTTTTAAAAAATATAATTAGAATCTACACATAAAATATCACAAATCACTAGTTTTCTTCATCTTCAAATTCTTAATGGTTTAGCCGCTATAGGTGTAAGAAAGTGAACTAGTGAAAAATGTTGATTTCAATGTCAATTTTGGCCAAAAAGTGTAACCCACTGTTGTAGGATCACCCATTTTTTAACATATATTTATATTACATAATGTGATATTGTATGTCCATATGGCATTCTTGTAAGCATGTGTGGCTTTTTTGTATACATGTTATATTTATAATGACATATATTGTTATATGCCTATATGGCTATTTGGTTAATACATTTTTTTCTTATTTATGATATCCATATTTGCATTAGAAATTAATATTTAAATAAATGAATAATGAATTGTCATAACTATAAATGAGTAATGTTATTCCAATCCGTTCTTTAAAAAATGTTCCTATACTATTTCCTTACAATAAACGAAGTCCTTCAAAACATGCTAAGATGTTTATCTCTCAAGCATGTAATAAAAACACATGGAAAGGAGCTAATTAAGTGTTATATTCTTATATTTCAAGTTTTGTATAATAATATGTTTCCTCCATTATACAATGAAAAGCTTCAATGGATATTTTTAGATGGTTTACTTCAAATATTTAAAATCCTTGAAGTGTATTCCATGCTTCATAACTTATTTGTAGATTTATGTATTTTTTTTGGTAAGCATTATCATACTTTTATTGAATAATATGCTTTTATATCCATTCATTCCTAATATTTTGTTGTATTGATAAAGTGAAGACAATGAGGATGTGATGATTTTTATCATGATGTACCTTTACCTTTTATAGTTTCTCACTAGTTTTTTTTTTTTTTTTGGCCTTTTTTAATAAATTTTTATGGTGATCTTCACACTCATTTCACCTATATCTAATTTCATAACTCTCTTCCTTTTCTATTTACATATTCTTTATGCCTATTCTTTACTTCTATTTTTTTGAGCCTTTTTATTTCCCACTTGGATTTCCCATTTATCTTTCTTTTCTATATTTTACCATTTGCCTCTTATTCCTTTATTCTTTTTATCATCTTGCTTACTTATGTTAACTTTTTACTTCCTATCCTACTCTTATATCTATGACCATTCCTTAGTATTTGACCCTTGTTTGTCACCTATTGATCTTTTATTGCTGCATCATGCTCCTTAGATCTTATATTGAGATATATTATTTTTAAAGTTTCTTATTGAGCCTACATTTCCCTATTACACTCTTAAATCTTTCATTTTGATCCTACATTATTATATCATGCTTCTAGAGCATACCCTCTATGCCATTTGCACTCCTCTTGTCAGACTATTAGAATATATCCTCATTTGGGGCATCATTCCTTTCATCTTATATATTGATCTTACATTACATTATTTATCCTTGTATTTGTGGTATCATGCCTTTCATCTTGAATATTGAGCTTACATTTCATTATTTATCCTTACATCAAGGGCATCATATCTTTTTCATTATGGATATTTAGCACCTGTTTATTACCCATATTTGTTGGTTAATTATTATATTTCATACACAACTATGTGCTTGTGCTCTTAGATGTCATATCAATGGAATATAGTTATAGAATCAAGCTTTATTCAAGACAAAGTACAAAACATTTACACTATGTTTCCAATAATTTTATTCAAATACATTCAAGCACCCATCCATTCAAGTACCCATCCTCTAGTTTACCAATCACCAATTCAACTTTATAGAGCTATTCTTTATGCCCACACTTTCCTTCATCTCAAAAAAATATACTCTTATATTGATCAAAATTTTTATGACGACATTGAGTTCAATCCATGGAGGAGAATAGTTCTTTGGTGTATATCATTTAATCATAAGAGTATAAAGACACCTATGTTGACCAAAAACCATATGTAGCCACTCCAATGTGTTGGAATTGTTAATTTACCCCCACGAGATGAAGAGTGTAAAAAATGCCTCATCACAATTTTTTACTAAATGTAACTCACACTTTTTGTAACATCTAAAATATTATCACCATAGTGAAATGACTTCCAATATATGAAAAAAAAGAGAGATTACTATAGAGGGATGTTATGTGACCCTATACCTTTAAACAAAATGTTTCTAAATGCATAGTTTTCGATAAACATTTCATCAAAGTTTCCCACTTTTTGGCACTTAGGGCTCCTAAGAGAAAGTGTTGATACAATGTAGCTTGAAATGATCCAGGTGTTGGGGTGTGAAACAAGACCTTTCCTAGAACAAACCCACCAACCTAGATGTTTTGTAACTATCATTTTGGTTGCACAACAAATAGAACAAAAAATAAGCTACCTTGCAACTTTCTTTTCAATGCAACTGACACTTTTTGTAACATCTGAAACATTATTGCCATGGTGAAATGACTTGGATATATGAAAAAAAAGATATTTTATTGTAGAGGGATGCTTCATGACCATATACATTTATATGGAATGTTTCTAAGTGTCATGGTTTTCAAGAAAAAGCTTGTCAAAGTTTGACACTTTTTGGCACTTAGGGATCTTAAGAGAAAGCATCAATATAATATAGCCCAGAACAATCCAGTGAGTTGGGGTGTGAAACAAGACCATTCCTAGCATAAAACCACCCACATATATGTTTTGGACTTGTTGTATTGGTTTCAAGATGAACATAAAAAAATTATGCCTCTTGACAACTTTCTCTTCAATACATTTGACAATTTTTTTCGCATGCAAAAAATTGTCACCATAGCCAAATGAATTGGAGATATTAAAAAACTAAGAGAGGTTATTAGAGAGGGACCCTAAAATACCTTTTTTGATGGGTGTTTTATGCACTTCTCAACATAGGTAATGCATAGTGCATCACCTCTCTTAAAAGGAAATCTCCAACAACAAGTTGTTGAAAATCACCCCAAGGTCTCTCGGGTGTCAAGTCATGATTTGCTTGGAATGTCTTAGTAGTTTGATGTGATATTGCTGGAAATCATAGGGTATAATTACGTAAGTTAAGTTGGAGGAGAATCAGATCTTTGAATGGAGTTCTTAAGGTGGGAAATTTGTTGCATTGTTGCTGCAAGTTCAAACATCAGTCTAAAACTCCTATTTCAGCTTCAAATTTGGCTTTACAATGTGCAATGAACCTTGTTCAAAGTCACTATTTAATAAAAAGTAAAAAGGGAAGGGAGGAGAAGACATTCCTAGACCTGAAACTAGAAATGAATCGTGATAATGGAGGACCCTACTATGGACAACCTTCCTAAAACTAAGTTCCACTTAACTAGATTACTTCACAATCTCATGAGACTAGTGCAATCTTCTAAGGACTGTAGATTTTCAACCATTCATTCACTATAAGCCTAAATAAAAGATAAAAATTTAGTGCAACTTTCAATTTATTCCCAGACTAACTTTACACAACTATTTATCATCAATAAATAGCAAAAATTATGGACAAGGAAGGTTGCCAACACACAACAGAATTCTTCAATATCAATGGACAACTTTAACTAACTTACTAAAGAAAACTAAAAACACATAGAACAACAAAATAAATCTATCCAAATTCACTAACTATGAGGAGAAGAATCGTGCAACATGAAGTTGGAACTCAAGAATCCACCAAATCAATGAATTTCTATTAACATTCAAGCAGCATGTCATTACAAAAACTCATCTCTCTCTCAAAAATGAGAGGAGACCCCCTATTTATAGTGTCCAAAAAGTAAAATGAATGGCCAAGATTTAATCTCATTCTATGGCCATGATTCACTAAAAATTAGGGTTCCACCTACCCCCAAATATTTTACAAATTAAAATTACATTTTGTCCTTTAGCTTATTTTGTCCTCTTGTGGGCAGCACTGTACTTTTGTCTTTTAGTTGATTTCCTTGTTACAGCTACTTTGTGAGGAATTCATCATCAATAATCAGATTTCCCTCTTACTTCCTTGCAATATCATATTCCACAAACCTTACAATCAAGGCCTAGAGCTTGTTCCACTCCAATATATTCAACTGAATCACTTGGAAATTCAATTTCCTAGATTTTCTTGTAATCTCATCCCAGTTCTTGTCACATTTTTGTGTATTCTTTATCACCTACTCGGATTGAGCAAAGGCTCATGTAGCAAAAACCATAAAGCTTGGAATTAGTGTATCCATGGTCCCATTCTCCATCTTCTTATGGAAGTGTGGCTTTATCTTCTCTGGGTCTAATTCAATGGCAGGCATATCAAAATCTATCATTAGCCTCAAGTATTCTTCATAGGCTGCCCTGATTTCCTTAATCCAATCAATATCAAGGTCCACCTCATGGAGCACTCATTCCAATACTTCTTTTCTATGGTCTAAGCCCAACTTCCATTTCTCCATGAGCCAATGGTCATCTTCCACCAAAGCAAACTCCTTCTCCTAGGATCTCTCAGGTATCTTGAGGATAGGCTCAAGTTTGGGATATGTGATCTTGTATAACTTCGGGAAGTCAGTGCATAATTTATTTATTCCCTCGAGTAGCTTTTTCACTTTGAAGAACTTGTTTGTTTTCCTAACAACATGAACTATTCCCATATTTCCATTGTAGAGTACTTGTTGGAACCAATCCTCTATGGCTTTTGTCCAATTCTTTCTTCTTTCCAATTTTTCAATGTGGTCCTTACACAATAGTTGTGGTGGCACTGATGATGTGGTGAGAAGCTCCTCAACTGATGACCATTGTTGAATGTAATCTATCAAATCTACCACCTATGATTTTAATTTCTCCTTAGAGGTCTTATCCTTATGCATCTCATGCACAATAGTGGCAATGGATCCTTGGAGATGGTCAATTTTCTGCTCTCTTGTAGCTGTCCCCAAATCAATGGTAGAAATATTATAACTAAACCCTTCTTATCCCATCACTAGGGTGGCTATTTGCGCTATCCTAGATCTAGATGCATCCATCATTAGGTGGGATCTGACCCTTGGCATCTTTTCTTTCTTTGTACCTATATGTGCCCTGGCCAGAATGGCTTCTAGCCTTGCCTTCAGATTAATCGAGGTAGAGGTTTTCTTCTCCAATTGTTTCTCAAGCCATTCAGGCATCTGAGATTCCCATTCTGATTATTCATGATCACCTTCTTCCTCTTGAATAGGTTGGATCTCTATTTTCTTACCAATCGGGGTCTTATGTTCTCCTTCTTCTTTGTTAGAATCCTAGATGAATACTATTTCTTTGCTTGAGGATTCAGTAGTTGTGTGTTCCTTGGGGCTGTCCTATTTCTTAGAGGTTTTCTCTTATTCCTCCTACTCAGGCCCATGTTCTCCTTGATGTTCCACTTTTGGGATTTTCCCTATGGCTTCAACCTCTTCCTCAATCTTATCTTCTTCTTTCTTCTCTTCTTCCTTTTCTTCTTGTTCTTTTGAAAGAGGCATCTATTTACCATGCTTGGGGTTCTCATCTTGTTCCCTAGTTGGAGGTTCAGTGTCCTCCATTTTCCCATTTGTATTCTTCTCTTCATTGCAGGGCTATTTTTCTACTTCTTCTCTAATGTCCTTGAGTTGTTGAACCAATTCTTCTTTGAGCTCTTGTTCAAAATTTTCCACAATATATTTTGTACCTAGCTCTTCAATGTCTTCTTCAGATGATGATGTTTCTTGCTCCTCTTTTTCATGCACCACTTTATCAATTACTAGGTGTTGATATTCGAGATGCTCATGATAATCATCTACTTTTGTCTCTTGCCTATCTAGTTCTTATGGTATTTGCATTGTCTCCTCCATCATGGGTGGTTCAGTTGGAGGAGGGATTGGAAGGTTAGCAACAACTTGTACCAAGGCAGCTTGGACTGTCGGGTTCATTAACACCCTAGACAACTCCATTGGTATGTTTTGCATGTGTCGAGCGAAACCCTCTAGGAGCGAGAGAGTGGGTATTGGGATTGTTGGAGTGGCAAGTGGGAGAGATGATGATGAGGACATGGATGAGGAAGAGAGTGGGGAAGTGGTGATAGAGGAAGAATCTATTACCATTACCCGTGCAACAGGTGAGGAGGAAGCAAGGTGGACTGAAATGTCCACCACAAGCAAAGAAGAGGTGACCATTTCCCAAAAGGAAAGTGGAGGAGCAACAGTGGTGGTAATGGTAGCAACTGTTACTGTGAGAGTGGAGGCAGCAGGTGGGGACTTTGGCTACTCAGCCTCCATTCTTCTCCTTCATGGAGCAGGTCCTCCTAGATGGTGGGCATCTTCGTAAAACTAATTTCTTTGGTTTCTTGGAAGGTTCACCTTCTGAGGCCTTCCTTGAGTACACCTTAGGCTTGGACTGACATTCAATCATTTCTTTTCTCTTCCTTGACCTGGTGGTTGGAGGAGATTTTGAAGTTTCTCTAGATGGGGCAACAATTGTCTCTCTATCAGTCTCACTTCTTGGCTTGTCTTCAAGCTCACCATATGTTAGGGTAACTCCCCACAGCTTCAATTGGGAAATCTTCCCATATATCCATTATTTGGTTCTTTCCTCAATGGGTTTCATTAGAATTCCAAGGTCATTGACCTCTTCCTCATTCCAATCAATCAGGGGCAGTGGTAGGTTGGCAACATCATATCGAGGATCAACCACTGTGTTTTCATCCTCAATAATCTAATCTGGCACTAGAAACAAGTTCATTTTTTTGACAAAATAGGTCATCATATGCATGTAGTGCCTCATACATACTTCTTTGTCATCTCTACAGTTAGCCCAAAAGTCCTCAACATTATGGAAATAGGTGCACCCTATCCCAACCATTTTCTTTAACTTTCCATATGGATCCATCCATGGCCTAGCAGTGTGGAATTCCAAGTTATATTTAGCCAACTCCTTGTTGGAATGCTCCACACTCTGGGATACAGGGAGTGCATACATCCCTTGACCAAATGAAAAGGGATAAGGAATCCCTGAATGATGCTTGTCACTTAGGAGGGTGTGTGCAAGTGTTGTACCTTTTGAGAGAGCTCAAGTAATATTAGTCAGTCATTTGGGTACCAAGGCAGCTTATATGGTTTCTATGAGAAACCCTCGGCTCGAATGTATGTAAATTTTAGAAATTGAATGAACAAAAATCTGAACCGGTGGATGTAATCATTTACATTGTGGGTGACTCATCTTTCAAAATCACCACCAAATAGCCTGATGATATGCTCGATGAAGGAATCATTGACCCGACAATAGTCCCTTTTAAAATTCCTATACTAGAGCTAGGGATACTTATCATATACCTTTAGTTCGCTTCCTGGAGTCTGACTTGGGGCCACAAACAAGCCTCTATATTGCATCTAGTCAGCTAGTAGGTAGAACAAGTATGATGCCATGTAGAATTGTGAGTTCCTCTTTATTGCCACAAATTTCTTGTGCAAGCAATTACTAATCATTCTTGCCTAGTAGAATTTGGCTTCCCCTTAGAGGATTTCTTCCAAAAAGTATAGCATCCACTCCTAAAAGAAGGCTACAGTTGGAAGGCCCATAACTCTACTTAATAAGGTTACCAATTCATGGTAATCTTCATAGAAATTACTTTGGAAGAGCTCTTGGGGAAGTTTATTTGCACAACCCCTCTTTTCTTTTAGCCAGTATTGATTGATAAGCTTCTTGCACTTGAGAGGATCAACATCCCATGTCTGCTTAGCATATTCTTTGGATGTTTCCTCCATTTCACCAAAGGTAGGGATATGGAGAGTTTTCCCTAATGATTTGGCAAACAAATTAGCCAATATATTCCCATCTTTGTCCACTACTCTCCTTGTGTCCTCTTGGTATGCCTCCCTGTAGGCCATTACGAGCTCAAGAGCTATGAGGGCAGGTGGGAATCTAGTAGCCTTAGCCAACCCACTGCTTCTAATCCTTCTAGCATTTTCCATGGTGGGGTTGATTCAGACCCTTTGTTTGAACTCATCAATATCAATATGTCTCATATTAGTATCTGAGATCTCCTTCCAATCTGTCGTGACCCTAAAATTGAGGGGTTCCCCTTGGAACTTGCATTTCATTTGGTCTTTATCTTCCTTCCCTCAGGGTACTTTAGTTGGTTTCTTCCCCTTTTCATTTTCTATGGTTGGCTCGAAGGGTCCTGCAGTTGGTTCCATATATCCTATAGGCAATAGAGTAATAAGCATATTCAAGCATAAAAATATGAGGAACATTAGCCAAAATCAAGCAAAACGATGCTAGATTAGGTGATTTATGATTTAAAGATCCTAATATCTCTTTTAGATCAACATTGGTCTTTCACTAGAGGGAATTATAACACTGCAAGCCCAGGGGTGGGGACTTCCCTAGGCTAGTAGCCATTCTAGAGGTAGTTATGAACTAGTGGCAATCAGGGCATGGCGACCAACATGTATCAACCTGCATCAAGGTTGGGTCATTAGGTGGGGTCCAGTGAGAAGGTCAAATGATTTTGGCACATGGGTCAAGTGCACTTTGAAGTTTTAGGGGCATTAAGACTATCTTTTAGTCAAGTGGGCCAAAGGCAAGTAGAAGTACGAGGTAGCTTGGTTGTTTGAGGCCCATCATTGAAATAACATTAGTAAGGTGGCAACCCGCACACCGTGTTCCACCATGCAGGGCCTGGGAGCTCAAGGGATGACATTGCTTTATTGTTGAAGCTTAAGCCACTTAAAAGGAGTGTGGGATGGAAGGTGTAGGAGGGAAATGGAGATTGGTTGTTCGGGATGAAAAATGCCAGATGAAAGTCCAGTAGGGGAGCTTTGCATGATCGGGTCCACGAAAGGCTTTACCATCTCTCATTTGTCATTTGATGATCAGAAGGAAATGATAGGGTCGGGTCTAGCATAGCGGGCCAATGAGAGTTCACAAAAATTTGTCATGACAATAATAAGATGAAAATCCTCGAATGGCTGCCTGCTAGAGGCGGCCTACCTATGGTTGGGCACTTGATCATTTTTGTATTTGGGCTTAGATGGAGATGGAAACTGTGGGTTCTGCTAGGCAGGGAGACAGTTACTCGAGGCCATTTTGAGATGGAAAACTCATCACGGTAGCCTACAGGTGGAATTTTTCAATAGGGAACCCATGACAAGGGCAATAGTTAGTCTTTTTTTTTGTGAGGAGACTAGATGACAATGGTGGGATCAAAATTTGCTAGTCGGATGGGTGATAAAATTCTATAGTTTTGAATAGTTGTTGGGATGGCAGTAAACAGACAGCAAAAACTTGCAAAGGAGGGTCCACATTACATAAATTGCTTTACTTTTAATTCAAACAGAAGATCAAACAGCTAAGGCCAATAGGCGGGGGGATGGGTTGTGAAAGCCATTTAAAATGGTGAAGCCAAGGAGGAAATCAGTGAATGGCAGTCTGTGAGGACACCTCTGCAATGGACCGAGACTTGGACACCTTAGCAAAGTTTAAGCTTGAATGAAAATGGCCAAGGTGGGATCTGCCTAGTGGGAGGATAGCACTAGATAGATGTTTGGAATGATGAGACACCAACAACATCTCGAAGGTGGAAGCCTGTGCTTGGAAACCCAATTGGACCGAAGGATCCTTCCATTTTGGGTTTGTGAATTTGGCTAAGTTTAGGACACCGATTAGGGGCACCCTCCCATGAGGTCAGACCTAATTGGGACATCTTTCATCTTAAGGTTTAAACATTTTCAAAGGTGATAGAGGTGGTTAGGTTGTGATCCCACAAGGCATGGAAGCCCTGGTTGAAGAATGGCCATGGGGAACTCTAGTTTTGCAAGCCGCTTGTGAAAGGTTTCAAAGGTTTTCTCAAAATTCGAAGACATGGGTTTTGTCCACCTAGGTTTACCCTAGTTGAGTTTTAAGCTTTCTTCCAAAGATTTAATAACTTTTTATGAAAATAAAAGAAAAATTAATGCATGGCTCGTGGTAGAAAACTGACCTATGAAACCTGATGAAGATGGATGAATCAATGTCTAGCAAAGGCTTCGAAATGGTGATGGAACTCGATGAGTGCCATGACGGCGTTGGCAGGGGCTCTAACTAGCTTCAGAACTTCTGACAAATGAAAATGACAGCACGAAACAAGCTATTTATAGATTTTTATTCCTTTAATTTCCCTCATAAATTCTAGTTTAGCGAAGGTAAAATTTGGTGAATGGGGATTTCAAAAATGGCAGTGGGAATGATGGAGTCCACCTAGTGGACAACACTCAGGGGTTATCGATTTGGGTGGTCAACGATGAAAACAACCATTGATGATGCGGGTCCCGTAGAGCAAAAGGTCATCGTGTGAAGGCCATTCAAAATGGTGGGGGAGCTAAGGAAACCCGCATAGAGCAACCTACATTAATAGGGCATCGACCTTAAAGAATGTAGGAAAACAACTAAGGAAGTTCTGCAAAGGCTTAAAGCCTTAAAAATTTGAGGGTGGCAAAACATGGTTAACTCAAAGTGACTCTTCTAAGATTCATTGACCACTTAGGACACAAAATAGGGGGCACGTGAAATGAGGGGGTAAAAAAAGTGACCCAGCAAAGCGAAAAGAGAGAGGGTCCCCATTCTGAACGGGGCATGTGTGCTATAGGCACAACAAATGGCATCTCTACTAGAGAACGCTCTAAGGATAAATGTTCATTTTGAACCTAGAATCTCTAGTTTCGCAGACCAAGGGCCGGTTTCCAAAAGTGAACTAGGGGACTCAAAGAACGAGATCTTGGGTTGAATCAAATCACAAAAGCGTCTCAAAAGTGTGTGTAAGCAGGGTGATGTCATAATAGTGGTTTACAATTCCTGAGAGGAACTGATTTTAGCTGAAATCACATATTTTTAGAAAATACAATGATTTAAGCCTTAAAAAGTTCCATTTTAAGGATTCCAATTGAAGAGGGTTTGATCAAATCACCTTAGATCAAACCCCCTTGGATAGAACCTCGCTAGTTTTAAACCATACCTATAAATGTGTCCTTTACACCTATCAAAATGTTGATAAAAAATCACTTTTGATTTAGCTTTTGGGGATCAAATGAATTTATTTAAAATTTATTTGAAATGATTATGGTATTCCTCGAACAAGCTATCCAATGAATATAATTTTAATATTTTGGTTTTGTTATGTATTTTTTTTAAAGTTTTATTAAACATAGGTTTTTCATCAAAATGAATTTCTTTGTTCTTCACATGTGGAAAAATAGAAGATTATCAAAAAAAAATTGAAAAATATGAGTGCACGGATATTGAAGTCCTTGATCCAACAAAAATAAAATAAAATTTTGACATATACAAAAAGTTGTGTTATGGTCACGCTATGTCAATTGTAATTAGTTTAACTTTGAAACTTGATTAAGGAAAAATATTAAATAAAAACTATCTAACCAAGTGGAAGCACTAGATATCAGAGTTACAAATCTAAATTTTAAAGAATTATAATTTTATCCTTCATGGAAAAAAAGTTATGCATTATATGGTGTGCGTCACTTTTAAAAAATGTTGTTTTCTGAAGAAAAAAAAATTCGTGGGAGATGGAAAAAGAAGTGCAATTTGATTCAAAAATTTTGAAAAAATATTTTTAGAATCTACAGACAAAATTTGATGAGACTCTAGTTTGCACAATCTTCAAATTCCTCACGGTTTAGCCGCTATAGGTGCCTGAATGTGAAGATTTAGTTAAAAATAATAATTTCAGTGTCCAGTTTGGCCAAAAATTGTAAACCACTATTATGGGATCACCCAACAGTGAATTCATTCCCTTTCTTTAGAGACTATAATAAATGGTAGTCAATCAAACTGAACAAGCTATAGATCGTTTAGCTCCAAAAGTAACCTAGACATTGCTCCATTGCTAGTCAAGCATCCATAACAAGCACACTTATGATTTTTACTTGTGAGGTCATCATCACAACCACTGTACAACTCCTCATAAGCAATTAATGTTTATCTTATGCAAGATCTAAGATGAAATGTGATAGGACTCAACTAAGGGTCATGTTCTAGGTCAAGTCAAAGTTCAAATAAGGAGACTGCCTCATAGTAGCAATCGAAGACCAATGGTCAAGAGTGAATAGTTATTCAAAGAACACTAAGAGTGGGCAGTAGAGTGGACCATTCATCGAGACAAGCACAACCACTACATCAGCAACAAAGAAACACTCCCACCAAAAACAAAATCAACTAGGAAATGAGCAAAACAAAATGGACACGAAGCAATAAAATGAAAGTGAACCAAAAGCAACCTAAACTAACCTATGTACATATATTTACACGGAAAACTCGAGAGAGCTCAAGCTTGGAAATAATGCTTTAGGTGTTTCCCATTGACAAGCAACGAGATGTCTTCACTAGTCAAGGTTTTGAGGTGGAAAGCATTATCTCCAAGGATCTCAGCAATCTAAAAGGGGCCAAGCGAGAGCTTGTTGAATTTGTCATGTCCCCCTTTCTTCTCATCGGCTTTGTCCCAACATAGGACTAGATCAAAAATCCTAAAGGCCTTTACTTTGGCTCGTTGATCAAACCATATTTTGACCATGCCTTGATGTTTGGAAAAATTTTGAATGGCTCGGTCACACACTTCTTCTAAGTAGATCAACTTAGCTAAGTGGTCTTCTCGTCGATCCCCTTCTTTGTAGAAATTTTTGATGAATTAGAGGGTGGGAATCTTGAGGTGGACATGAAATATAGGCTCTAGGCCATATATGAGGTGGAATGAGGAATCACCCAAGGATGCCTTGTGGAATGTACAATCTATCCAAAGCGAAAAATGAAGCTGGGTATGCCAATCCTTGACATTTCTATCTAGCAGCTTTTTGATAATGGTGATGAGGTTCTTGTTTGTGGATTCAGCTAGGCCATTTCCCTGAGGATATTAGTTGGATGAAAATTTGAGGGCAATGCCATAGTCAAAGGCCCAACTAGTGAACTTGAGTGAGGAGAAAGCAGGGCCATTATCACAAACTAACATATACAGGCAACCAAAATGATTTAAAATGAGACTTTCAAGGAAATTAACAACTACCTATGTGGTACATTGTCTACATGCAATAGCTTCCATCCATCTAGTACAATAATCAAAGGTGGTTAGAATGTACCTGTGACCCGCAGATGATGGTGGGATTACTGGACCAATGAAGTCGAGACCCCATTGCACAAATGATCTTACCTCCAAGACTAGTTGCAGCAAGACAACAACATTCCTTTCTATAGTTGTGGTTGTATAGAAAACATGGAAAGTGGGAATATGGCTATGAGCATCCTTGAAAACAATTGGCTAGTAATATCCTACTTGTAGAATTTGATGAGTAGTAGAGGGACCTAACCCGTGACCAGTACCAAATTTGTCATGGAATTCTCTTAGCACTCTTGAGGCTTCTTCTTTTTTGAGGCACCGAAGGTAGATTCCTTCATGATTTCTTTTGTAGAGGATAGATCCTTGCAGCATATAGTTGCTACTTTTTAGTCTGAGGGCACGCTTTTGGACTCCCTGTAAACTAGGCGGGCATTTGTTGTTCAACAAGTAATAGACAATGTCATCGTACCATTCTTTGGGAGAAACATCTTTGAGTTGATATTGTTGAACTATAAGCTGAGGTCCCACTTTAGCTGCTATTTCAGCTATCATTTAGGTGAGGGATTGTCCTCTTACTAATTTCATCAGTTGGATCTCCATATCATATTCTTGCAACAGGGTGACCCACCTTGCTCCCTGTTTTCCCAACTCATTCTATATCAACAACATTTTCACCACTAGGTCTGGCACAATGGCAAACACCTTATTTTGTAAGACGTAGTGTCTAAATTCCTTAACTCCCTTGATGAGAGAATATGCCTATTTTTCCATTCTATGATACCTTAGTTTGGCATCCTTTAAGGGAGAACTAATGAAGGAAATTGGGTGCTCATTCCCTTTGTCATCCTTTTGGGTCAAAATGCTGGCACACAAATGGTATGAAGCAAAGTAAACATAGAAGGGCTTTAGGTAATCTAGGCTAACTAGCATAGGTGCTTCAACAATGGATTTCTTAATTTCTTCAAAGGATTGCTTTGTTTCTGGAGTCCACTCAATCTTGGCATCTTGCTTCAACATTTCATTGAGTAGCTTAACGATTTTAGCAAAGCCTGTAATAAATTTTCTAACGAAGTTAATCTTTTCAAAGAAAGATTTCAAAATTTTCTTGTTGCCTAGCAACTAAATCTTTAAGAGGGACCAGATGCACTCAGGGTCTATGGAGATTCCTCATTCTGAGATATCATGCCCAGGAAACTTACCTTCTGTAACCTAGAAAATACATTTCTTCAAGTTAAGAGAAACCCTGAATTCTCTGCACCTTTGAAAAACTTTGCACAAATCGGAAACATGATCACCCTGCTTCTTTGAGAATACAGTGAGATCATCCATGTAGATGATTATAGACTTTCTAATCAAATCCTTGAAGGCTCTATCCATCGTGCATTGGAAAGTGGCAAAAAAATTGATGATTCTAAATGACATCCTCTTGTATGCAAAGGTTCCCCACTTGGTGGTGAATGCAGTTTTGTGCCTATCTTCATACTACACCATAACTTGATTATAGCTAGAATGCCCATTGAGAAAGGACATCATCTATGATCCATTAACGATCTGCAATATCTCATCCAATGAAGGCACGAGGTAGTTTTCATTCTCCAAAGCTCTATTCAAATTGTGGAAATCCACACACAACTTGATTTCTCCATTCTTTTTCCTACCCAGGACCCAATTGGCCACGCATGTGGAGTTATTGACTAGGAATATGATCTTGGCTGAAAGTAGCTTCTACACTTCCTTATAGATGATGAGCTCTATCAGGGAATTAATGGGACATTGTCATTGTTGGAATGGTCAGACATCCAGTCTAAGAGGAATAGTGTGCATAATAATAGAGGTGTCATATGTATTCAAATCTTTGTAACTCCAAGAAATCACATCATGATACATCTACAGAGAATTAATGATGTCATCCTTTTCTTTAGGCATGTATACCTTTCCAATGAATAGATTCTTAACTTCCTCAGTTGTCCCAAGGTTTAGAGTGTCACACTGGTTGTTGATGGAATCCTTCCTTGCTTGTTGGTCTTGGTCTCGGATCTGATCCAGGTCAAATATACATTCAAGTTGAACCATACCTCTTGGAATAGTATTCATTTTCAGATTGATTAACCCTTCTATATCTAATTTAGCTTCTTCTAGGTTGGATTCATCAATTATCTAAGTAGCAAACATGATGGACCTGGTGATGAATTCCAAGATGTGTTTTTCATCATTAAACACTTGGAAGTGGGTAACATTTTTTGGCATGGATGGGGTGCAAGTAAGCTCAACTATGAACCTTTTAAGGCCAGATAAAGAGAGGGGTTGCAGTGTGTTGGCTCCTTGAGCTAAGGCATCAACAGTGTGATTTTGAGAGTGAGGGATCAGCTGAATGTTGAATGCATCTAGGCTTTCTAGAAGATCCCAAACTCTATTCCTATAATTTGTTAACCTTCTATCATGGCAAGAGTATAATTTTCTAACTTTTTTTACTACCAATTCTGAGTCACCAAATACTTGCAACATCTTAACTTTCTTCCTTAAATTCATCAAGAGCCCATGAACTAATGCCTCATATTCCGCTACATTATTTGTATAATAAAATTGGAGTCTATGAGCATTGAAGTAGGTCTTACCCATAGGAATGATGAGTTTGAACTCGGAACCAGATCCTTACTTGGATTTGGATCCATTGAAATGTAATTTCAAAAACTTGGAGGGTTCCTTAACTTCGGGGCCGACCATGCATTCATTCTTTCTTGGTTGCATGCCTACATCTATTATTTTTGGAATGGGAGTAGGCTCATCATGGTTGGTGGCAGGCTACCTTGCTGATAGCTCCTTTCGAGAGGTGGCTTGTCACTTGATGTGATCTACTACCATTTGACACAAGAAAATTTCAAATTTTGAGTGGGAAACATTATGAACTTAACACTAGTTTGGCAACAAGAGCTCTTAGAAGTCCATCCTTGCTCCCAGACTAAGTTGATCTTGTATACATTTCCCCATGAAGTCTTGAAATCCATCTAGCAGTCCCAAGTTACCATCATCGTATGAATCATCATCATCTGATTCTACCAGCATATTTATGCTATGGGGTGCACAAGCTAAATTAGCAGGAGGGCAACACAATACTAAGAAGACCTCTTCAGTCATCCCTTCTTCTTGAGGCTCTGATTCTTCCTAATATGCTATGGGAGAATAATTCCCTAGCTCTGTTTCAAAGCTATAGATGTTTCTCAATTAGCCTATCAATTAGGACTTTAGTCATAATTCAAATAGAAAATGAATAATCATTATTTATTAAATTCAAAGTAAAGCATAATTTATATTGGTGGAAATCTGAGGATCTCCTTTAAAAACCCTTTTCGTTTCATCAATTTTGGGTAAAAAAAAAGTCGTCAGCCACATACCCTACACATACCCATCATATCACCATGTTTTGGCCCATCATGATCCTGCACATACCCCTAAGATGAAATCTCATCTCAAGATTATCTTGTATGTGTCAGGAATATCTGCAACTTGAATGTCGATAACCTACTACACTCTCAGATCTGGAGCAATCTACATGGGGATACAGTTGATCTCACCAACAATGTTCACCTCAGTTTTGTCTAGTTGAGTTAATTTTCTTCTTGAAGGCATGGGAACAATCCCAAGAGCCTTGCATACAACCAAAGGCATGACATTAGCTGATACTCCAGAATCAATCAAAAAATTATGCAAGTTCTTCCCAAATATCTGGATAGTGGTAAGGAAATGGGGTGTTTCAAACCTTCCCTGAAAGAGTCCCAAAGGCATGTCAACCTGGGCCACTTGGCCTTTGTCCTTTTCATTGGTCTTTTCTTTGGTTTTCACCTAGCTTTGCTCCTTAGCAGGTTGTTTTCCAATTTGTTGATTTGTAGAGACATCTTTCCTTTTACCTATGATCTCCTGAATTACTGGCTCATGTGGGGGCTCTTCAAAAGAAACTCTCTTGGTTGGTGTTTCTTGCATCACCTTGGAGGAGGGAGTCCCATTAATCACTATAAAGAAAGCATTCCTAACTGCAAGAACTTTAAGTAGCTCAAAGGCAGACAAGTTGATTTTAACCTTCTTGAATTCTTCCGCAACATACTCACCCATTTGCTCAATCTCAACCTCGAAGGATCTACCTATGGAACAACTAGCTAGCTAATTTTGCATTTGGTTTCGCTCTCTAATTTTTTCAAGTATTGTGCAGGAACATAGGGATAGCCTGGTTTTTTGCTAGCATTGGGATCAGGCATGGTGCTGAAGTTATTAGGCGGGGTGGAAGTAGTGAACGGTCCCCTTGCTTGTATATTCCTCAAGTTGTAGGGAGAGAATCTCTAATGGAACATTTCAACTTCATCTTTATGAGACTCTTCTTCATCTACTGGACCATTATCTATGGAATTAAAAAGCCATGATAAAGCTTCTTCATTACTTACCTCTTTTGCTTCTTCATTCTTTGGGGTGGTAGACTCAATCGTAGGCTCGTTACTCTCACTTTGCGGAAATGGGGCTTGGTTGACTACAAGCACAGAAGAATCATACGGCTCAGACAAAACTATGTATTTGCAAACTGCATTGTCAACAACATTCTAAACTTCCACTTGAAAGATCTCTGCAACTGTGAGAAATTCAGGGTGATCCAGCTCAAAGTTCCTATTCATTTTATGAATCTGGCACCATCCAAATAAAGCATCCTCGGTGAGATACACTCCACTGGTTGTCTTCTCTATATTAGCAGGCTGGTCGAGAGGAGTGGGAACACCCCCATTGTTTGGTCTTGTATTCCAAGTCCTATTTTACCTTTGGGAAGGTCTCCTTTCAAAAGTCTGATTGGAGCCCTACCCTCATTCATAATTTTTCCCTACGGTTATCTCTATTGTCTCTATTGAGGTTGGCCTAAATTTTGTGCTAAGACACTTGTAGCTAATTATTTTGGTTCCTAAGATGAGTCGTCTATATGGACATCTTTCTAATCATCTATGTTAGCTCATCTAACTAGTCTTTCTCAACATTTCTTGGCTATGGTGTTTGATTCTAGAGAAAGATTGGTTGTACCACTGGCTAGTTCTATTGAGCGAGTGGGAATTCAGGTCCTTGTAGATATAGCGGCACTTGAGGTTGTTGTGAGTAGGTTTGTTGCTGCTATGGCTGCAAGTAATGAGGCACAGGTGGTGCTTGATTCATAGGCTTCCTTGCGTGAGGGACTATGGGTAGCTGCTAAAGTGGATTCATGAGGGGCATCTAATGTTGTAGAGCCTGAATAAGTCCTTGAATCTGCATAGGATGGGAAAACTTCCCCAAGGAAGGAAATGGACTGAAGATGTTTTGTCCCAAGTTGGTGCTGGCTACAACTACCTCAACATAAGCATCCACCAATCTAGTAGGAGCTAGATTCATCCTCTTCACCAATGATGCAGTAAGGTTGTCCAAGGAAACATAATAAAATGGCAAGACTATAGCATCATTCAACACATATGGAGCTTGTAGCCTCATGTATGCTCAGTGGAAATGATCATTGAAGGAGTTGATTGGCTCATTAACCTCCCTATGAATCATCATGATTTTTTGGTATAGCTTTGAGGGGCTGATCGGGACTTTGTATTTCCTCATAAATGCATTCTTCAAGAGATCCTAGGTAGTAATTGATCCTGTTAGCAAGTTTATGTACCAATAGAAGGCTTCCTCTCCTAAATAATAAAGGAAAAGCCTGCATGACATGTCCTCATGACTGATGTACATATCTTTCAATGTTGAATTTAGAATATCTTAATGTGCTCTTCAGATGTCCTTTGCGGATCCCGAAGGTTGAACTTCATGCAGAAGCTCTTTGAGTTCTTAGGCATATCATGATAAGCATTGAATAGCAATGGAGAGGGGTTGTTCCCTAGCCAAGCCATGAGGGGAGGCAGAGGTGGTATTTTATATTGAACAGTAACTTGGGGCTGCATAAGGGCAGCAGTAGTTAGGACTACACCTTGGACTTGAATGGCAGGGATAGGGGCAACACCTCGGTTGTGGGAAATGAATGGTTGAGTGGAAGAGGTGGAGGTGGGAGAGGAAGGACGAGTAGGTGGATGATGGAAGGAGGATGGGGGTGAATTGGATGAAGTGGATGAGGAGGATGAGGCTGAGTTTGAACTTCGAGTCCTTCTTGCCCTTGTAAGGGGCTGCAGTTCCTAAAATTCCCCTTTGTTTGGTGTTGATCTTAAAACTCTTTGGAATCTTTCAGGGGAGAATGACCCAATCTAATCCAACTTATCTTCAAAAGGGGCCCTCCTTCTAGCACTAGCTCTATTGATGGGTGTTTTATGCACTTCTCAACATAGGTAATGCATAGGTGTAAAACCTCTCTTGAAAGGAAATCTCCAACAAGTTGCTGAAAATCACCCCTAGGTCTCTTGGGTGTCAGCTCATGAATTGCTTGGAATGTCTCAGTTATTTCAATGTTATCTTGTTGGTAATCACATGGAAGACTTATGTAAGTTATGTTGGAGGAGAATCGAATCTTCGAATGCAATTCTTAAGGTGGGAAAGTTTTTGCACTATTGTTGTAGGTTCAAACAATAGTCTAGAACTCCTATTTCAGCTTCAGATTTGGCTTTACAATGTGCAATGAGCCTTGTTAAAAGTCACTAATAAAAGAAAATTCAAAAGGGTAGGGAGGAGAATAATTTCCTAGACTTGAAACTAGCAATGAACAGTGATAATGAAGGACCCTACTATAGAAAACCTTCCTAAAACTAAGTTCCACTTAACTATATTACTTCACAGTCTCATGAAACTAGTGCAATCTTTTAAGGACTTCAAATTTTCAACCATTCATTCACCATAAGCCTGAATAAAAGATAGAAATTTAGTGCAACTTTCAATTTATGCCCAGAATAACTTTACACAACTATTTATCATCAATAAAAAGGAAAAATTATGGACAAGGAAGGTTGCCAACACACAAAATAATTCTTCAATATCAATGCATAGCATTAACTAACTTACTAAAGAAAACTAAAATCAAATAGAACAACAAAGTAAATCTATCCAAATTCGCTAACTATGAGGAGACGAATCATGCAACATGAAGATGGAACTCAAGAATCCACAAAGTCAATGAATTTGTATTAACATTCAAGCAGCATGTCTTTACAACAACTAAACTTTCTCTTGAAAATGAGAGGAGACCCCCTATTTATAGTGTCCAAAAAGAAAAATGAATGGCCAAGATTTAATCTCATTGTGTGGCCATGATTCACTACAAATTAGAGTTTCACCTACCCCCAAATATTTTACAATTTAAAATTACATTTTTTCCTTTAGCTTATTTTGTCCTCTTGTGGGCAGCACTGTAGCTCTTTTGTATTTTAGTAGATTTCCTTGCTGCAGCTACTTTGTGAGGAATTCATTATCAATAATTGAATTTCCTTCTTGCTTCCTTGTAGTAGCATATTCCATGAACTTGTTGATCAACACCTAGAGCTTGTTTCAATCCATTATATCTAACTAGATCACTTGGAAATTCAATTTCCTAGATTTTCTTGTAATCTCATCCCAGTCCTTGTCACATTTTTGCATATTCTTTATCACCTGCTTAGATTTAGTGAAGGCTCATGCAACAAAGCCCATAAATTCCAGCGGTAGTGTATTTGTTCTCCCATTCTCCATCTTCTTATGGAAGTGTGGCTTTATCTTCTTTGGGTCTAATTCAATGGCGAGCATATCAAAATTTATCATTAGCCTCAAGTATTCTTCATAGACCGCCCTAATTTCCTTGACCTAATCAATATCAAGCTCCACCTCATGGAACACTCATTCCAATACTTCTTTTCTATGGTCTAAGTCTAGCTTCCATGTCTCCACAAGCTAGTGGTCATCTTCCACCAAAGAAACTCCTTCTCCCATGATCTCTCAGGTATCTTGATGATAGCCTCAAGTTTGGGATATGTAATCCTATATAACTCTCGGAAGTCAATGTAGAATTTCTTTATTCCCTCAAGTAGCTTTTGCACCTCTAAGAACTTGTTTTCTATCTTGATAGTGCAGCCTATGCCCATATCTCTATTGTAGAGGACCTATTGGAACCAATCCTCTATGGCCTTTTTCCATTTCTTTCTTCTTTCTAATTTTCCAATGCGATCCTTGGACAACAGTTGTGGTGGTGCTAATAATGTGGTGGGAAGCTCTTCAATCGATGACCATTATTGAATGTAAGTGGTTAGATCCACCACCTATGCTTTTAATTCCTCCTTAGAGGTCTTATCCTTATGCATTTGGTGCACAATAGTGGTGACGGATCCCTAGAGATGGGTGATTTTCTACTCTCTTATAGTTGTCCCCAAATCAATGGTAGAAATATTATAGCTGATCCCTTCTTCTCCCATCACTGGAGTGGCTATCTGCATTGTCCTAGATTTGGATGCATCCATCGTTAGGTGGGATCTAACCCTTAGCTTCTTTTATTTCTTTGTACTTATTTGTGCCTTGGCTAGAATAGCTTGTAGTCTTTCCTTCATATCCATTGAGGTTGAGGTTTTCTTATCCAATTGTTTCTCGAGCCATTCAAGCATCTGAGATTCCCCTTTCGGTGATTCATGATCATCTTCCTCTTGAATAGGTTGGATCTTTATTTTCTTACCAATTAAGGTCTCATTCTCTCCTTCTTCTTTGTCAGAATCTTGGATGAATACTGTTTGTTTTCCCAAGGAATTAGTAGTTGTGTGTTCCTTGGGGTTGTCCTCTTCCTCAAAGGTTTTCTCTTCTTCCTCCCGCTCAAGCCCATGTTCTTCATGATGTTCCACTTCTAGGATTTTCCCTATGGCTTCAGCCTCTTCCTTAGGCTTATCTTCTTCTTTCTTCTCTTCTTCCTTTTCTTCTTGTTCTTACAAAAGAGGCATCTCTCTACCATGCTCAAGGTTTTCATCTTGTTGCCTAGTTGGAGGTTTAGTGTCCTCCATTTTCTCATCTATATTCTTCTCTTCATCAGAGGGCTATTTTTCTACTTCTTCTCTGATGTCCTTGAGTTGTTGAGCCAACTCTTCCTCAAGCTCTTGGTCAAAATTTTCCACACTATATTTTGTGCCTGGCTTCTCAATGTCTTCTTCATATGATAATGTTTCTTCCTCCTATTCTTCATGCACCACTTTATCAATTACTAGGTGTTGATATTCGGCATGCTCGTGATAATCATCTGCTTCCTCTTCCATTTATTTGCAAGCTTCCCTCTCTTTCCTATCCAATTATTCTGATATTTTCTTTATCACCTCCCTCATGGGTGGTTTAGTTGGAGGAGGAGGGACATGAAGGTCAGAACCAACCTGTGCCAAGGCAGCTTGGACTGTCAGGTTCATTAACACCCCAAATAGCGTTGTCAATATGTTTTGCATGTGTCGAGCAGAAGCCTCTAGGAGTGAGACAGTGGGAATAGGCATTGTTGTAGTGGAAAGTGGGAGAGATGATGATGGGGACATGGACAAGGAAGAGAGTGAGGAGGTGTTGGCAGAGGAATAATCTATTACCATTTCCTATGCAACAGGCAGGGATCAAGCAAGTTGGATTGAAATGTCCACCACAAGTGGAGAAGAGGTGACCATTTCCTAAGAGACAGGTGGAGTAGAAATAGTGGTGGTAATGGCAGCAGTGGTGACTATGAGAGTGGAGATAGCAGGTGGGGACTTTGGTTGCTCAGCCTCTATTTCTTCACCTTCATGGAGTGGATCCTCCTAGATGGTGGGAATCTTTGTAAAACTACCTAATTTATTTGGTTTCTTAGAAGGTTCACCTTTCGAGGCCTTCCTTGAGTACACCTTAGGCTTGGGATGATGCTCAACCATTTCTTTTCTCTTCCTTTACCTTGTGGCTAGAGGAGATTTTAAAGTTTCCCCAAATGGGGGAACAACTATCTCACTATCGGTATCACTTCCCAGCTTGTCTTCAAGCTCACCATATGTTAGGGTAACTCCCTGTAGCTTCAATTGGGAAATCTTCCCATCTATCCATTCTTTAATTCTTACCTCAATGGGTTTCATTAGAATTTTGAGGTCATTGACCTCTTCCTCATTCCAATCAATCAGGAGCAGTGGTAGGTTGGCAATAGCATCATATTGAGGATCAACCACTATGTTTTCATCCTCAATAATCTGATCTAGCATTGGAAACAAGTTCACTATTTTGAAGAAATAGGTCATCATACACATGTAGTGCCTCATACATACTTTTCCATCTCTACATTTGGCCCAAAATTCCTCAACGTTATGTAAATGGGTGTTACTCTATCCCAACCATTTTCTTTTAACTTTCTATATGAATCCATCCATGGCCTGGTAGTGTGGAATTTTGAGTTATATTCAACCAAGTCATTGTTGGAATACTTCACACTCTAGGATGCACAGAGTGCATACATCCCTTGACCAAATGAAAGGGGATAAGGAATCCCTGGCCAATGTTTGTCACTTAGGAGGGCATGTGCTCATTGTAGCTATTGAGAGAGCTCAAGTAATATATATTGGTCATTTGGGTACCAGGGAAGCTTATATGGTTTCTTTAAGAAACCCTTGACTCAAATTTATGTAAATTTTGGAAATTGAATGAACAAAAAAATGGAACCTGTAGATGTAAGAATTTACGTTGTAGGTGACTCTTCTTTCAAAATCACCACCAAGTAGCCTAATGATATGCCCAATGAAGGCATCATTGACCCAACAATAGTCCCTTTTTAAATTCATGTACTGGAGCTAGGGATACTTATCATATTCCTTTAGTTCCCTTCTTGGAGTCTAACTTGGAGCCACAAACAAGCCTCTATATTGCATCTGGTCAGCCAATAGATAGACCAAGTATGATGTCATGTAGAACTACAAGGTCCTCTTTACTACCAAAAATTGCTCATGCAAGTAATTACTAATCATTCCTACCCACTAGAATTTGGCTTTCCCTTAGAGGATTTCTTCCACGAAGTATAGCATCCATTCCTAAAAGAAGGCTATAGTTGGAAGACCCATAACTCTACTCAATAAGGTTACCAAGTCATGGTAATCTTCATAGCAATTGCTTTAGAAGAGCTCTAGGGGCACTTTATTTGCATAGCCCCTCTTTTCTTTTAGCCAGTATTGATTGATAAGCTTCTTGCACTTGAGAGGATCAACATTTCACATCTACTTAGCATATTCTTTGGATGTTTCCTCCATTTCACCAAAGGTAGGGATATGGAAAGTTTTCCCTATTGATTTGGCTAAAAAATCAGCCAATATATTCCCATCTCTATCCAGTATTCTCCTTGTGTCCTCCTAGTATGCCTCCCTTCATGTCATTATAAGCTCAAGAGCTATGAGGGAAGGTGGGAACCCAGTAACCTTAGCCAACCCACTACTTCTAATCCTTATAGGATTTTCCATGGTGGGATTGATTCAGACCTTTTCTTTGAACTTGTCGATATCAATATGTCTCATATTAGTCTCTGAGATCTCCTTCCAATTTATCGTGACCCTAGAATTTAGGGGTTCCCCTTGGAACTTGTATTTCATTTGGTTTTTTTCTTCCTTCCCTCAGAGTGCTTTAGCTAATTTCTTTCCCTTTTCCTTCTCTACAGTTGCCTCAGAGGGTCCTACAGTTGGTTCCATATATCCTGTAGGCAAGAGAGCACTAAGTATATTCAAGCATAACAACATGAGGAACGTTAGCCGAAATCAAGCAAAACGATGCTAGATCAGGTGATTTATCATTTAAAGATACCAATATCTCTTTCAGATCAACATTGGCCTTTCACTGGAGGGAATTATAATAATGTGAGCCCAAGGGTGTAGACTTCCCTAGGCTGACAACCATTCTGGAGGAAATTATGAATATGGGTAAATTAGGGCACAACAACCCACATGTCTCAACCTACATCAAGGTAAGATTATTTTGGCATGCGGGTCAAGTGTACTTTAAAGTTTCAAGGGCATTAAGACCATCTTTTAGTCAAGTGGGCCCATGGCAGGCAGAAGCAGGAGGTAGCTTGGATTTTTGAGGCTCGACATTGAAACGACACTAGTAAGGCAGCAACTCGCAGGCGGCATTCTACCATGTGGGGCCCAGGAGCTCAAGGGATAACATTGCTTTATCATTGAAGCTCAAGCCACTTAAAAGGAGTGTGCATCGGAAGGTGCGGGAGGGTGCTAGAGATTGGCCGTTCGGGATGGTGAAGGATAGATGAAAGTCTGAAAGGCGAGCTTTGCATGATCGGGTCCATGAAGAGCTTTAGCATCTCTCATTTTTCATCCGACAATTAGAATGAAGCGGTAGTGTTGGGTCCCATGCAGCAAGCCGATGGGAGTCCATGGACATTTTTCATGATGATAATAAGATGGAAGTCCATGAATGGCCACCCACTGGAGGTGGCCCGCCTATGGCTTGACACTTGATTGTTTTGTATTTGGGCTCAAACGGAGATGGAAATTGTGGGTTTTGTTGGGCAAGGAGATGGTCACCTAAGGCCGTTTTGAGATGGCGAACTCATCACGACAATCCATGGGTGGAAGTTCACAATAGGGGACCCACGACAAGGCCAAAAGTTAGTTGTTTTATATTTGTTAGGAGATGAGATGACGATAATGGGATCGTAATCCACTAGTTAGATGGGTACTAAACTTCTACCATTTTGAATGGTCACTAGGACAGCAGTAAACTATCGATGGAAATGTACAAAGGATGGTTCACGTTGCATAAATTGCTTTGCTTTTAATTCAAACGTCAGATCAGATGGTGGAGGCCGATAGGCGGAGGGACAGGTTGTGAAAGTTGTTTAAAATGGTGAAGCCAGGGTGGATATCTATGGATGAAATTCCACAAGGAGACCTCCACAATGGACTGATACTTGGGTGCCTTAGTGGAGTTTAAGCTTGAATGGCAATGACCAAGGCAGGACCTGCCTAGCAGGAGGATGACACTAGATAACTGTTTGGAATGGTGACACACCAATAGAATCTCGAAGGTGGAAGCCCATGCTTGCAGACCTAATTGGATCAAAGGATCCTTCCATTTTGGGTTCATGAATTCAGCTAAGTTCAGGACGACCGATTAGGGGCGCCCTCCTGCAAGGGTGGACCCGATTGGAGTGTCCTCTATTTTAAGTTTTAAACATTTTCAAAGGTGATGGTGGTGGTTAGTATGTGGGACTGAAGTGTTGGCATATGGTTTCTAGTGTTTTCATTGATGGCAACTGAAGTCATTATTTTGTTCCACAGATTAGGATTTTCTCATACCAGCAGGAAAAGTAGAGAACATTGTTCTGCCGGCATAAAGCAGAAAGAATAGGGTATCCAGTCAGTTAGTCAATCTATATGCTTCATCGGATCATCATTTTGTGCTTTGGATCCCTGGGATAGATTATTGAGCATATATGTTATCTTACTATTAATTTTTGTGATGTTTCATTAATTGGTGTATGAGCTTGGGGATCCAACAAGATGTTTTTCTATTTATTTGCTCTTGATGGCCAACCTAATGAATGTTGCATGTCGTGGATGTATAAGGAGTATTTTTTTAATTATTTCTTGTGTTGGTTAGCTTATTTTGGGTCATAGCTATAGTCTAGTTGACTTGTGTCAGTGCGCATTAAAGATTGTTCATGATTTGAGCCGACATGTGGAGAATATTTTGTATTTTACTTGAAGTCAACATATAGCAATTGAGTTCTTGTTTGTGGATATATATGCGATTTCTGGAAATTCATTTTGGTGTGTGAGTGGGTGAATGGGTGAATAGAGAAAAGAAGATGCATGTGTGAATATTAGAAGGGTAGTTGAGTGAATTCTACTTGTGCAGAAGAGGATTTTGTGAAGCGAATTAAGGCAAAGCAGAGCTAAGTATAGAGTCTAAGAGAAGCTTCATAATTTTATTCATGTGCTTCACCAGAACTAAAATTAGGAATTTGTAGATGCTATCTTCTTAGTTCAACATTTTTTTGTAGTCACAAACATTTTGTAAGGTAGTGAGCCTTCCTTATTTTGAGCAGTGAGCTCTAGGCAGTGTGCTTGAATGCATGTGCATTCCCCTTTCTTCATACTTTTAATAGAGTATATAATTTGAGGATTAATCTCCACCGTGGTTTTTCCCCTAACAGGGTTTCCACATAAAACCTTAGTGTTATGGTGTTCTGATTGTTTCTTTCATGTGCTTGCATCTTTAATTTTGTTTAAATGTTGTAGATGGTTTATAATTTGAATTGAAGTTTAGAATATCATTGAATTCACCCCCCTCTCAGTGTTCCTTGAGTCCAACAATTGGTATCAGAGCAGGTTCTTCTATAGGAATTTTAACAGCTTGAGGTGGATCTTGGATTGCAATGGACTCTAGTGGTCTTCAACAGTAGCTTATGGTGGCACTTGATGATCTTGATCAATCTAAATCAGAAGTCATGGAATTAAAAGAAAATCTTGTGGATGCCAAAAAATTTATTCAATCATTAAAGGATAAAATCAATGAGTCAAGAGAAAAGAGGAAGGAACTTTGTGATCAACTGAAGCAGAAAGAAAACAAAAGCTTGGAAGATGTTCACCTAAATTAGACCCTAAAAGAGATAACTGAACAATGTGAAAAAATTGCTAGGAACAATGCTACTCTAAAGCTTGAGATGGAATTTGTGGTGATGAAGTTAAATAAGGAGATTGAAGAAAGAAAGAAGAATGAGGAAAATATGGCCCTGAATTTAAGAGAAAAATATGAAGAATGCAGCAGAGTTAATAGTGGATTCATTCAGCTAGGGATTGAACTGCAACAATCTGATATAATAAACAAGATCTTGAAAGATAGATAGTTATTCTTAGAGATGAACTCACTACTAAAAATGAATACAAGGAGAAGCTCAAGATTGGTTCTCCTAAACTTGATGAGCTAACTAAAGGAAAAAAGGAAGCAAATGATAAGCGAGGTCTTGGCTATTAGAAAGGTGAAAGCTCTAGATCTGAACATAAGGATTCTGGACAAAAAATTCAAATGAACAAAGGAAGAATATATCTGGTAAGACAACCAAATGCTCAAAAGTTTAATGTTTAGTGCTTTTCTTGTAATAAATTTGGTCGTAGGGATTCTCAGTGTAGAAGTAAAATAAATTCAAGTAGTCAATCATTTCTTGGTCAGTATTTTAGTTGCAATAAGTTTGGTCATAAGTCAATTGAGTGCAGAAGTATGTCTGTTAATGTAAGGAATGTTAAATGCTATACCTTTGGAAGATTTGGGCATGTTGCTAGTCAATTTAGGTCAAAGGAGAATCAATAGGATGAATGGTCTAGACAAATAAATCTGGTATGTTACATTTGCAATAGATTTGGTCACATTGCAAGATTCTTCAGGAACAAAAACATGGATAGAAGAGGTCCAGTATACAAAGGAAGAATCTCAAGAAAGATGATAAAGAAAAAGGGAAAGTAATAGTGGAAGAAATAAGAGATCGGATGAAGAAAAAATCGGTGAAGAAGAGTGAATCTAATGAAGGAAATAAGCCCACACCGGAAGCAACCTCTAGTAATTCATCCAGAAATTGATCTCAGGTCATTGGCCTGGGGAAAGTTTTTTTCTTAAGAAAAATTCTTTGTCCCCCTATGAGTAGTTGGCACCAGAATGTAGGGAATTTTTAGTACTTGTGTTATTAGTCTACAAATATTTCTGTGATCACTTATGTAGAAAATCGAGATCTAAAAGGTCCACAGATGGATTCTTCTCTTGTTGTTTGAGAAAATAGAGTAACCATAACTCCTAGGGAAAAAAATTTAATGCAAAAAAAAGGTTAGGTGTGTGAAGCTATAAAAAGGTATTTGGAACCCTCATTTGTCACCGTGCACTAAAGAAAGAACATAAGGAGAGCTTTTGTAGCAGAATTTCAAAGGAGTCAAGTAAATTTGGCGACGAATTCATTAGGTATTTTTTATTGCTTGTTGAATTTTTAGTTTTGTGCTCAATAGAAAAACCTATTCAATACAGAAAGAAAAATAAAACAAATCAAAGGAATTGTGAATCTAGATGAATATAGCAGTAGAAAGATCAGGGATGTGAGAAATTTGTTTTCGGTCAAGGAATTGAAGTGGCTTAAAGGTTTGAAACATAGAAGTTTGGACATTTGGAATGAGTTTCCTTATTTTGACAATGCGAAAGTTGTTAGGTTTATCTTGAACAAATTGAATGAGGACATTCTAACCTTGGATAAACCCTATCTTATTTTGAAGGATGTGATTAGAAATCTAACTTGTCTATGCAATGATGGGGATATTCTGAAAAAGAAGTCAATTCGAAACAAGGAAGTTGAAACCCTAAATGGAGTAACAAGAGATCTAAGGGCATTGGTAATTTCAACAATCAAAGATCTGATAACAAGGTACATTACACTTGGGATTTCATACAAAATTTCCTTTAGGAAATAAGGAAGGTGCAACCTCAGGAAGCACAGTTTACATATCTCATAAAATGGTAATGGAGAATCAAGACTTTGACCTATGTAGTTTGCTAAAAGATCAATTGGTGGAGAATGTGCAATTAACAAAGGATGTAGATTACCCCTTCAAGTTTGATACTTTGATCATATGTATCATGATGTATTTTCTAAATTGTCTGCCTCAGATCGATAATGTGGTATGGAGTGAAAATGAACTAGTTTGTAAACAAATTATTGAAAATTTCAATACTCTAGAAAATTGTGAGCAAGTTTATGCAAATTTCTTTAGAGAGTTGCTAGGAAATTTTGGAGAAACTAGCATTTCCTCTCTGACAAAAGAACTTGAAGTTGGATCATCTTCTGATAAAGTAGAAAGGAAGCAAAAAAGAGCACTAGAATTTGCTGATGACACTCCTCTGGCACACAAGTCTCCTAAACTTGAAGGAAAAGGCAAAGAGAAAGTAATTTCAGTTATACCAGATGAAGATTCTGATGAGTAGACTCCAAGGGATGAACCAGAATCAGTTGAACTGGATGTGATAATAGCAGAAGGAAGCAAAGAAGAAGGTGCTTTAGTCAAAACAAAGATACTACAGATTGTTCAAGAAAAAGATGGGATGCAGAAGATTGTTGATATATGGTTAGACAAACCCTCATATGAGCAGGACCTGATTGAGAGCAGTCTAGGTAGTTACTTTGTACATAATAACATTGAGTTGGAAAGCTTGCATAATGTACTTCCTGGAGAGTTGATTGAATGTATTAGGGAAACTATGGCCTTTGATTCTCAGGTTAAGAAAGAGGAAGAAATAATTTTACATTTGAAGGAGCAGTTCATGCTATTCCTTACCAAATTAAAAAGGAAAATGAATGTATTGATGCAATGTATAAACTCAAAAAATAACATCTACAATTATTGTCTTCATTGGCCTCATGTAGTTGGGAAATACAAGGACAAGCTAGAGTAGATTGAAAGTGAGTTGATCAAAATTTGTCAAGACTATAACATGTTTCAAGACCAGGAAGGTATAGTAAAGAAAAGGATTCATGAGTTGTAGACTGAGCATGCAAAAGTTCACTTTGCCAGAAACACTCTTGTGGGCACTTTCTGGAAAGTGAAGGATTCAATTGAATGCAAATTGGAGTAGCTAATTGAAGTGTTGAAGAAAGGAGAGAAATTAGAAGGAACAATCACAATTCCAAAATCCCTCATCTAGATCATCAACCGGAAATCAAAAAACAATAGATTCATCATAACCATTGGAATTGTAGTAGATGCTTGGAATAAATTTCTTCCAAAAATGAAAGATGAGTATAAAATAATTTTTTGACTTGTGCAATAGTTGTAGTTCTTCAAATTTTCTAAATTGGCGAAGGGAGAGAGAGAGAGCAGTAAAATTTTTGTCATTGATGTCAAAGGGGGAGAGAGTGTAGTGAAAATTTCCTTGACATTCTAAGGGGGAGTAGTGTTTTGAAAGAAAGTTGTGTTTTGAAATTTTGAGCTTTGGCAGCATAATCTCTTGGTTTTGACACTTAGTCATTTTTCACTAAGTGTTGCCATCAATACCAAGGGGGAGATTGTTGGCGTATGGCTTCTAATGTTCCCATTAATGGAAACTAAAGTCATTATTTTGGTCTGCATATCAGGATTTGCTCATACCAACAGGAAAAGTAGAGAACAGTGTTCTACTAGTAGAAAGCAGAAAGAATAGGGTATTCGGTCAGTTAGTCAATCTGTATGCTTAACTAGATCATTAGTTTGTGTTGTTGATCCCCAATATAGATTGTTGAGCATATGTTTTATCTTATTGTTAAGTTTTGTGATGTTTCATTAATCGGTGTATGGGCTTGGAGATCAAGCAGGATGTTTTTATGTTTATTTGCTCTTTATGGCCAACCTAGTGAATGTCACATGTCACGGATGTATAAGGAGTAATTGTTTAATTATTTCCTACATTGGTTATTTTGTTTTGGGTTGTAGGTATAGTCTAGCTAACTTGTGCGGGTGCACATTAAATATTGCTCATGATTTGAGCTGACATGTGGAGAATATTTTGTATTTTATTTGAAGCTGACATATAGCAATTGAATTCTTGCTGGCAGATATATATGTGAGTTTGGGAAATTCATTTTGGTGTGTGAGTGGGTGAATAGAGCAAAGCACACACATGTGCAAATATCAGAAGGGTAGTTGAGTGAATTCTGCTTGTATAGAAGAGGATTTTGTGAAGTGAATTAACACAGAGCAGAGCTAAGTGCAGAGTCTAACAGAAGCTTCAAAATTTGATTCATGTGCTTCACCAGAATTGAAACCAGGCATTTGTAGATGCTATGTTCTTAGTTCAACATTTTGTTGTAATCACAAAAATTTTGTAAGGAAGTGAGCCTTCCTTATTTTGAGTAGTGAGCTCTAGGCAGTGTTCCTGAATGCATGTGCATTCCCTTTTCTTCATAATTTTAACAAAGTATAAATTGTGGATTAATCTCCATCGTGGTTTTTCCCCTAATAGGGTTTCCTCAAAAAAATCTTGGTTCTATGGTGTTCTGATTGTTTCTTTCATGTGCTTGCATCTTTACTTTTGTTTAAATGTTGTAGATGGTTTATAATCTGAATTGAAGTTTAGAATATTGTTGAACACTTATTCACCCCACCTCTCATTGTTCCTTGAGTCCAACACACAAGGCATGGAGGCCCTGGTTAAATAACGTTTGTAGGGAACTCTAGTTCTGCAAGCCACCCATGAAAGGTTTCAAAGGCTTTCTCAAAATTCAAAGACATGGGTTTTTCCCACCGAGGTTTACCCTAGTTGATTTTTAAGATTTCTTCCAAAGATTTAATAACTTTTTACCAAAATCAAAGAAAACTCAATGCATGGCTCACGATAGAAAATTGACCTATGAAACCCGATGAAGATGGATGAATCAATAGCTAGCAAAGGCTTTGAAATGGTAACGAAACTCAATGAGCATGATGGCGGTGTTGGTAGGGGCTCTAATTGGATTCTAAACTTCTGATAGATGAAAATGATAGATTGAAATGTGCTATTTATAATTTTTTATGCATTTAATACCCCTCATAAATGTTGGTATGGTGAGGACGAATGTTGGTGAATGGGAATTTCAAAAATGACAGTGGGAATGGTGGAGTCTGCCTAGCAGACAACAGTCAAGGGTTAGTTGTTCGAGTGGTCAACGATGAAAATAGTTGTCAATGATGTGGGTCTCGTGATGCAAAAGGTCATCATGTGAAGGTCATTTGTAATGGTCGAGGAGCTAAGGAAACCTACATAGAGCAGCCTATAGGGGTAGACCTGCATTGCTAGGAGGATGTCAGCCTTAAAGAATGAAGGAAAATAGCTAAGGAAGTTCTGCAAAAGCCTAAAGTCTTAAAAATTTGAGGGTGGAAAAACATGGTCAACTCAAAGTGACTCTTCTAAGATTCCTTGACCACTTAGGACACAAAATAGGGGGCACGTAAAATGAGGTAGCGACAAAAGTGACCCGACAAAGTGAAAAGAGAGAGGGTCCCCATTCTGAATGAGGTGTGTGTGCTATAGGCACAACAACCTTGTACCTTCATACTAAATGTTTCTAAGTCCCACAGTTTTCAAAAAATATCTCATAAATTTTTTCCATTTTTCTACACTTAGGTCTCTTAAGAGAAAGTGGTTGTACAATATGGTGGAGCTACTAAAATTCTAAGGAATTTTCTCTCTACCCCATGGCCTTGGTCTCCATTTTAAACAATTGTCCCCATGAGTGAGTGGGGTTTTATTCACAAGATAATGAAAACATTATAATTTTGAGTTGACCTACTCCATCGGTCACCAATCCTTTAAGTCACCTTTCAAGCCACAGTTTCACGTCAGTTTATCGGCCCTGTCTAGCTGAAGCACCAGTCATCATTTTTCCCATTGCCTTAAGCCTTTTCCTAAGTCTAATTTTAAATGTAGCCCGGGGACTTAACCTTAAGTTATTAACCCCTAGTGGTCATATCATCGTCAACTAGACCAAGTCTTGTCCATTTAATGCTAACATTATGTGAAGTGCAAGTTTCAAAGATTCGAGGATTTGGGAGGAGATCTAAACCATACCCCGCCAGCCCGTGGGAATTAAGTGCCAATAGGATAAATGCAGCGAGGCTAGCAAAAATTAGGCGTGTGTCCCTATATGACCGCGAGACCCACTCCCCACTACTATTCCCATGGACCAACATCTTCAACAAACAACTGAGATGTAATCTATGGAATGATCTTCACTATTCCCTGCTAGCTCACTGGGTAAAAATGAATGATGGTTAAAACTAACAAGATCAATGAGATCTCGACACCTATCCTAGTCTACTCAGTTGGTGGAGCCTCCACACTATGAAGATGTCATCCGACATCGATACAAATTATTGGTCGTGAATATTTCAGCGAAGCGCCACTGGAAGTCTAAGGTAGTCAAACGAAGACCGACTATCTGATGTGCCATCCTAGCAGAGAATCAATGACTTATATTTAATATTTATGGAAAACACATGATAGTTGTTTTACGCCATGCAACTAGCTCACATTAATGGCAAACCTTCTACAAAATGATCAAGTTGATCTCAATTCATGTGGAAACACAAATGTTAGTAATCATGAGGCACAATTCACAAGTTTCCATGCAGATGGGTACTTAAACCGTGATAGTACATCTGCCAACAAGCCACCAGGGTTGCACATGTGTGCTAAACATTGATTGTGGATTCCATTACTCCACATGATAAATATAGAAGGAATAGCTGCTATTAATGTCATTCACACTTAACAGTTAGATGTTTGATTGATTAAGGAAAGGTAGATTTGAGCAATTGATAGATAAGAAAATATGTGAACCAGTGAAGAAGTCTACTCATCTCATCTCTCGAAAGCTTGGTTCTACTATATCAAAAGTTGCCTTGACCATGGAGGCCACCACTTATGTCAGAAAGTATAGACTTGCACCTGTAAGGTGCAACCGAAGATTACAATTCCAAAGTGCAACTACAGAGAAAACAAACAATAAAGGCAAGCAGCCCATGCAGTCTACTACCAGAGTGGAGAGGAAGATAAGGTATGGGTGTGCCTCCTTCGGTCACCAAAATTCACCCATTGATCTCACTAGCAACTCATCTGCTAGTGAAATAGAGACCGACTCTGACTATTGTTGGTACCTTGCACTCCTAATTCATGGTCTACCTCCTGGTCAAGAGGTAATATCCATCTCACCATTGGTAGCCAAAACTCCAAGCGGGTAGACTATTTTTGTGTTGGGTAAAGAAAGGGATGAGGCGGAAGCTGAGCTTTCCTCTCCTCCTCTTGCAATGACTCGGAGCAGGCATGTATATCGTGGTTTGAGCACTGGTAAAGGTGGGGTGACTAGTAAATGAAAATTTGTTGTGTGTGTGATATGAATTTTTGTGTTGATAATGTTTACTGTGATAGTGGTTTCATTTTTTGCATGCGTAGCACATTTTACTGTTAGACGTCGATTGTGTGTCTTTGTGGCATTATGGATGCTTGGTTCATTGCAGTGTGAATGGAGACAAAGGGTTTTTGGTGGCACTTTTTGTTTCCCTTTATCTGATGGTGGTTACAATTTTGGAACTCCCCATTTTCACCATGTTTTATCATATTTAACATGGGAAATTTTGAAATGCAGTCGAGATGAAATGAAATGAAAACATTGTATTTGAACTGCATTTGAGCCTAAAGCTTGTCACTCCCTTATCTATAAAAGGGAATTTAGGGCTCACTTGTGAGAGATGAATGATAGACAAAAAAATTGATTAGGTATTTGAGTTAGGTATATATGGTAGGAATAGAATAGTTGGTCTATCTCGAGCTTTTCTGGAAGAAACAAGTGCATTTTATCTTAAATTGTTATGCAAATTTGACTGATAAGCATAAATGAAAGTATAATTATGATATATCTTCTCTCCTTGTGTGAATTTGAGTGAATTTTAAGTGGAATATTAATAATATTCTCATTCTTCTTTGAACATTTGTTCAAATGTGTATCTTTTTTTTATGCTTTGATTCAAGTAATCAATTAAATGCTTAAATAGAGTCATAGATTTACAATTATTTGTAGAGGATTTGATAAGCAGTTATATATCAAAAATAGTGAGCTCCATAATGCAAATTTTTTATGAAGGTAGTCCACCCATTTAAATTTTAAGTTCATCTCCTGCAGTACTGATTCTTGTATATGTGACTCCGTCGCCCAATTTAGTAAGGCACTAGTCTATTCCTTAACGATTCACCTAAAGGGTTAATCAATAGTTGTATGGTGACTAGCCTAAAGTTAGAATTTAAAATTCACTTCAAATTTCATAAATCTTTATACAAAAAATTGTGTCAATAACCATGAGGAATACTCCTTGATGAATGGGTAGCATATTACTTAGAAACAAGCCAATTTCATAGTAATTATTGTAGAATTATCCTTCATTCAGGTTGATTTGTGAAAATGATGTGTTCTCTCAAGTACAATTCAAATGAACACCAATAGGAATGCCCTCCTTGGGCCCATAGAGCCTGAAGTGCAGAAGATCTTAGTCTTCAACTAGATCTTGTTCGTTGGCTTGTCATTTTCAGGAGTTTTTAATATAGGAATTGGCTATTCCTTAGAAGTTCCTTTAGGTGCACTAGAAAATTCACCAACACAATATAGCATGGAATGATCCAGCATATTGCGGTGTGAAACATGACCTTTCCTAGCATAAAACCACCCACTCAGATGTGTTGGAACTATTGGTTTGGACACACAATGAATAGAACAAAAAATGTACCTCTTGACAACTTTCTCTTCAATGCATTTGATAATTTTTTCAACGTGCAAGAACTTGTCACCTAAGCCAAATGAATTGGAGATATAAACAAATAAGAGAGATTATTGGATAGGTACCCTACATGACCATGTACCTTCAGATATAATTTTTCTAAGTGCCACCATTTTTGATAAATTTCTCATCAAATTTTTCCACTTTTTGGCACTTAGGTCTCTTAAGAGAAAGCTCTGGCACAATGTACCTTGCAATGATTTAGTGTGCTATAGGGAAAACTTTAGTGGTGAATCTTTTCCAATTGGAGAATAATTGAAATTGGGACCTCCAAAAATGGCGAATAGTACAAGCTAAAAAGGATGCCAAATCACCAGGTTTTTACAAAAAAATAATTTTCCCCCAATTAATTTGCCTATTTAAACGATGCGTCATTGGAACTAATTCACCGATAGTTTATACTATAATTACAAATATTAATTATATTCACCAATAATATTATATTCCTACCATTAATTTTGGGGGAATATCGCCACTAATAATAAATTACCATTTAATTTTGGGGCTTTTATTTATTGCCATCAATTAGCTTTTTAATCGGATAGCTACAGGTTGATTATGCAACCTAATACGCATGTGCCTTTTAAAAGGCTTGTTGAGGACCAAATTTTTTTTTGGGCCACATGATTAAATCTAATCGTGCTGCCCAAAACAAATTTTGGGCCTCAATAAGCCTTTTAAAAGGCACATATGTATTAGGTTGCAAAATTAACCTGTAGCCATCTGATTAAAAAGCTAATCGATGGTAACATTTTCACTTTTCATTTAGTCTTAATTTTAAAGTGATATTTTTAAAAAACATTGTCCTTAGACCCCATGAGGGGGAATTTCCCCCTCAACCCCCACAAGGGGGATCTGCCCCCTTCACCCCGCTAATGGCTGCCACCCCCAGGCCCCTACTTCAATATTACAAAAAATAAAAAAAATATGGGGGAACTATGCCGACCAACTATGCCAATTTTTAAATGAGATATTTTCCATTATAATTAATATTTTTGGTGATTATTCTCTAGGATTCTCCACTATGATTATTATTTTTACCAATTATTCATTAAGATTTGCCAGGATTTTACAATTTTTTTTAATATTGTGCATAGATTCACTAGGAAAATTAATATCTTTTTTCAAATGAAAGGAAAGATTCGTGAGGATTTTACACCTTCACCGAGGGGGGAGGGGGGTTTCTTAAAGTTATCCTTGGCATGTTGGGATACAAAAAAGGACCTTACCTAGCATAAACACAACCACCTAGATGTGTTAGAACTATTAGTTTGTTTGCATGATGAACAAAATAAAAATTAGGCTACCTTGGAAATTTCTCTTCAATGCAACTAACACTTTTTGTAACATATGAAACATTATCACCATGGCCAAATGGATTGGAGATATAAAAAATTGAGAGATATTATTGTAGAGGGACCCTACATGACCATGTACCTTTAGAAAGAATGGTTGTAAGTTTCATGGTTTCTGAGAAAGAGCTTGTCAAAATTTTCCACCTTTTCACACTTAGGGCTCTTAAGAGATCGCTAGTACAATGTAGCGTGCAATAATCTGGAATTATGGGATGAAAAATAGGACCTTTCCTAGGATAAACATACCCACCTAGACATGTTGGAACTATCCATTTGGTTTCATGATGAACAAAATGAAAATTATTCCACCTTGCAACTTTACACTGCATGTATCTGATGCTTTTTCTAATGTGTGAAAACTTTTCACCACAACCAAATGGATTGGAGATATGAAAAACTGGGAGAAGTTATTGTAGATGGATCCTACATGGCCTAGCACCTTCAAACATAATTGTTGAAAGTGTGATGGTTTCTAAGGAAGAGATTGCCAATGTTTGCCACCTTTTTGCACTTAGGGCTCTTTAGAGATCATTTATACAAGTTTTTACTAAATATGTAAATATGTAAAAAAAAAAAGGTTGGTCCTAAAATAGTAAGTTCTATCATCATAAATCTCATCATCCCATGAATTTTTACCTAAACCCTCAAAAATTATAAATAAAAAGAAAAACCCTCATTAACATTTAAAAGTTAACTCTATAATAGATCTATTCAATTTAATCACTTGGGAAATGGTATAAAAAACATGGTGGATCATGATTACTTGGAGTTTCTTAAGGGGAAGAAGAAAAAGGTTTGTCATTACACAAGGAGAAAAGAGTCATGCCCAAGTGTTAGGTGTTGCTATTGCTGATCAACTTGGCAAGAACCTTAATATGAACAATTCAATTATGAAGGAAGAAGATGTTTGTGTGATGGAGAATGCACACTTTACAAATGATACTCAAGAAATAGAACAGGATAACCCTATCTTAGAGAAGAATCTTAAAAATATCAAGAATAAAATGAAGACAAAAAATAATATAGTTATTGCAAATGATTCATATTTTTCAAAAAAATATGAATGTTGACATGGATGTAGGTAATTAAAATCAAGAAATGGATCCATCATGAGGTTTATACAATCAAAAGATATAAGGATAGTTAGATGATGCCATGATATAAAAGAAGGATAGTCATGAAAGAGAAAAAAATATAGTTTGGGAGTGTAGCTCACTTGATCCTATCAATGTACAACAATCCTCATATTTTGCAATGTTAGTATCATAAATCAACCAAAAAAATAATGAACTGAAGACTTACCTTCATTACCTAGGCTCATTGTAGCATTACACCACTTGATGATAGATTATGTATCTATCAACTTTGCATTGTCTTTATACTTTAACTCTTCTCGTGTTATGACTCTTTTGATACATGATTGTTCACCATCACACTCCCCCTTTCCATGTATGACCTCACAAAAATTCCACATATGTTGAACACCCATAATATTATGTATCGTGATCAACCAATAGAAAAATTTTGAGTTCTTGAATTGTGATGCACAATTATCTAACCATATGATATGTTGACAAAATAATATTCCCCTTCTAGCCAAATCATGGTAGAACACCTGAAATCAACCTTGTACAAACTCTATAGAATGTGTATGGTCATCACTAATATAAAAATGATACTCCATTACTATATTTTTGTCATCCTCTGTATTGTCACCTACATGAATGAATGTTATATACACAAATATAGCAAACTGTGTGGAGTTGTAATATTTTGATTGTGCCTCACATTGTGGCTATAGAGTGTAATACTTTGCAAAGTCAACAAATAAAACAATGGTATCAAGTGAAAAATTTTCCTTGCATAACTTGAATTACAAGTCCAACCATTGAGGTCTATGTGTATGTCTTGCATACCCACACACTATAGTCTCTCGAAATATAGACATAAACTGATACATTGAAATATTTTGAATAACCAAATCACACCTTTTTGCTTCTTTACCATCTTTTGTATTGTAGGCCACTATCTTATACTTTCCAAATTCTACTAGGTCATTCCCAACTGCATGTGTACTTTCTATATGTTCACAAATTGGCATACATTGCAAGATACCACAATGCTGACATGTGTCATCCAAGCATAATTTCTTGTAGAATAATTGACTATCTACTATTTCACATTAAATTGTTGATATGAAATCTCTTGAAAATGTAGGTGGGGCATGTATGTCACAGTCCTACAAAAAATTGTTAGTATGCAAACCTAAACATATACATCGATAAACAACATAATGGTTAGAAAATTCAATATATACTCTACAAAAATAGTTAGTGCATGTGTGATTTATTTTGACATAGAAAGGGTTTAGCATTTCAAAAAATATTTGAAAAATTTTAACTTGAGCATACATCTCTAGAAATTTAGAAAAAAATTGTGTTTAAGTCATATCTAAAAAATTCTTTGGATGTGGCTCACAATTTATACTACCAGTTCTCCTTCTTGCCACATCTTTTTGATTGGGAGATACCTTCCTGTTATTCTTATAAAATAATTCAATTAGAGATCTCAAGGCTTCAACATTTGATTTATCTTTTCATGGTAGTCTAATAGAGAATTCTCATAATTTATTGTTATTTGTGTCATCAATTCTTTGGTGCCTTCCAACGGCTCTCAATAATTTTTTTCTATTTATTCTCAATGCTTGACTTTTCTTTATATTGAGACAAGATTTCCTGGTTTGATTGCTTACTATTGTTGATGTAATGACATGTCATGTGACATTACTATCTTTGGTGCATGAGGTGGTACCCACACTCTCATATCCACTCATTAGATTGTTGATAATAGATTTATCACTTGAAGTTTCCAATGTTCTTAGCCCAATAATCTTCATAATGGACCTATATTTAAATTTCTCATCATTTCAACAAATAGTTGACATCTTTTGCTTCCATTTAACTTTTCAAAAAATAATCTACAAATCTTATTAATATATCTTCTACAAGTACATTTTGGAATCTTATCAACCATCAACTACAAAATATTCTCATCAATATCAATCAAAAACTTGGGATTTCTACACAAAACTCTAGGAGGTGTTCTCAAAGGTAAATTTTCTTCATCATTAGGAATTTCATCAATATTTAAATGAGATGGAATAGATGGCATACCTTTAATCAGAGATGGAATAGATGGTGTACCTTGAAGTTGAGATGGGAAAGATGGTGTACCTCCATCTTCACGTGTGAGTGATGATGTACTTTCAAGTTGAGATGTGGTAGATGGTGTGCCTCCATATTGACTTGTGGTAGATGACATGTCTCCAACTACATGATTCAAATTTCTCATTGCATGAAGGTTTTGAATTTGTTGCCTTTGTGCCACCAATTTCATATCTCTCTTACATGTAGTCGATGGTTCATCTCCCTCTTGAATTGGCATGTCTTCTTCTATGGTGTTCAATTTTCTAATTTCATAAAGATGCCTCATTCCTTCTCTTTTTTTTGCATTCTTAGCTTCTTGCTCATCTAATGTTAGACTCTTTAATCGTTTCCTTGTTATGATGAAGAATTCTATCTATAGTATGAAAAAGAGATAAATATTAGTTCTATCATGGTACTATAGATTAAAGCAATATCCTACACAAATCTAAAATTATTCATCAAATTAGGATGTACAATCTCATACACAAATCTAAAAGCAATCATATAATTAGGTTTTATAATGTCTATAATGTGATAGTGACAAGCTCTAAGTTGAAATATGACAAAAAAAGGGTAGAACGTGTATAAATACCTCTACAAGTACCATGAAAAGTTCATTGAACTCAATAGTGCATTCCAATATATGACATTCCATAAAGGCATTTAACAAACAAAGGGAAACCAAATGCAAGGAGTTACAGGTTTGATAGTAAGTGGCAAGCTCTATGTTGAAACATGAAAAATGAAGGGTAGCAAAGGGCATGAAGATGGAATGCATGATTTCCCCCAAATGTGAGAAGGATATATGCAATGATATCATAAGAGATGAATGGGAAGGATAAAAAAGGGAAGCCAAGGGAATTTATGCATGGGCATGTGTGAATGGAACAAGCAAAATTATACATTATGTATGTGCAAGTTTAATTAATAACACACAAGTAAATCAATCTCTTACACAAATATAAAATTAGTCATCAAATTAGGATGTACAATTACATACACAAATCTGAAAGAAATCATATAATTAGGTTGTATAATGTCTATAAGATGGTAGTGACAAGCTCTAATTTGAAATATGAAAAACAAAGGGAAACACATGTATATAGACCTCTACAAGTACCATGAAAATTCTATTGAACTCAATAGTGTATTCCAATATATGACAGTACAAAGAGGAATTTAACAAACAAAGGGAAGAAAAATGCAAGGAGTTGCAGGTTAGATAGTAAGTGGTAGGCTCTATCTTGAAACATGAAAAACAAAGGGCAACAAAGGGTATGGAGAGGGAATGCATGCTTTACCCAAAATGTGATAAGGACATATGCAATTATATCATAGGAGATGAATGAGAAGGATAAACAAAGAGTAACCAGGGGAATTTATGCATGGGCATATGTGAATAGAACAAGCACAATCCTACATTATGCATGTTCAAGTTTAATGTAAATGGAATAGTGTGGTGAAAAACACCTATGTAGGTACATAAGGCTATGTGCATGCTCTATTGGTATATGTTATAAAATAGGTCCCTAGTGGTGATGTAGGTCTAAAATGGATGTGGCTCTAAAATCATGATAAGGAAATTGATGGATTTGCACGTGGAATTGAGTAAAGGAATGATACCCCTATCGTAAGGATATGGAAAGGAAATATTAGAATATAATAATAGATTTCTACAAAGAGAGGATAAAACCAAAGCCTTGTCTATTCTAGTTTACATTTATTCCTAAGGGTTAGTCTTGACCTTAAATTTACCCATTTCTTTCCCTAAATTGGATGTTTGATCATATATATGACCCCTTAACTATTAAAACCTAAATTGAAATCTGAAGTGAACTTTACATCTCTTTGTGACCTTGTACAAGCCCTAGCCATGAAATCCTTTTTTTAACATTTTGTTTTGCATTAAATTGGTTTGGTAAAAATTATACACTCTAAAACTAGTTTAAGGAGGATGGAAATGGTTGTGCAACTCATTAACATCCTTGTGAAGCTTAATAACTTATTATGAGCATGATTCGCTGAAAATAAAGCCTCTTACATTGATTATCCTTCGAGAAAATTAAATTGCACTCTAGAAATAAAAATTGGCAATATCTAATCCCATGGTCTTACCTATATATAACTAGTTATGACCATGCTATTGATTTGTGTTTGAGGTGTAGGACCAATTGTAGGACTTTCAACTAGTAGGACCAATTATAGGATTTTCAACTAGTAGGACCATGATAAAAATTGGCAATATCTAATCCCAAGGTCTTAGCTTGCAAGTAGTAGGAAAAATTATCAAAAGTTATTCTAGATTGGCCTTGTCATAATATGTCTACAAGTTTAATGGATGGATGAAGCTTCAAATAGATTTAAATCCTCCAAGAGAGTGTAGTAGAACCACAAATTTCTACAATGATGGACAATCTTTAGATTATTATTTCAAATTATAATGTGATAGAAAAAGTGTCCTAAATTTTTTTCATAAATTATTTATTTATCCAATGCGTTGATGATATATTTTTCCATAGTTAACATTCTTATGGTTCTTGAATTGTAATTTATATAAAAAATGACAATGTTTCTTGTGTTTAAACTAATTTTAAATCTAAAAGGCCATGCTCAATGTGTATTGTCTAAATGAAATGTATGCCCCCATATTATCAAGGCAAGTATTCAATTTTCAAAGACTAATATCATAGTAAGGTAAATTTAATAGGCATGAATATGATAACAAAATAAAAGAGTTATATTAAGCATGTATGAGAAGTGATAAAGAAACATAAGATAATGAAGGAAAATGTAAAGCATATGTATAAAGAGAACATACCTTAAAACCCAAGATTTCATTTGAGAAACTACCCAAATATGTGTAGTTTGTTTTTCTTCTTGCATCAAACTCCTCAAGAATTAGAGCTTTTCAAAAAATTGCTTCATTTTATTCATTCAATTCTATATAAATCTGTATTGTAGAAAAATGTATCCCTTTACATTTTCCCACTTTTTTGGGCCCTCTACTAATATTTGGCTTGTTTATGCCTTATTTGGTCCTATTTTGCATCCACAAGCCTTATTTAATGCATCCTTCCAAGGATAATCTTGACACATACCTAATAACCAATCATAATTTAATGATTTTGGATTGTATGGCCCAAATTTTTATTGATCTAGGACTCATACACCACCTTGGGCATATGGGTCCCACCTAAGTTTCGAGGCCTAATCTTGAATTTGGCATTAAACTGAACATTTCTTAAAATTTGTGTCCTAAGCTTAGCCCACTGGGACTCATACACCTCAACTAGCATATGAGTCTCACTTAGCTTAGACCTATTTTAAATTCAAATTCTTCATGGGATTTTATTCTCCTAGATTTGATATCAGCTCGTAGTGTTGTAATTTCAAGAAATTTGGCATAAAAAAGTATAAATACAAGGTTATTTCACATATTTTCTCTTAGCAATTTTCATAAGAAAGTGTGACCTAAGTATTCAAGCATTCTAGCAATTCAAGAGCATTCAAGGTTTGATTATCAATAATTTTGGAGTTATATTCAAGATTCAAGCATCATGTCAAAGTCAAAATGCATCATGTTTGTTTTTGAGCTAACATTTGTGATGTAGGTATCTTATGATTCAAGCAAGCATTCAAGTCAAGATCTACATTCATGCTAGCCATTTCATACAATATTTCAGCCTTTTATCCAAGAGCTTGGTGAGTTGCAACATAGCTTATTTGTTCATTCATCATTCCTTCATTCCAATTCATTTATTTTTAAGGTTTGATTACCAAAATAGGGTTTGACCAAGGAAAAACTCTATCTACTAACAAAACAAAAAATTTACCTCTCTTTGATGTGTGATTTGTGGATTTAGGTTGAAGATCCATTTAAGAGAAAGATTGGAGAAAGTTTTCAAAGTTTCAAAGTTGTCAAAGTTGTCACCTTTATTGCAAGATCACAGAAAGTCACCTATAGGTTAGAATTCAGTGTTTCAGAATCAAAGATCGAAAAGGAGAGAAGCTACGAGAGAACACTAGAGGATATCATAGTTTCATATCAACCTTGATATTGGGATTAAATCACCACTTGTGGTGTATGAGTCCCAATATACTAGATTTCAAGTATTTTCTATAGTTCCTGGATTAGCAATTTCAGATTCTGGATTCAACCCGAAACCATAAACTAGGACTAAATCACCCCTACAGGTGTATGAGTCCCAATGTGCGTCTAAATTCATAACTTTATGAGTGCAAGCCTTCTTTCAAGTATCTTCAATTTTCTAGGTGCCCCTCTGTCTTTTGTTAGTTCATTATTCTGATTTTTGGTTTTGTATCTTAGGTTGCATAGTTTAGTTTACATATCATTGCATCCTCTTCTTTCCAATCCTTTGCTTGTTGGTGAACCCCCTTTTGTCTTTAAACACACCCAAGTAAATCATCTTAAGCATCCAACCCCTCCCTCAATCAAGCCAATTGGTTGAGGGATCTTGGTTTCCTTGAATGAAACATAAGTGAAATAGGTGGAGGACCCTTAACCCCCTTTTAGTTCCATCTCCTAAAAGGTGGAACACTATTTTATTTATTTTATTTTTTAGGTCTTGCATTAGTTAATTTGCATCTAGTGTTTCTAAATCTTGTATTCGTGAAAGTGCATAGAAGTTGCATTTTTTCATCTTGCATCATTGAATCTCATTTGAAATGTATAATTGCACATAGTCTAGACAACATTCAAACTAGAAAACCTAACATTCACTCATAATTTATTAAAATTAGTGCAAAAACCATAATTTGGGACTCATATGCCCCTCTAGGTGATTTAGTCCTAGTATAGGTTGTTTTACCTTATTTTTGGGTATCCCGTGTGGACTATTTTGTAGCATTTGAACCCTTGAAATACCCTAATTGGGACTCATATGCCCCTCTAGGCGATTTAGTCTCGTGTCATATTTGAATCTACATTTTATAACATTAAAAACCTTGTTTTTGTGTTTCATTTTGTTGTTAGATTTTTGTATTAGTTTACAGAGTTTCTATTTCATTCATTTCATTGCATCTAGCTTAATTCCATTTGATTTGAAATTAAATAGTTTATTTATCTTTCATTCATTGATTCTTCCTTCCATGAGCTTTACAACTTGGTGTCTTGTTTCTAATACTATAGTGATACAAATTTTGAGACTCGTGTCATCTTGTGATAGCACAATCATTGAGTATCTTGGGTTATCTAGCTCTTTCACTCCTAGTATTGACCCTAGTTTGTTAGGTATGGAACATACCCTTAACAACTCTTTACCTTTAAGTAGTGTGAAAAGTGTTGAAACAATGGTTACTAGCATTCCTCAAGAAAAAATAATCCTCCTTTAAAATTATTGATTTATTATTCTTAGTCTTCACCATAATAATATCCTCCTCTAATAGTAATGTGTTTTCATGATTATGTGTTTCTATAGAGGAAATATTGAATCAACCTTGAGCACTATCCATCAACACTCAACCCTATACCCTGAACATTATCTCTCAATCATAAACTCTCAACCCTCAACCCTATACTTCAGCCATAATCCCTCAACCCTCAACTATATACCTTAAACCCTATACCATACACCCTCAACCCTCATCACTATGTACTTTATACCCTAACCCCTGGACATTGTTCCTCAACACTATACTTAAAATTGAAGCCATACACTCTCAACCCTCAACCCTATACCTAAAACCTTGAACCCTACACTCTCAACCCTCATCCCTATACCCTATACCCTCAACCTTATACCCTAAACCTTGAACATTGTCCATTAAACCTATACATAAAATATAAACCATACACTCTCAACCCTCAACCCTACACCAGCAACCCTCATCCCTATAACCTATACCCTCAACCTTATACCCTAAACCCTAAACATTGTCCCTCAACACTATACTTAAAACCTAAACCATACATTCTCAACCCTTAACCCTATGACTTATACCCCCAACCCATACCCTAAATCCTATACCTAATATCCTAAACCCTAATCCCTATACCCTAGACACTTAACCATAGACATTGAACTGTGAACATTAGCCCTCAACCATAAACCCTAAACCCTATACCCTATACCCTCCACCCTATAATTAATCCATAATCCCTCAACACTCAACCCTATACCTTAAAACCTAAACCATACACTCTCAACCCTCATCCCTATACCCTATACCCTCAACCTTATACCCTAAACCTTGAACATTGTCCCTCAACACTATACCCTCAACCCTATACTTAAACCCTAAACCATACACTCTCAACCCTTAACCCTATTCTTTATACCCTCAACCCATACCCTAAACTCTATACCCAATATCCTAAACCCTAATCCCTATACCCTACACACTTAATCTTATACACTCAACAGGTTGAACATTGTCCCTCAACCATAAACCCTCAATCCTATACTTAAACCCTAATCCCTTAACCCTCAACTCTATACCTTAAACCCTAAACCCTACACCCTCAACCCTCATACCTATACCCTATACCCTCAATCTTATACCCTAAACCTTGAACATTATCCCTCAACCCTATACTTAAAACCTAAACCATACACTCTTAACCCTTAACCTTATGCCTTATACCATCAACACATACCCTAAACCATATACCCAATATCATAAACCCTACTATGTATACCCTATACACTTAACCTTAGACACTCAACCCTAAACATTATCTATCAACCTTAAATTCTCAACCCTCAACTGTATACTCTATACCCTCAACCCTATACTTAATCCCTAATCACTCAACCCTTAACCATATACCTTTAACCCTAAACCCTACACCATCAACCCTCATCCCTCTACCCTATACCCTTAACCTTATACCCTAAGCCCTAAACATTATCCCTCAACACTATACCTTAAAATGTAAACCGTACACTCTCAACCCTTAGCCCTATGCCTTATACACTCAACCCATACCCTACACCCTCTACCCAATATCATAATCCCTAATCCCTATACCCTATACACTTAACCTTAGACACTCAACCATGAAAATTATCCCTCAATCATAAACCCTCGACCTTATACATTATTCCCTCACCCTATACTTAATCCCTAAACCCTCAACCCTCAACCCTATATCTTAAACCCTAAACCCGACACCCTCAACCCTAATCCCTATACCCTACACTCTCAACCTTATACCCTAAATCCTAAACATTGTACCTCAACACTATACACTCAACCCTATACTTAAACCCTAAACCATACACTCCCAACCATTAACCCTATTCCTTATACCCTCAACCTATACCCTAATCTCTATATCCTACAAAATTAATCTTATACACTCAACAAGCCAAACATTATCCCTCAACTATAAACCCTCAACCCTATACATTAAACCATAAACCCTACACCCTTAACCCTCATCTCTATACCCTATACACTCAATATGATACCCTAAACACTAAACATTGGCCCTCAACCCTATACTTAAAACCTAAACCATGCACTCTCAACCGTTAACCCTATACGTTAAACCCGCAATCCATACCCTAAACCCTATACCCAACATCATAAACCCTAATCCCTATACCCTATACACTTAACCTTAGACAATCAACCTTGAACATTAATCCTCAACTACAAACCCTCAACCCTCAACCATATACTTAAGCCATAATCCCTCAACCCTCAACCTTATACCTTAAACCCTAAACTCTACACCCTCAACCCTCATCCATATACCCTATACCCTCAACATTATAATCTAAACCCTAAACATTATCCATAAAAACTATACTTAAAATATAAACCCTACACTCTCAACCCTTAACCTTATTCCTTATATGGTCAACCCATACCCTAAAGTGTATACACAATATCCTAAACCCTAATCCATATACCCTACACAGTTAATCTTATACACTCAACTGCCTAAACATTACCCCTCACTATAAACCCTCAAACCTATACCCTATACTTAAACCCTAATCCCTCAACCCTCAACCCTATACCTTAAACCATAAACCCTACACCCTCAACCTTATAGCCTAAACCCTAAACAAATTTCCCTTAACCCTAGAAACCTAAACCATATACTCTCAAACCTTAATCATATGCCTTACACCCTCAACTCATACCCTAAATCCTAGACCCAATATCCTAAACCCTAATCCCTATACCCTATATATTTAACCTTATACACTCAACCCTGAACATTATCCCTAAACCATAAACCCTCAACCCTCAAACCTATACTTAAACCCTAAACCCTCAACCCTCAACCCTATAACTTAAACCCTAAACCCTACATCCTCAACCTTCATCTCTATACCCTATACCCTCAACCTTATATCCTAAACCCTAAACATTGTCCCTAAACCCTATACTTAAAACCTAAACAATACACTCTCAACCCTTAACCCTATGACTTATACCCTCAACCCATACCCTAAACCCTATACCAAATATCCTAAACCCTAATCCCTATACCCTACACACTTAATATTATACACTCAACCTTAAACATTATCCCTCAACCGTAATCCCTCAACCATCAAACCTATACCTTATACCCTCAACCCTATACTTAAATCCTACACCCTAAACCCTCAACTCTATACCTTAAACCCTATACCCTACACCCTCAACCATTATTCCTATACCCTATACTCTCAACCTTATACCCTAAACCCTTAACATTGTCTCTCAACCCTATACTTAAGCTTTAAACCATACACTCTCAACCCTTAACCCTATACCTTATACCCTCAGTGTTATACCCCAAATCTTGTAGCTAATATCCTAAACCCTAATCCCTATACCCTATTCACTTAACCTTATACCCTCAACCCTAAACATTATCCCTCAATCATAAATCCTCAACCCTACACTAAAACCCTAAACCCTATACCCAATACCCTAAACCCTATACCTACTACCCTAAGCACTATACCCAACTTCCTAAATCGTATTACGTATACCATATACACTTAACCCTATACCCTCAACCCTCAACCCTATACCTTAAACTCTAAAACCTACACCCTCGACCCTCATTCATATACCCTATACCCTCAAACATATACTCTAAACCATGATCATTATCTCTCAACCCTATACTCAAACCTTAAGCCCTACACTCTCAACCCTTAACCCTATACCTTATACCCTAAATCATATACCCTAAACCCTATACCCAATATCTTAAACCCTAATCCATATACCCTATACACTCAACCTTATACCCTCAACCATAAATCCCCAACCCTCAACCCCATACTTCAACCCTAAACCCTACATTCAATATTTTACCCTAAACCATAAACTCTAAACCCTCAACCATCAACCCTGTACCAAATATCCAAAACCCTAATCCATACACCCTATACACTTAACCCTATACCCTCAACTATGAACACTATCCCTCAACCCTATACCTTAAATAATAAACCCTACACCCTCAACCCTCATCCCTATACCATAAATCCTTGGCCTAATACCCTAAACACTATACTCTAGAGCTTCAAGTTGACCATTTTGGTGTATAAATTTGACACATTTTTTAAAGGCACTTTGGGAGCCCTTCTAATGGTGAATATTTTCTCTAGGGAAATGTATGCCACAATGAATACTAAATTAGAGGAATTTGAATCTAGCATCTCCTCCCTTATTGATCCTATATATTTTATTAAGATTCCATTCTAGTGGTCAATTCTATTACATCCTTATATGAAGAGGAAATATTCTCATATACTTCCTCTATAATGTTAGAGGTGAACCATATATTTTTGGCACCTTAATCCTTTCTAGCACTTGTAGGGTTTTTCACATAAAAGGAGAAAGTAGAGCCAAAAGTCTAGGTAGGTTCATTCAAATTATGCAATGTATGATGTAATTTAGACTAAATAAAATGATATAAATGCAATTGGATGATCTATGTGATTGATTATGTATGCAAAACCTAAGATTTATGCAATTTTGGAAAACACAATGTGATATGCAAACATGAACTAAGAATGAACAAATGCAAAATAGAATAGGAAAGGGCAGATTTAGAGTGCACTTGGGTAGAGAATGGAGAATCTGGAATCTTCTGAATGTTTTCTAAGATTACAGAAAATCACCAGTGGGACTCATTTTCCATTGATGGTGAATCAGTCCTACTTCTAATGATAACTATTGGGAATGGGTTTTTGAGTGTCAGGATCCAAAATCTAACAAAATTTGGATTTCTAGCCTTAAGGTGGGACTCATTCACCACTGATGGCGAATCAGTCCTCTCCCAAAATTCTGAGAAAGGGATAATTCTGCAACACCTAATCTAAGGTTCTTTCCTTTGATGAAGTTAATTATATAGAAAATGGACAAAAAGTCTTCTCCAAGCTTGAAATGAGGTTGATTTGACTTGAAGCACCTTGTTGACTTGTTGACCACTCTTCAACACCTAATTTCTTGTCAAATCTACATACAAAGTTCTACAAACACACATGCAAGAGGGGGAAAATGGTTGAGGGTTAGAGTATAGGGATTTTCCTTGGTCAAATCCCATTTTGGTAGTCAAACCCTTAATGAAATAAAGAAATGAAGGAGAATGATAAACAAATAACATGAAAATGCTATCAACTTACCAAACCATTGTTGAAGAAAATTTGAAGATACAACAATGGTTGATCTTGAATGCTTGATTGATGCTTGATTATGGGATGTAAAGTGCTCAAATGCTAATTGAATGCTTGAATGAGTTAGGAGATTGTAGGAGATGTAAAATGAGGTGAAAAACACTTATTTATACATTCTTGTGCCTTAGTAACCCAATGATACCTCATCACAGGCCGACATAAGGTAATTTTGAAATATTTTGAATTTGGAGCCAAGAGGGACTCATTCACCACCCATGGAAAATGGTTCGCACCTTGGACTTGAAAGTGAGTGTCAAGAATTAAGTTTCATTTAATGTTGTTTGTTAGGTTTACATTTAAAAATATACTTAATTAAGCCTTATGAGTGCATAAAGGGGACAAATAAAGGATAAGAAAGTTGTAAATAGTGAAATTAAGCCTAGAAAAGCATGAAATCTTGTTACAAGACTTTACAACACTTAAAAATAGGACTTTATTAGGGATAAAAGGTGATTTTTAGGTGAATTGTAATGAATAAAGTCTAGAAAAGTGTAGAAATGTTTTACAACACTTCACAATGCTATTATTTTAATTTTAAGGACCTAAGCATGCATGTTCAAGCCATATTACATCAATAAATCAAAGCAAAATATACCAAGCATCATGAGAGAAAGGCCTAAAAGACCATGAAAATGAAAAGAGGCTATTTTTCTATGGTGCAAGAGGTTAAACCTAAAATAACACATACAAACATACATATATACAAATAAACAAATAAACATGCATACATACATATATACATATAAATATAAATACCACCATACATGCATACAAACACATATACAAACATACATACATACAAGCATGCATTAATACATAAAAACAACAAACATGCAAAAATAAGTTAAAACAAGGGATAACTTGAGCACATTATAGCGCACTAACATTTTCTCTTGCTTTGGGAATTTCCAAGCATTAGGTTTGGATTTTCCTTGGATTTCCAACCCAAAGGCTTGGATTGACTTTCCAATGCCCAAAAATATGTTTTTCGAGATTCTAATAAAATTCTCATAACCTTGAGCATGCTCCCCATCAAATTTGCACATGTTTTAAGGTCAAGTAAAAAACATTTGGGTAATGTTAAGCTCTCTCTGAGCTATCTAACCTTGTAATTTTTTTTGCATTTTGACTATGTTAAGGCTTTTATCTTTAATTTATTTTGCATTGGTGTATCTATTTTTTGTCAAAAAACAATGTTTGGTGTTTTTTACTTTATTTTTTAACCATTCACTAAAATTTCAAATAAATTACATTTTTAGAAATGAAACATCAGAAAATAGGGTGATAATGTTTTGTAAAAAGGGGTTCACCAAAATGATTAATAGATAGACCTATTTTCCTTTATTTCATTAGGAAATGAGATCCTCACAAAGAATTGAATAACAACCCTTAGGTGAATCAACTTAATGTGAGGGGTAGGGGGGCTAGCTTGATTGGCTAAAGAATCTTGTTGCAGGAAAGAGGTCACAAGGTCTAGTCTCCCCCCAAACCTGTGGTACCAGAGGGCATGTCGCGCCAACATTGTTGTTCATGTGAAAAAAATTTACTAGGTGTACTGTAATTTATAGGGGGATAGATACTTGACTGATTCCTATAGTCTAAAAAAAATCAACTCAATGTGAGAATCTTCATATTTCCTTATGCTTTGAGAATGAGGGTCAATTTCAAACAACACTTTTTGGAGAAAAACTAAAAAATAGAAAATCAACCTACTTATTCTAATTCAAACTTGAAACAACAATATGAAACTCAATATTAGTAGAAACAAAAAATCAAATGCAGATTTGAGAAGGGAAGAATGATGTTTACCAGTCACCAAAATTTAGCTTCTAAAGGTTTTTTGGGACTCATTCGCCCATGGGTAAATGGGTCTTTTTTCAGGGTTTTCAAAAATAATTCAAGAGCCTATGATGTTGATCTGTAGCTTCTAATTTGTCCAGGTTTCAGTGTCAGAAACTCAAAAATCAGATCTGTAGGTTAGATTATGTGATTTGACAACAACTTTAACAAATTTTCCAATCTTGTACCTCAAAATATCTTCAATCCTTCTTCAACCTAAATATGCAACACACACACAAGAGGGAAATTTTTTTTTTGGTGAATGGGGGTTTTCCTTGGTCAAACCCCATTTTGGTAATCAAACCTTGAATTGAAATAATGAAAGTATAAAAGGAAGGAATGATGAATGAACAATTCTATGTTACCACTCAAAAAACCCTTGGATGAATCTTTGAAAGTAGATCTACAACTTGCATGAAATGGCTTCAGTGGATGTGGATCTTGATACTTGAATAATGCTTTGAATGCTTGAACTTGATCTTGAAGCCTACATCACAGTGTTAGCTCCAAAAGCATGCATGATGCAAGAAGACTTCGACATGATGATTAGATCTTGAATGCTACAATAAATCTCTAATAATTTTGCTCTTGAATTCTCTTAATCATCAAATTTTCTATAGGAATGCTCTCATCAAAATGCTCTTGAAGTTCTCTTACAAATCTAGTTGAAACTTAGTGAAATAGCCATGTATTTGTAGGTATGTATCCTTAACTTCCTAAAATTCAAATATTACAAGACAAAATTGAAATATAGATTCAGGGACCTTAAAATTCTACTAAAAGCATATTTTAAATTTAGTTTCAAAGGCCTAGCGAGGACAGATTCTCCCATGGGAAAATGGGTCCTAGGTCCCTATTCCTAGAACACACATTTTTCAAGGTAAAGTATTATGTGTTGGCATTAATTATTGTCAAGTTTCCCCTTTGCAAAATGTAGTTTATTAGGCCTATAAATGAATAATAAGGCTTATTAAGGCATAATTATGTAAAATTTAATTAAGAGAGCCCAAATAAGTGTGAAAATGCAAAGAGGTGCATTTTCCAACACTATATTAAGGCATTATTAAGTCCATTTTAATTAGGAGGGCCCAAACAAATGTGAAAATGTAAAGGGATACATTTTTCTACACTACATTTAGCCCCCACTTTAGTGAGAGGATGACCTTGCATCAAACTCACACTAAATTAGATAATCAAGAGAGATATAATTGTACAATTTTTGGAAGTATAAGATGACAAAGGTCGAGGATGATCAAGCCTCCAAGATCTAAGATCTCATGGAAAAACCAACAAAGGCACAACAAGACACATGCCTTTGTTAAATATATATACAATGATGAAAAGATACTCAATCATACAATTTCAAACACTTAAAGAAAGAAAAAGAAAAATAAAAGGGGTGGATCAAGCCTCGACTATTTTTCCAACTCAATGTGGATCAAGCCTTAGTTATTTGTCCAAAAATGTTTACAAGTGTAAGTCATTTCCCACTATGCAAAAAATAATGCATGCTCACAAGGGCTAGTGAAATCCGATGCCCACTAGGTGAGCCACCAAAAGTGGCAAATGATAGAATCTTATTATGCTCCCATAACCATACCAAATTTATACCTCCTAATAACTTTATAAGGAACCACACAATATGAACTTTGAGCTTCATATGGTTTAGCAAGTTGTGTTATGCTAAACACTTATGAACAAACATGGCCCCACTGGAAAGCAATGTGTGTTATGCTTGGTGGCCATGAAAAAGGGTTGTAACTTCAATCTTGACAAGGTTAGAAAGTTGTGTTATGCTAAACACTTATGAACAAAATACAAATTTAGGATAAGACATGTTCAAAGGGGTTTTGCTTAATTCACATAAGGTCTCCTCTTCAGTAACATCGTGCCTAAACATCATGCCTAATGTCTCCAAGAGAGGACAAGTCAAGGATAAAATATTCACAACTTAGGGAATGCAACGCATAACATCACCACTAAGAGGAATTTTGTATGCCAAGAAAGGTCACACTCTTAAAGGAAATAAAACCCAATTACACCACCAAGAAGAAGACACATCACATGAAGTAAGAAGACTACACTATGAAACATAAATATAGTCAAAAAATTCAAAATGATAATGCCAATGTATGCCCCCACTTTAAAGGAATTGCTAAACACCATGTTGTGAGAAATTACTTTCAAGTATCCAATGATAAATGTTAAAAAATAAAGAAGACATGAGAGATTATTTGGAAAGCCCTATGTCAAACTATGTGAACCCCAATCCTAATACCTACAAAACAATGAGAATAAACACATTAGATTGTTAATTGCAAGTAAGAACAAGGATTCCCCATGAAATCCATTCACAAAGCTTAAACTAGGAAAAATAATGAAGAACACAATGAAAACACCAAAATAAAGATTGAATCCTAATTAAGCAAGCAAACTCTTGATCCCATGGGGGAATTGGTGCCAATTTGATGTGAAAATTGGCCCTTTCCCAACTCCTATGATGCAAGATTGGTGTATGTTGATAAGTGTTGATGAATGATCCACTTTGTTGATGAAGGATGAGTGCTCCAAGCTAAAAACCCGCATAACCTAGCTATGATTCAATGATATTGGATGGAAATGGCTCAATATTTTAGCATAGTAACTTTGCATAATTTGTGGATGATCAAATGAGGAGAGGAGCTCTTCATTTATAAATGAGATTGAAGGATGAATGTCCAAAATTGAGCAATGTGGGACTGACATTCATCCAATGGAAAGATGCCACTTGTCAATCTATGAGTGGATGGAGGATGTGCATGTTTTGAGGATTGTGCCAATAAATGCTTATTTTTGAATTTTGAATTTTGTTGAAATGACTTGCAAGAGGGAAAAAAGAAGCATTTAATGCCACTTGGCTCAAGGCAAAGGACATGTAAGATAGAGTAAATGCCTTGTTGGATGTACATGTCAACTTGGATTTTTGAATTCAAACTTGAAGGATATTCCAAAAATATGCCTTGTTGAGGAAAATAGGGATTTAATAAATGAATTAAATCTATTTTCATGAGCAAGTGGTAAATGTTGGAGGATGGGACATGAAAAGAGATTAAATTAATCAAGGTTAATTAATTTAGTGAAAGATTAGTTGATGTGACTTATTTGACTTAAATTTGTGGATTTATTTAAATCAAATAGGAGAAGAATGTGATAAGAGATTAATCAAATAAAGATATTGATTTATTTAATTAAAAGAGATGATGCTAGATTAAACTAAATAAGGTTGTAATTTATTTAATTTAATAGATATACTTAAGAGATTTAATCAAATAAAATTTACTATTTAATTAAATGGGGATAATTAGATCAGAATGATTGATTAACAAAAAATGATGACTTAACTAGATAAACTGATTTATTTAATTAAAGGAGGAATATTGATGAATTTAATTAGATAGGGGGATTTGATTAAATGGTTAGACCGAGGGATGATTCAGGAAGAAAAAATGTTAGTAGTCGGGATCAGATGCATAATGTCAATCGGTATATTTTCTGTGTCTACATTTTTCCTCTCTTTGAAGCAATGCATTTGTTGCCTTGGTTCAAAGAATAAACAATCTCCATCAAAGCCAAAAAAAATAAATTTAAAAATCTTGCCCCACTACTCCCCGGCAAGAGAAAACATGCCAATATATTTCCCCCTCGAGAGATTGGAATTTTTTTTCAATTTTTGGGTGATCTCACAAAAAAAGAGGACAAGGTGCTTGACAGGTCCGAAAAGGCTCTAGGAGGCCAAAAACGTGTCTAAACAGAATAAAAAAATGTAAAATAGGCCTCAACTAGACAAAAATAGGTTCCAGGGTCCAAAACCCTAGTAGGACAGCCAATCAGGGTGAAAAAACCTTAATTTCTAAGCTTAAAAGGGGCCCAAGGGGTCACTTTCAATTCATTTTCACACAGCCATCTAGCAACCCTGTGATTTGAGCTCTAACCACTTGACGATATGGCGCAACAACAGCTTTCAATGCATATTTTTGATCAAGTCTAGATGTACCAGTGGCCACTTGGCATTGCCGCATGGGTAAGTGACCCTTACTTGAGCTTCGTTTTTCATTTTTAGCCTTCATTTAATGCATTCAAAGTCAGTCCTTCTGCAGTGGTGCTATATAGCACCGCTCATAAATCAAACTATGCCACTCAGTGTCAAATTGCTCTGTGGCAGTACAGTTTGGAGTTTGAAAATAAACTCCAAACTATGACGCTTACCTCGTGGCCGACGGGGTGGTTTACAAACTACAACGCGACAATCCTATTTCTCTTTAAAGTGCGTCACTGGGAAGGAAAGTGCACTGCGGTGGTTTGCTTTCGGCCTTTTGTGCCCTAGTGTCAAAGTTTGATTAAAAAACAAACTATGATGCCTTCATGGATTGCAACGTTAGAGAGGTTTCTTAGATGCTCAGTGAAAAAAATTCCAAAAATTTTAACATGATGACCCTTCTTGATGCAGGATGCAGCAAGGTAGCTCTACTCCCAAGAGCATAGGTCGCGAGATCTATTTTGTTGCCTGTGGGACCTAAGCGACAGAGATCAGGATCAGCTTCGAGACATGGAGCTATGATATATTGCCTACATAGCACCCATTCACACTCATCTAGAGATGATATCAATGCTGGCCTAGAGATGGCACAACGAGACCTCTTCATTCCACCTTCCCACTAGCAAGGCCACCATCACCTTGGAGGATGTTTGGTGCATTATGAGATTGTCGATTCATGGTCAGCAAGTTATTTTTGATATGGATGAGGGGTGTAATGCCTACCACAGAGTCCTCGCCATAGAGGACATCATCATTTGTGAGGGGCAGATCAAGCTCGAGTGACACAGGGCCCTGACACCTCCCTTCTGCCTAGTTGCATCCATTATTTCAGGTCTCATTGGCCCAGAACAATGAGGGTGATATTTCAGTCTTGGTTGGGGACTTTGTTGGGAGTGCATGGTTCATGATAGATCAGTCCATTTTGCTTGGGGGCTAGTTCCTCTTGCCTCTTTGTACAAAGATCTCCACAAGTATTTCTACATGGATGGAAAAGCACTCGGAGCAGGTGTGACACTTCTCCACATATGGGCATGGGAGCACATTGTTGTCCTTCGACCACAGATTGTTACAGTTCTAATGATGCCAGATGATCCCCTCATATGGCATTATAGAGGTGGTTTGCCCTTTACACACATAGGCGAGCATGGGATCCCTTATTGGAGGAGGGTCCTGGACGAGATGCAAGTATTCACATGGCGGATGTACCTTGGTCAACCCGGATGGGCTGACGATGCAGATCAGATGTTCTACACCCACCAGGACTATTTTATGCAGGGGCGAGAGCATACCATGATCAAGAGATATCTATCAGGGCACGTGTAGCGTCAATTTGGTGAGCCCTTGGATCGGCTAGATGATGATTATGTGGCCATCTTTTCCTGCACCATGTCACAGGTTTCATGGGGGAGATACATTCCTGCCTTAGAGGCCATTGACAATTTCAAGCAGTTGGTGGCTCGGTCATGGGCCTATGTCAGGGGCATGCAGATCTAGGTGTGACACAGGCATATAGGGATTGGTTTCAGCCTCCCCTACATTTGATGATTCTAGGAGTAGTCCCCAATCAGTAAAGAGTGAGAATCAAAGGGGGAGGATGAGGATGGAGGGATGGTGCATGGCAAGAGCAGCTAGTCGGCCCTCCAGTTTAGCCAGGTCAGGAAGATGTACCGATGTTGGATCAGGAGCAGGTGCCGCCAAGTGTACCACCACGGGCTGAGGATCAACCTTAGGTATAACCTCCATGAGCATAGCCAGTAGTGTAGCCAGCAGGGCAGGTGGATCCCCGAGATGCATTGATTGCACAGTTACAGGCCTAGGTCTAGGCCATGAAAGCTGAGAGGGATTAGGCTAGGATCGAGATAGGTCAACTCAAAGCTGAGAGGGATCAGGCCATACAACAGAGATAGGCTGTAGAGCTACAGGCAGCTATAGATGTGGGTCGGAGACAGCAGTTGGAGAGCATGGCAGCCTCCTCCTCCCAGGGTATAGTGTCCATTCAGTCCTACAGGGATGTCATCTAAGAGGCAAAGTATTACTAGATGCAGTATAATGAGGTCATACCCAAAGCAACATAGGTCCCAGAGTACTCATAGTAGACCAGCCCCAGACCAGTAGAGGGTCATGGTGACAATAGTGAGGGAAGAATACAGGGGGATAGACCTTGATTGAGATGGTACCTTTTGTGCCTTATGAGCTCCTTTTTGATAGCCCAATGGGCCTTTTGTACTGATTGACATACATGTATAGTGATCTGATTATTCTGTACTATGACAGTTACATTATTGATGATATATGTGAGCCGATGATTATTTTTATTTGATGTGATGTGTATCATTTATTTATGCATGTGTAGATGATTTTATTTCTATATGTTGTGCAATGATGTTATGGTATATTTATTTCCGATGATGTATGCATTATGATTATGACTAACAGATCTATATTATGTCGACCTATGATATGCATATGTATTTATGTGATGTGTAATGATGCAAAAAATGATATGATATGTAATATGCAATATGCAAAATGATATGGAAAATTATCTATGGTGCATACACGAAATGATGTGAATCATGAAATGATTATGGATGCATGTAATGGATTTTTATGTTTCTATTTATGTTGATGTGGAATGGTTTATATAATAAATGATTTATGATGCTATTTATGAGATGACATGGATGATTAATGCAATGTGAATGCCATCGTTATGTTTTGTATGATATAATACAAAATGATGGTTTTTTAAGATGCTTAGAATAACGAATATTATTATCCTAAACATATTAAATGATAATTTATGTGATGAATTTATATGATGTGATATGCAAAATGAACATAATGTGTGGGATGACCTTATGATGTTATGCAAGTATGTATGCAATGGATTATCTATAATGCTTATGTACCTATTATGTATGATTATGCAATAGGTGGTAATGTTTATACGATGATTTATGTGATAAATGCAATGTGATGCTATGCAATGGATGTACTTATCTATGAATAATGCTTATAATGCCATGTTTATATGATGATGGAAATGCAATACATATGTTTCCTATATGATATGCTTATGCAATATGCTAATGCTTTGTGGATGTAGGATCGATGACGATGAGGATGATGATCAACTGTCATAGTACCTTGTTAGTGTGATAAGCAAGAAGGAATGAAAGAGAAGAAGCTATTTCAACAAGACACAAGATGATGAAAATGTAAATGATGTTGATTACTTGCCAAGGAGTTGGGATTTTCAAAGGGCCAATTTCCTTATGTTTGATAACACACGTGATACGATGCATCAAGGTATAGAAAACTAGGATGGCATTGTACCTAGTGTGATGGAATTTAACTTGATAAACAGATAGAAGTGTCCTTGTTCACACCTGACATACAGAAACCTTGCTAGGATGCACTTTAGAAGTTTCAAACACCTCAGACCAAAACATAGAAAGGTATAACCTATCAATACAATAGTCAACAAGCTGCCCAAAACCTCCTCCATACATACCTAACAAAGAAAGTATTCGCCAAGGTTATATTACAAGAACATCCAACAAGCACAACAAACAAAAGATAATGATCGTTGCCCCAATTCCTATTTCTCTAAATCCTCTTGTTCGGATATCATCGAGAAGTCCTTGGAATGAGTGTGATAAGATGAGTCAAAAGATAAAGACAACGTAAACAAACAAGCTGATGTTCTTCAATATTGCTAACCAAAAGAGGATGTGTTTTGAAGGATAAGAACCGAAGCTTATTGCCAAAAGATAATGCCCATTGTAGGAAGGATTCATCCTAGGACATGTTAGTGGATGGAGGTACATCATTTCGTTTATCTGAAGCATTTTTTCAAATGATTGATATGGGACCAAATGGATGATGAGTTATCGACGTGAAGAGTTGACCAACTTGTTTATGTATTGACTTAGACCTAAGACTTAACCTTTTGAGCTTTCACTTTTCACCTACTAGACTTGTTTCCGATTATCTTTTTTTTTTTTTTTTTAGACTACAAGAATCGGGTACGACCCTATAAACTGCAGTTTTGGTAAAATTTTTACGGTGGCTGGCGCGACACGCCCTCTGGACGGGGAGACTAGAACTCATGACCAGCAGAGCCGCAACGGAATTACTTAGCCAACCGAGCTAGGGCCCCCGCCCAACTTGTTTCTGATTATCTTACCAAAGATTGAGGATGAAGATCATTTATTATGAGTGATGTTATTGCGGGTGCAAGCGAGATGAGACAGATGGATTTTCAAATATTTGGATGTTTTGCAATGTTTTGCAATGTTTTGAGGCTATTTTTGGTATTTTCGAGATTTTGCAAATGTTTTGATTTTCAATTTTCCAATGTTTTGGGGTTTTTTGATATTTTGACCAAGAGACTAACCTAAAGACCTATCCTAGGGGCCTCAGGGGCTGATCAATAGATGAGCCTTTCCTACATTATACACATAGAGACCATGTAGTTTGACTGACAAGCCAACCAATTTACAAACGATGATATACATGATGAAATGTTAGTTTATTGTGATAAACTCCTAAAGGACTGACCTAAGTGTCTCGAGGGATGATCAAAGATCAACCTTGCCTATGTTCAAGGCTCAAAGACCCATAGTTTGACAAGATGACCTTTTTTTTAGTTTTTGACTGACTTTTGACTTGTTTTTGGATTTTTTTATGTTTTGATGTTTTTGGATTTTGTGTTTTTTTTGTTTTTGGATTTTCTATTTTGAGGATTTTAAGACTATACACGAATCTGATCCGATAAGAACATGCCCCCAGTGTGAAGCAATAGACTAATCTGATAAAGGCAGGACCACCTGACCTTAAGGATGGGCTGAGTAGTACTAGGAGGGATCATGATACAAAAATAGGACCGAGTAATGGTGCGGATGCGGGTGGATGAGTGATGGATGGAGATATGGAATGCGATGGACGGTGGAAGCGTAATGGATGGGTGATATAGAACAAGCCATAAAGATCTTGATGGATGGAAAGTGCTTATTTACACAAGGTTCCTATTTGCCAGGTTTTCACCAAGGTACCTACCCAAAGTGCCACTAAAGTGGTTTTCACTAGAGGATGATTTTTTCTCTTTACTATTTTTTATCCTTTTTCTCATTTTTTTGGATTTTTTTCTTTTTTGATTTTTTTATTGTCACCAAGATGCCTTTTTGCCAAGTTTTCACCAAAGTAACCTTTTTTTAGGACATTTTCTAATTTTTTGGATTTTTTTGGTTATATACCTTGAAAGATTTAGGCATAAAACTTTTTGAGGTGAGAGTTATTCATGGGCTCTTGCAGAGGTTCCCCTTTGGGTGTTAATAACTGATATGACTCTAATTTATAACTTGCTATGATAACAAATGGTCCCAACCAATTAGGTTCAAATTTTCCTTTGCTGCTTGGGTTTGGGACATTCTTCTGATTCTCTTTTAATACCAGTTCTCCGACTTGGAAAATCCTACTTTTGATTTTCTTATTGTAGCTATGTTTGAGTCTATTTTGATAGACTTGCAAATGATTCAAGGCATCTATACATTTCTCATCTAGTAGCTCCAACTCATTTAGTCTTGATACTTTGTACTCTTCATCTATGATGAGGTTTTGTAGTGATATCCTGAGTGATGGGAGCTCGATCTCAAAGGGGAGAAATGCATCTAATCCGTAGACCAGGGAGAAAGGGGTGGCAGCAGTGGGTGTGCGGATACTGGTTCAGTAGGCCCAAAGGGAAAGATTAAGCTGGAAATGCCAATCATGACCTGCATCATTGACTATTTTCTTGAGGATTTTTAGAATGGTTTTAGTTGTAGCTTCTTCTTGGCCATTGCCTTGGGGATAGTATGGGGTGGAGAAGTGATGTTGGATTTTGGATTTTTCACATAAGTCATGGACCTCTTGATTATTGAATGGTGTCCCATTATATGAGATAATGGCTTGTGGAACACCATAATGGAAAATGAGATAGTTTAGGATAAACTTTGATATCTGCTTCCCAGTTATATATGTCATGGGTATGGCTTCCACCCACTTAGTAAAGTACTTCGTTGCGGTTATGATGAATTTGTGGCTGTTAGATGAAGTGGGTGTGATTTTTCCAATGAGATCAAGTCCCCACTGTGAAAATGGCCATGGTGTGATGATAGGATGAAGCTCTTGAGCTAGAGCTTGGATGAGGTCCCCATGCTACTGACATTGTAGACACCTTATGGCATATTCATGTGCTTCTCATTCCATTGTGGGCTAGTAATACCCCATCCTCAAGAGTTTCTTGGCTATGGTCATTTCACTTGAGTGTGAACCATAGATACCATTATATACTTCAGTTAGAGCGGTCAATGCCTCCTTACCATTTAGGCAGCGCAGTAAGGTTCCTTCTATGCTTCTACGATATAAGGTATCTCCTAGGATGATGAATCTAGATGCCTTTTTTACAAAGGTTTGTTTGAGGTTTGAGGGTAAGTCGGATGGTATGACTCCTATTCTAAGGTATGTATAAATTTTGTGGTACCAAGGATCATTGGGATAAATGATTTCGTACACGAATTCTAATTTTGGTACCTCAAATGCAGGCACGAGAAGTTGCTCTATCAAGAATTCATATTTTGGAACATTGTGGGGGATGTCAAGTAAGGATCAAATTGTTGCCATGACATCCACTACTCTGTTGTTGGTTCTAGGAATCTGCTCAAATGTAATTTCAATAAAGGATTCTTTAAGAGTCTCCACCAATTTCTTGTATGGAGTGAGTTTTTCATCCTTGGTCTGATATTCATCATTCACTTGATTTATTATCAATTGGGAGTCTTCGTATACTCTAAGAGCTATAATGTTCCACTGTACTGCTATTCTGAGACCTATGGTTAAAGCCTCATATTCTGCAATGTTATTGTTGCATGGAAATGCCAATTAGTAGGACCTTGGTATGCAATCCACTTGTGGGATGATAAAGAAGACCCCGACTCCTAATCCATGCTGTGTGTATGAGCCATCAAAGTACAGTTTCCAGTGGTATGCTATGTTGAGATTGAAAATAGATTCATATGGAAACTCTGAGATTAGAGGATTCTCTGAATAGATTGGTGCTTCTACAAGTTGGTCTGTGATGACTTGGCCTTTGATTGCTTTTTGCTCCACATATTCAATGTCGTATTTTGACAGTATCATCACCCATTTTTCCATTCTTCTCATGAGCATTTCCTTTGAAAATAAGTACTTGAGAGGGTCGATTTTGGCGATGAGTTTTATTTTGTGTGCCAACATGTAATGTCTAAATTTATGTGATGCAAACACTACTATGCAACATCCTTTCTCAATGAATGAATAGTTTAGCTCATGCCCAACCATTGTTCTGCTGATGTAATAGATAGCCCTTTCTGTTCCATTTCCGTCATGCTGAGCTAGGAGAGTTCCAAGGGCTATTGTTGTTGCTGACACGTAGAGAATCAATGGTTTTCTTGGGATTGCTGGCATTAAGACCGGTGGTGTCAGTAGATATTCTTTAATTTTATTGAATGCCTCTTCACACTTGGTATCCCATTTGTACGCTACTCCCTTGTGGAGTAGGTGAGAGTATGGGTTATGTTTGTCTGCCAACTGTGTTATGAATCTTTGAATGGATTGGAACCTGCCTTGGAGACCTCTCAATTTCTTTAATGTTTTTGGTGCCTCCATCTCGAGGATTTCTTTTACCTTTGCTGGATCTACCTCGACACCTCTCATTGACACTATATATCCTAAGAGCTTTCCTGATTGTATGTTGAAGATGCACTTCTTTGGGTTTAATTTGACTTTGTACTCTTCCAGCCTATCAAAAATGGCACTTAGGGTTGCTATTTGATCTTTTCTCTTGTTGGACTTGGCTAGAATATCATCAACATATTCTTCAACCATCTTATGAATCATGTCATGGAATATCAATGTCATGGCCCTTTGGTATGTTGCTCCTACATTCTTTAAGCTGAATGGCATCATGTTCCAGCAATAAGTCCCCCATGGACAAGTAAAAGCCATTTTATGTTGGTCCTCTTTAGCTATCATGATCTGATTGTACCATGAGAATCCATCCATTAGTGACAACATCTCATGTCCAGCTGTCATGTATACTATCATGTCGATGTTTGGAAGTGGGAAGTCATCTTTCAGACATGCTTTATTCAAGTCTTTGAAGTCTGTGCAGATTCTAATGTTCCCATCAGGTTTTGAAATTGGTACCAACTTTGACATCCATTCTGGATAATCTATCAGTCGGATGAATCCTACATCTAATAGCTTTTTTAGCTCCATTTTGACTAATAAGGCGCTTTGAGGGTGCATTTTTTGAAGCTTTTGTTTAACAGGCTTTGCTTCTGGATATACTGCTAAGTGGTGAACCACGGTCTCTAGATCAAGTCCTAGCATGTCAGCATAGCTCCATACAAAATTTATCTATCTTTCTCTTAGGAAGGCCGCTAGGAGCTCTTGTTCCTCTAATAGTAACGATTCCGCATAGAATGTGATATGTGGGGTTTCCTCTGTTCCTAGAATGACCAAATTGCATTTTTTTGCTAGGACTACTAATTTCTCTTGATGAATAGCTCTAGAAGGAAGATTGAATCCCCCATCCTCGGGCACCTCAGAGAGGTTTTCACTATTTGATGCATCCTTTCTTTTTACTTTTTTTCTGGTCAGAGAGTGCCATAGTGTGGTTTTCACTCAAGGACTTAGATATGGTTCTTAATTTTTCACTTTTGTGACTGAGGGATTCAATCATTTCCCCATAATAGGAATGTGTATCTAGCTCAATTAGGAACCCTAATTTGTGATCCCCACATAGCATGTTATCCCACAGTCCCATGAATTCTGAGAGCACCTCATCATTTTTGAATGTATCAAGAACTGGTGGTCCTTGTTGGTCATAGTCTATGATTTGGGGATATACTAGGTATATTTCATGATTTTGGTGGTTTGATTCAAAATATAGGGTGCTAATCATGAAAAGAGTGGTATCCTCAAATAGTCTAGGTAGATTGGGTGTGGGATCCTCGTCATCACTACTAATATAGATGTCAGTTATGTCAAATGTAAAGTTATCTATGATGTGACCTATAGATACTGATAGGCATAGTTCTGTTGTGGTTGGCTGAGGAGGATTATTAACCCTTCTAGCTGGAGGAATTCGGCCACATATGGTTATACTCGGAGGGGTACATCCAAGGCCAAGATTTTTTATTGCTCGTGTCTCCGGAATGATAGGTGTTATAATCCCATTGTTGTTTTTCCCAAGTCTTTGATTTCTATCATAGCCCATTACAAGCATCATTTGTAGACCCTTGCTTCTGTCATCCATTGGTAAATCAGTTGTTGGTCTTTCATCTTGATATAGCATATGAGATGGATCTTCCTCAATAACCTCTTGGCCAAGATCTCCCTAACTTGTAAAGTTGGGATAGTCTTCAGGAGATGTTTCAGATGTGGAGGCTTCATTTATTTGCAGATGTCCCTATGATCTAGGAGATTGTGGCAACTCTCCTACCACAAAATCATTATTAGGGAGCTTGGAGTTTCCACAACCGTTATCTTGGATCATGACCTTAATGTCAAAGATGATGGGAATGGTGGGTGTCTTTGTCACAGAAGTGGATGTGAGAGTGGCGGGATCAATGTATGGTGTAGATGGACCCTCATCATTTTTTGGTACTTGGTGGATTTTATAGTACTTTTCTTCAAGGATTTTGCAATAGGAGAAAGGTTTGGGATCTCCATGGATGGTTACTTCTTGTCCCTCATGTGTGAATTTCACACATTGATGGAAAGTTGATGCTACTGCTTTCATCACATGGATCCATGGGCATCCCAGAAGGATGTTATACCGAAAGTCGAGGTCCAAGACCTAACAAGTGGTTTCCATAATAGCAGGCCCTATTTGAATAGGGAGTTTGATTGTGCCCTGGGACACTCTTTCTTGATCATCATATGCTCTTATTGTGATACCCTTTCGTTTGTTGATAGAATCCTCTGAGATTTTCAATTGTTTGATAAGGTTGAGAGAAAAAATATTCAAGCCCGCACCTCCATCCACCAAGACCCTTTTGAATTTTCTCTTATGTACTATAGATTCTAATTGGAGTGCACGATTATGAGATGGTTGAGTGGGGAAATCCTGGTTGGAGAATGTGAGGAGATGAGGTATAATGATATTTCTAACCATAGCTTGGAATTGTTCTGCATCAAGATCTGCGGGGACAATGGATGAAGCCAGTGCTTCTTCAAGGATTTTCCTATGGGTAGATGAGATTTTTAGCAACTCCATGATGGAGATTTGTGTTGGCATTCTTTTGAGATAATCAAGGACATTGTAGCCATTAGGGACAGATCTAGATGCAAGAACTCTATTTGGCTAGGATGATCTTGCAACGGTGACTTTGCCACATCTTGTGGTGACTCCACAATCGACATGGGCACCTTTGATGGTGATGACTATGAAGTATTCATCTAGGGAGGCAACTATTGTTTCATACACATGATTCATGTTTGTGTGGGTTCCTTTCCCTTTATCAGTGTTATTATTATTCCCTTTATTTCCATGATTAGGCATCAGATTCATGTATATCTTAAGATCTTGGTTTCCTGTAGGTTGCTCCACGTTTATAATTCTTTGATCGATGAGATCTTGAATTATGTTTTTTAATCTCATGTAATTGTTCGTGGTATGGCCTTTTATTTTATGGAATTCACAAAGTTTATTCTCATTATACCAAGGATATTTCACATCCAGCTCTTGGTAATTCTCAAAGGTAGGAGCCTTGATGAGTTTTTTGTTTATCAACTTCTTCATTATGACTTCAAGTGGTTCCCAAACAGTGGTGTACTTTCACTTGGGGTAATTCTTGTTCCATTGGGGTGGTCCCCTTTGATAATTGAGATTATTGATTGTTGGATTATTGTTTGGTTGTTGTGTTATGTGATGATTTTTTTGGTGTTGGATTTGGATTTGTGGTGCTGGTGTATTTTGGCACAGGGCACTAATGACTAGTTTGGCATCAACAACACCATCATTAGTAACATTTTTGTGCCTTGCCCATGTGCAAGGTTTATCATTGTAATTGGAGGGTGGACAATTTTTTTGTTGTTCAGGGTATGAAGTTGATCCCGTGGGTTGAGTCATAAGGGCTCGTTCGATGTTGAGTGCCTTGGAGATCAACTAGTCATATGTGGTGATCCCTTGCACCTTGAGATGAAATTCCAAGAGGTCGTCAAGGTTGGATATAATGGTGCAAACTTGTTGTTCCTCAGGCATGGTCCATTTGTTCTGATTGGCCTTGGATTTCCATCATTGTAGGAATGAAGCGAATGATTCACCCTTACCTTGGTTCAGAGCTAAGAGTTATTCTAGACTAACATCCATTGCAATATTGCATGCATAGTTTTTAATTAATTCATCTATAATTTCTTGGAATGTTCTGATACCTGTAGGTAGATGAGAGAACCATTCCATAACATGGCCAATCAAACTTCTAGGAAATAGCCACATTAGATAAGTATCGCCGTATGTGACTTTCATGCAATGAACTTGGAATTCCCTGATGTGATCTTTAGGGTTTCCCATCCCACTATATTTGTCAAACTTGGGGATCTCAAATCCCTTGGGGAATGGTTTCATCACAAGGCTCCTGTCAAATGGATAGGGGCACAAGTTGCTTGGTGTCTTTGTGATTCGCCCTAATTGAAGATCGAGGACTTGTTGCTAGAGCAACTTGATTTGTGCTATTACGTCATTTTGTGGATCAGGGGGTGGGATGAACGTGTTCTAGGGTGTTTTGATTGTGGGTTGGATGGGTGGGTTGGTTGGTGTGTTGTTTGATGGGATTTGTGCATTATGTCAAGCTAGGTATGTTTGCACCAGCTGCTATATAAACAACACTTGTTGTTGTTCTTATTCTTGCTACTCTAAGATTTCCTGTTGTTGTGCTTGTTGTTGTGCTTGTTGTTGGGCTGCTAATTCAGCTGCTTCTTGCTGCTCTTGATATTGTTTTATTGCTTGCCGATATGCTTGTAATTGTGCTACTTGTGCAAGAAGTTGTACTTGTGCTTGATATTGGGTGTGTGCCTGAGCTTGAGCTTGTGCTTGCACTGCTTGAGCTTGTGCTTGTGCTTGTGTTGCTTGTTGTTGCAATAGAATTTGGGCTTGACCAGCCTTTTGTGCTTGTAATGTGGCTTGGGATGTTTGAGCAGCTTGTGCGGCTTGCATAGCTTGAGTGGCTTGTTTTTTTTTTTGTTGTTGTTGTTGCAATAAGCCTTGGGCTTGGGCAGCCTTTTGTACTTGTAATGCGGCTTGGGCTGCTTGGGCAGCTTGTGCAGCTTGAGCAGCTTGCTGAGCAGCTAGTTGCGCAACTCTTTGTTTTTGCACTTGTAGGAATCCCCTTCGAAAAGCAGCTTGTAATGCCATGTTGTATTGGCTTGATATGCTAGAATTTGGTGGTGGTGGGGGTGGTGGTGGATTTGGAATGGTGTTTGTGGTGGTGGTGAGTGGTGATGTCGTGTTGGTGGTTAAAGTGGTGGATGGTGTTTTCGTGTTGGTGGTTAAAGTGGTGGATGATGTTGTCGATGTGGTTGGCCCTTGAGATACCATGCTTTGAGATGTTATGGGGGTGGTGGTTGATGATGTCGCGATGGCTTGTGTAGTTGTCATATGTTGTTGTGATATCGATGACAAGCTTTGAGAGTTTGGTGTGATGTTTTGATTAGTGATTGGTATGTTGTTTTGATTGATACTTGGTAAAGGGGGGAGCCCTAAACTAAGTAGAGGTATGGATAATCATGGTAATGGTGGAAGAGGTGAAAATGTGAGGGGGGTGAGTCCTTGAGAAAATGATGTGGTGCCGAAAATGCACCCAGGTCTGAATATGTCTCCTTCCTCTTGCGAATTTGTGAGGAGAGAATTTTGAGGTGTTGTGTAGAAGGTTGATGATGATGGGTCATGATGGAAAGTGAGAAGAACATACTTGTGTAATGGATTTTGGGGTACGTTTTGTTCCGAAATGGCATTTGCATCCAAGTCTTGATTGTTAACAAGGAGGTGTGATTGAATAACATTAAGAAATGTATTTCCTTTATTAACATTGGGTTGGGTTGCAGCAAAAGATGTGATTTGTACAATGTTTTGGGTGATTCTTTGGGATGGGGGTGTGGACGAAATTAGAGGCATGACCTCTAAATATGGTTCCACTATTTAGTTCGTGTCGAAATTGGAAGGTAATTTGGCCCCCTTTTTTGCTAGTTCTAGCATGTATAATGAAGGGTTAAGCCTCATCATGATGTTGACGATCTTATGGTTTTCCAGATTTTGAAGCATTTTAGTTATTTCATCATGCGACATCCCAAAGGTAAGGTCTTCTCCTTGATTTTACTCTTGTGGGTTTTGTGATGATGAGGTAATCAAAGGATTGTTTGATTCAACGAGATTCATTTCAACGTTTCTTTGACTTAGGTCACTTCAAGCGGGTGTTTCTTTGTCAGCTTCCATGAAGTTGTATTGAGATCTAGTTTGAACCATAAAAAAAGGATCAATTTTCAAGAATAGGGGAGATGAATCTCTTAATTCTTTGGATTGATCTTTACTTTATGCACAAAAGAGAAAAATTTAGGATATCTTTGAGGATCAAAAGGTGATATGATGATGATGCAAGAGGTGGATGATGTGGATGTTTTGATCTTTTAATAAATCTTCAGGGGAATGCTAGGCTTTTGGGACTTTTGGATAGGTTTCAGATTTTTATTTTTTGATTTTCTCTTGGGATTTCCCAAGATTGATTGATTTTGGTTTATTTTTATTTTGAACAAATAGACCCTAAGATGTTGGATGATTTATCTAAAGGGAATATTTTCTCAAAGGATGATAATTTGAATATGTGTAGGGAGAAGGATGCATCTACCCACACCTATTCAAACAAGATGATAATTTAACCAAGCATATGAAAAAGGATGCATCTACATATACCTAGCTAAACATTATGGTTTGATAACTTTGACTAAGCATATGCAGAAGGATGCATCTACACATACCTAGCCAAAGGTAATTTGATAAAGATTTCAAGGATTTTGTCTGAAGGATTTGATGATTTGATTTTTTCCAAAAAGCCTAGCATGAAGGATAGTTTCAAGATTTCTCCAAAAGGTGATGGTGAGATGATTTTTGTTTTGATGTTTGAAAGGTGGATGAGAGAATATTTTTTATTTCCTTTGATCCTAAGATGAACCTTAAAAAGACTCTTTGTTTACCTATACCTTGATATTGAAGAACATGCAATGTTTCTATAGTGATTTAGAATGATTGTTCTTGCACCAACAAATAGATCAAGGATTTTGGAAATTCTAAAACATGGGTTTTAATAAGGACTTTCCGTTGGTGGAGATTGACCCATATGGCAAGAGTCCCCTTTCAGATCCATCTCATCGAAGCCAATCACATGATATTGGCATTTATTCCAATACCCACATTTATATCCCGGCTGGAAATACTCTCCGGTTTAGAGTGTTACCGATTGAGTCATTCCCTTGGGTGAGTACTTTCCCCAAGGCAGGCCCTCTAAGATAAACAAAAGTGAATAAACCTATTCATAGTTTGATCAGCCCTTATTTAGAAACAAATGGAGAACACATGAAATAAATTTATCCACACTCGCACAAGATTTTGTTCAGTTTTAAACCCAAAATGAAGTGTGGAGGTGATTGCTTTGTCTCAACCTAAAATCACAAAAAAAGGCCTTTTGATTCTCAAGATTGCTATAAAACGCGAGAGAAGCACATACATCCTTTTTCAATGAAGTTAGTTTAAGTAATCCCTCACGAAGACAAAGTCGCACTTGTTTGTTTTAAATCCACAAAGAAATTGTGAGTTCTTTTTAAAGCACCAAAGGACAAATGAGAGACATTTTGGTCAATTATTAACCAAAGAAACAAACTCTAGTAAGTTGTAGTCCTAATATTCATTTTAAACCTTTGCACAAAATTGAAAAGACTCCTTTTAAATCCCAAACGAAATTAGTGTCCTAAGAAAGAAGTGATAACAGTTTCCTAAGAGTGTTAAACAAACACTAAAGTGTTTAAAAACACTTTGATCTTGCAAAGTTCTATCATCATGCTTCCTTCTCTTTCATTTTAATTGATCCAACCTACAAGAGAGAAAACCAATTAGATTCTACAACACACAGAGGTTAACAAGCAAAAAATAGAAGATAAACTCATCAATTGACAAAAAGCATGTGCTAGAATTAAATTTCAACTTTTTACTCCCTACCAGCGGTGCAACCCTTGATTGCGTTGCAATTTGATTTCTAAATGGTGTTGTACAACATTGCTTACCAATCAACATCGCTCTATGTCAGGGCCAATGATCTCAACTGCATCGTACTTTTGCTCAGCGTCACTATTTGATTCTTTTGAAAAATCCTGAGGGTCAGATTGGTCAAGCAGTGCAGTTTGAAATTCAAATTCTTGGGCGGGAAGATTTTAGCGTTGTAGTTTGAATTTCCAAGCGGTGTTGTATGGTGACGCTGGAGAACTAGCGGTGCTATATGGTGACGCTAACCTTCCAGCGTTGGAATTTTTCTGTGTATAAACAAAAACATGGAATTTTTAGGAAAAAGTGATTGAAAATGTGATTTTGCCCTCCTTCTAGCACCAAATGTGTGAACCCCAATCCTAATACTTGCAAAATAATGAGAATAAACACATTAGATTGTTAATTGCAAGTAAGAACAAGGATTGCCCATGAAATCCGTTCACAAAGCTTAAACTAGGAAAAACAATAAATAACACAATGAAAACATCAAACTAAATATTGAATCCTAATCAAGAAAGCAAACTCTTGATCCCATGGGGGAATTGGTGCCAATTTGATGCAAAAATTGGCCCTTTCCCAACTCCTATGATGCAATATTGATGTATGTTGATAAGTGTTGATGAATGATCCACTTTTTTGATGAAGGATGAGTGCTCCAAGCTAAAACCCTACATAACCTAGCTATGATTCAATGATATTGGATGGAAATGGCTCAATATTTTAGCATAGTAATTTTGCATAATTTGTGGATGATCAAATGAGGAGAGGAGCTCTTCATTTATAGATGAAATTGAAGGATGAATGTCCAAAATTGAGCAATGTGGGACTCACATTCATCCAATGGCAAGATGCCACTTGTCAATCTATAAGTGGATGGAGGATGTGCATGTTTTGAGGATTGTGCCAATAAATGCTTATTTTTGAATTTTGAATTTTGTTGAAATGACTTGCAAGAGGGAAAAAAGAAGCATTGAATACCACTTGGCTCAAGGCAAAGGACATGTAAGATAGAGTAAATGCCTTGTTGGATGTACATGGAAACTTGGATTTTTGAATTCAAACTTGAAGGATATTCCAAAAATATGCCTTGTTGAGGAAAATAGGGATTTAATAAATGAATTAAATCTATTTTCATGAGCAAGTGGTAAATGTTGGAGGATGGGACATGAAAAGAGATTAAATTAATCAAGGTTAATTAATTTAGTGAGAGATTAGTTGATGTGACTTATTTGACTTAAATTTGTGGATTTATTTAAATCAAATCAGAGAAGAATGTGATAAGAGATTAATCAAATAAAGATTTTGATTTATTTAATTAAAAGAGATGATGCTAGATTAAACTAAATAAATTTTTAATTTATTTAATTTAATAGACAAAATTAAGAGATTTAATCAAATAAAATTTACTATTTAATTAAATGGGGATAATTAGATCAGAATGATTGATTAACAAAAAATGATGACTTAATTAGATAAAATGATTTTTTTAATTAAGGGAGGAATATTGATGAATTTAAACAAATAGGGGGATTTGATTAAATGGTTAGACCGAGGGATGATTCAGGATGAAACAATGTTAGTAGTTAGGATTAGATGCATAATGTCAATCGGTATATTTTTTGTGTCTACACAAACATATGTTTCCAAATGAAGCTACACCATGAAAAGGGGTTTCCCCCAAATGAAATCCTAAACACATAATGGATCCATAGATTTGGGGTCAGCATATTTCTATGCTACAATGTTATTATAGAGCTTGGAAACATAATCATTCCCCAAGTAACTCATGGAACTAGAAGAATGACACATATAGAGTGAAAACAAAGAAAGTATTTTGGTTGAACATGGAAGAGACATAAATGTCTCAACGCCTTGTATCATCCCCAAAATGGAAAACACAAGAAAAAAGAAAAGATAAAGGTTTTATGACATAAAGAAGAATGTAGATACAAATAGAGGAATGAACATAAATACATGCCAAAACTAATGGTATGGGGGATCACATTACACACATGTAATCATAGAAAAATAACATGAAAAGAAAGACAAATAAAAGACTAGTAAGGAAGATGTCAGTTAACCTATAACAGTTAGTTTGCATCCCAATCTTTTTCATCATATGTAGAAGGTGGGAAGCTAAGAAAAGGGACAATGACAAGTGTTGAACTAGGACAAGGCTATCTAACTCCTTGCCCGCACTAAGTGCAGGACAAGGATAATCCAAGATAAGTGGTGAGAATGAGCTCCTTGCAATATAGATTCAAATGATTAGCAATGAATGTAAAACATGCAATAGTGAGTATGTTATGATCCTACAACTATCACATGGAAAGGAGAAAAGTTCATGTAATTGCTATCCAATTATATTTTCATATGAAATTTCAAGAGGAATAAAATAGCTCAATATCATCTTTAAGGAACGACACTCATCATTAAGATGCCCAAGAGCTTTATGATATGCACAATAATTCATGATTGTACTCTTACCATTTTTGCTTCTATTAATAGGTGGTAATTTAATCCATCCTAGATGGAGAAGTTGTTCCATTTGTCGTTCAATTTTTATTTTAGTATGTGGGAATGGAAATTCTTTGACTTTATAAGGTTTGGATTTTTTACTTTTTGGAGTAGCTTGTTTAGATGGATTTGGAGGACCTAAAATTATCCTATCATCCTTGTGAAGGATTTGTTCATTATGAAGGAGGACACTTGTTTCCTTAGAAGATGTGTGTGAGACAAGAGGGATTCACTGCACATGGGTCTCTTCATTCTCAAGAGATCACCAGGGAACAAACTACCCTTATCTACCTCAGCATAAAGAAATTGCAAGGGAAATAAGAACATGTTAACTTTCACATAAAACTACTCCAAATATTGAGGGAGTGAAACTTCTAGATTTCTTCCTTTAATACAGGAGCTCTCAGCCAAAGGATGACAGTGTAGATTCAGGATGACAACATGGCATGTTGTTGTCTAAATGGTGTGTTGGTGTCCTAAGCAATGGAAATCTCAGGAGCTCAAGCAGGAAGAATAAAGTCTCACTTCCTAACTCAAATCTAAGGTCTTCTAAACAGAATAATCAAACATGGAACAAAAACTTCAAGTAAAGCACAAAGATAACTTGGAGAAAACTTACCCTCAATCAGATGTTTGAATCTTCACTCCAAGCTCTGCTTTGTGACCTACAGACAGAAGAACGAGGGGAAATGGTTAGGGTTGTATAGGGGTCTACCTTAGTTAGACAACCATTTAGGTGTTCCCACCTCCACAGACAACCAGATAGGAAAGGACTACAAATGAAATAGACAAAGCATGTGGTGAAAGAAAAACCCGCTTCAAGAGTAGAACCTGCACAACCAAGTAGTAAATGAACAAGTAGATAGGAAAGAGTAAGAGAGAGAGGAAAGAATTACCCATGGGCCTAGACCCTCTCTAGAGCACACATACACACCATTGAGTGCTTTCTTGAGAGTTGTAGTTGTTGGAGGGACCTTAGTCTAGCATGGATTTTCTTGTGAGAATATTGATATCAAGAATGAAGAGAACTCAAGACTGAAAACTAAAGAGAGAGCTTGACTGAATGACTTGAACCCCCAAAATGAGAGCAAATGAGAGGTTTTTTTTTGCATGCAAGGGTGGAAAAGAGCCATTACACCTGAAATCCTAACTTTTAAGACAAGTTTTAGGAGTCAATATTTGAGATTCCTTGTTTTAGACTCACAAAAACTAGCAAGATGCTAGCGCGCCACATAGATGTGTGTGCACTGCGTAGGTGTCCAAGGCATCAATTTTTAGGAAACATGTCATTAGGATTTTGTTGCTTCACCAATGGTCCTCATGGAGCTAGAATTTGTGAAATTATGGCCCATGGGATTTTTTTCATTAATGCTCTTAGGTGTCATCAATGCTAGGAAAAGTGCAAAAATGTGGAATTGCCACTAGGTACAACTCTATGACATTACATTTTGCCTCCACTTTAGTGGGCTCAATTTTGGAAAAAATTAGCCACACTAAAGTAGAGAAGAAATTTTTTTACCTAGACTTGAAATTTTATGGATTTGTGTGCCAAGAGAAAAGGGGCCTTAGAGGCCACTGAGGTTAAGCTAGCCAGTACTAAAGGTTCCCCCAGCAACAAAGCTCAATAAGCAGTGCCAAATCGGTTGAAAAGATCACCAAAATTATACCCTGCAAAACTAAAATTTTAGGTCAATTTTGAAAATTGGAAGAAGCTACAATGGTGAGAAGAATGGTCAAGAAAAATTTAATGATTTGAAAGAAAAATATGATCAAGAGGTGACCATATGCCCCCTCCTGAGTTTTCCCCTAGTTAGGTAGGGTAAATTCAGGAGAAACTAGGGAGCCACAAACTCTAGGAAAAATGGGCCCTAAGAGGCCTATATATACCTAGGTGGGCCCCTATAAGGGTTAATTTCACTGTTCACTGAGGAAATTATTAACTTATTTTAGGGAAAAGTCAACAAAATGTCTAGTAGGAGAGAGTATGAGGTGCTGAGACTGGAGCAGTTTAGGGAGGACATTGCCGAGGGGTACAAGGTGGACCAGGTAGGTCTCAAAACCTCTTTGTAAGTGATTTTTAGCATTTTTTAGGCAATTTTCTCCATGTCGAGTTGTGCAAGCATCCTTTTTTTGCACATATGTCTCAAATTTCTATTGTCTAGTCTTATTGTTGTTTTCTAGTCTCTATTATATCATCCCAAGTATACGCTAGTGTCCTTGGGGAATCAATGGCAGATCGGGACCTACGCGTAATGTGCAGATGTCTATGCAGCGTGCATAAGTCCTTTATAAATTTTTCTTTCAAATATTTGCAAATCTCCTACTCTGACTTAAAATTTATTCAATTCTTATAGGACTATCCTGAGATTCATGACCATCCCAATGGGCAAGCATATTGGCTAGTCCACGAGTAGAGGGAATGCCTTAGTGATGATGAGGTCACACATCTACAATAGGTCAATCTCTAGCATGTATTCACCATGCCAAAGATGTGCTATCACGACCGTATGCTGACAGCCCTGATGGAGCATTGGGATGCCACCACATCATCTTTCTAGTTGCCTACTAGAGAGATGATGATCACTTTGGAGAACGTCTATCAAATTCTTGGACTACTTATCCATAGATGGCAAGTGGCCATCGACGACACTTGATCGGCACGAGAGTGGTCAAGGGGTGCCTTTACTATTTGGGGGGAACTGATGTTGACAATGACATGGGCCATATCTATACGCACTGGTATGACTAGGTGCGGAACACTACACCCCTACTACACCAAGTGTGGTTATGATTATGGCCTTTTGGGTCACAATAGATAGGTGAGGCTCTCACCTACATGGGGGTCTCATTCATACTATTCACGAGATGGTAGAGCATCAGACTATTTTTTCCTAGGGGTACAGCATGTTGGCACACCTATACCAGGAGTTTGGGTGGTACATTCATTATGAGTATTGCAGCCTCATAGCATGCACACTATTGTAGGTGTGGGAATTTTCCCACATTATGTGCACAAGGTTGGTTTATTTCCCCCAACGAAGACCGTACCATGTCCCCATGGCCCATTGGTATGAGGTTATAGGATAATGGAGGCACATAGACCTGTAGTTTTGGAGATTATAGTTTGATACTATTATTCTAGACTGGGTCAGGTCGAGACCCTATTAGTTTTTTAGATGGGTAGATGATAGTAGGTATCTCAGGAACTTACATCAATACTATTTTCTCATTGATCATTGTGGTCACATTATTATGCCATACTATTGGAGTTGGGTCATGTGACAACATGGCCACATACAGACTATCCCTCCTAATCTGCCCATGTATACATGGACTGTCAGGAGTGATGCGAAACCCAAGGACATTCCGCATCCATCCATCACAAATTTTGTTCCTTCTAATGATGATGAGCCCGACTGAGATCTACTACCAATAGCGCTGGTAGATAACGTCGACATTGCTGCAATTTTTTTAGCATGGTGGGATAGGTGTCATCCTCATCCAATGTTTGTAGAGGTTGCCCCTAGAGGGGATCCTAGCCCATAGGGGGATGTGCCACCACAAGCACCATAGGACATGTGGAGAGGGGAGTAGTAGGGTGAGGAAGAGGAGAACCCATAGGAGGAGCAGGTAGCATCATGGAGGTCGAGGCAGTAGTGAAGGAGGTCAGATCCTCCACTAGCTACCCATATCTCGTCAGTGCCACCCACACCCACTATTATAGCAACATCGATGCTAGGGGCACTAGGAGAAGCTACTGATATCAGTGACATGGGTCCTAGTGTCATTCCTCATCCTAACCCTACATGGCAGCCAAGGGACCCAGGTATAATGAGCATGTGGTTTATATTTCACTACTTTCAGTTTTCCTTGTTTACGATTATGCCATGTGATACTAATGCTATTCTTTTCATTCTATGGTTGTAGATGATGCACAAGGATGGACTCGGTTGATGGCCTAATGCATTTTAGAGCTGGCCCCTGGTGTTCCCATCTAGGGGTTGGTTCTCAAGGCATACCAAACAATTTTTGTGGGCTGATATGCCCACATTTTTGAGCCAGTAGTGCTTCTGAGGACTACCTATGACGAGTGGGGAGTAGAGATCATGCAATTGACTATAGAGGTGACCATCGTCTAGGGACAACATGACCAACTATCAGGGGAGCTACAAACAGAACTTGCAGAGCAAGATCCAGCAATGATGAGGGTCGATGCCATTGAGAGGGCATGTGATGCCCTTCAAAGCTACCACAATGACCTTGACAAGCAGTAGACAACTATGATCCCACTAGATGCTCAATAGTTGTAGTAGGAGCTGATGCAGGCACAAATGACAATATGCTCCCTGCAAGGAGAGATTAGGGAATGTGGGTAGCTCTATCTGCATCGTGCTCACACTGATCTAGGTCCATGACCACTGTATAGCCACTCCCTAGACCACAGCAGTAGTCAGAGTGCTCTGATAGCCACACACAGCCATAGGGTGCATTGATTTTTTGTACATCATTTTTGTAGCAAGACATATATATATATATATATATATATATATGTTATAGGTCATTTTTTATACATATTGATACATATATTCAATAGCCACTCATTTTTCAGCAATGGCTAGATACATGTACATGACATTTGATATATATACATACATATGCATTTTGATATCATGGCATTGGGTATTTCAATGTGTATGCTTCTTTATTTTCATGTATGTTGGTGGTGTGGATGTTATGTACATGCATGTATGTTGGTGGTGTTGCTAAGCTTTATGATGATCGATGGCCTATAATCGGCACTCATCAAGCATCTCTAGCCAATTCAAATGATTATCTCGATAAGTTTCATCATCGATTAACCCTTTAAGAGAAACCCACAAAGATGGGATTTCCAACTCTAAAGGCATGATAGCTTTGGTACCATACATGAGGTTGCAAGGTGTCATTCTCATCATTGTGTAAACACTCATGTGATACGCCCATAAAGCGTACATTAATTGAATATGCCAATCTGAGAATGAAAAGCATGGGTTCATGACTTATATTAAAAAAAACTCTTTGATTACTTAATTTATCCTAGATTTTACTTATAAAGAGATTTTATTCTGAAGCATATATACACACGCACACACAATTCATGAGTAATGCAGTTATTCAAATCAAGGAGCTCGCTATTTCTAACATTATCCACACATATACCACTTAATTAAATGAGTCTAAATGTGTGTGATAATGTTATTGTTTCAAATTTTTTTTCTTTCAAAATTGTAATGTTATGATAGACAGACAGTTTTTAGTGTATTCCCAATATTTTGGTTAGAATGTGTTAGGTGAATCCATCTACAATAAAGCATAAATTTCAATTATGTATTTAGTAAATTTAGTATTTAAATTTTTATATGTTCAGATCGACTACATAGTACCAAATTGCAATGTTTCATTTTGTCCCTCATTGTAATCTTATATCATGAGTTAGTGTAGCTTTCTACCAATATTTATTTCTACCAAGTTTTCTAGAATTAAATCTCTAAAATAATTTAACTCTGATGTTTTTGGGGAGTTACTTTGTCCATAGAGGAAATTTATTGTGAGGGAATAATGGATGAATTATAAGGTAATGAAAACATTTGTAATGCATTGGAAACTGTAAAAAAAAAAGTGTTTACATCAGCCAAAATAATGATAGATGGTTATAAAAGGGTGAGACAAAACTAAAAAGGGTAGTTAAGTTTTTGAAGCTTTGTGATTTACTAATAGTAGGTTCACAAGTATGTATAAGAATGAACTAAATGAGTGAGATTCTTAAGCATGTTTTCAAGGCTCCATTTATATAACATGATGGTTAGAATGAGCCAGTGTATCTATCCAATTGTACATTATGGTTTATTATGGGACATATACCTCGTATTTCTTTAATCTGTCTAGAAAGAATTGAAATCATAACCAAGTTATGATAAGCCATTGGCTAAATGCAAGAATCTTTATTAAGCTTTTTATTTGACTGTTTTCATTTAAGAAAACTTATGGTTGATTAGTTTTAATGGGAAGAAGAATGATCAAAAGAGGGTTTTCCCCAAAAATGAATCTAGAAACCATTCAAGCTGATTTATAGAAAACAAGGATAACAAAGTAGAATATTCAGTGGGCACAAAGAAGACAAAGAGATTTCTTTTATAATTTTTAAATGATAGCTATGCTATACTAGAAACTTGTATTCTAATTAGAGTATAAAAAAATATGTTAATGTCTACAAGTGACTGTAGTTGGCCAGTGGTATTCCTTAACTTCTTTGTAGCAAAGACAAAAGCAAGGTATTGTTTTTCCATGGATGAATAATGAGTCTCATAGTCGACTAGAACATGACTAATGTAGTAGACCACTCTCTCTTTTTTGGCATTATCATACTAAGCCAACAAAGCCACCAAGGCATATGGTGATGTTGCTAGGTAAAGCCAAAAGGGTCTATCTTGCATAGTCGACATCAATACAAGAGGATTGGCCAAATAAGCTTTGATTGACTTAAAATATTTTTGGCACTCTTCATCCCATATGAAGCGAACATCTTTTTTCAATAGAAGAGTGAAGAGAAGAGTGTGATGAGCCAATTGAGATATGAATCTATGAATCACCTGAATCTTCCCTTGTAAGCTTTACAATTCAGTAATGTTCCTGGGTGGAGGCATGTTAACAATATCATCGATCTTATTTGTGTCAACATCTATTCCATAGTGAGAGACTATGAACCCTAGAATTTTGTCAGCATCTACACCAAAGACACACTTAAGAGGATTAAGTATCATCTTATAGAGTCGAAGCCTCTCAAAAATTAGATGAAGGTTCTTCACATGGTCTTGATGAGTAATAGATTTCTCCAAGATGTCATCAACATAACCTTCTAAGATCTTATAAATAAAATTATGAAATATTAGGGTCATCGCCTGCTGGTAAGTTGCTCCTACATTCTTTAACCCAAAGGGCATGACCACATAATATAAGGTACCCCAAGGGGTATTCAAGGTTGTCTTGTACTAATCTTCCATATTAATACGGATCTGATTGTAACCCGAGAAGAAATCCATAAAAGATAACAATGCATGGCCTGCAGTCGAATCCACAATCATATCTATATTAGGCAATGGAAAATAATCCTTAAAAGAAGCCTTATTAAGATCACAAAAGTAAATGCATATACGAATATGGTCATTAGGTTTACTAACAACAAATATATTTGAAATACAAGGGAAGTAGTCAATTGGATAGATAAAGCTTGCTTTCAATAGCTTCTCTATCTTAGTCTTAACCATTAATGCCACCCTGGGATTGATCTTTCAAACTTTTTTCTTAACTGGCTTAGCGTCGGGACATAGGACGATATTGTGAACCAAAATAGACTCATTAATGCTCGACATGTCCTCACATGTCCAAGTAAAGATATCAGGATGGGAATGTAGGAGGTTGAAATGCTCTTCAGCTTCCTCAGAAGAAAGGGACTTCCCAACCTTGATCACATTTTCAGAAGACTTAAGATCCATAGAGATTTTAGTAGTTTCTCCCTTAAGGAGAGAATTATGATCTCCAAGATGTGTTATTAGAACATCATCACCCATGTTAGATAGAGGGTCTTCCTCATCAATACTTAAGATAGACTCTCCAAAGTATGATTGTTTATGTAAGTGATACAAGAATCATCTTTTGTGATCAAAGGGAGGCAAAGGGGAGTAGGCATCTAGGAATTCCTTGAGTGCTTCATCTAAAGAGAAGACATCCAAAGGAACTTTCTTAGTCTTCCCCCTATCATTTATCAACTCGGGATGGAAAAAACTCAGTGATTCAACTGAAATTATATTAACACTCCACCAAGGTTTCTTCTTAGATTGTTCAATAGAGCATCCCAAACCCAAATAGTGCTTTTTTTAATTAAACTAGACGGGGAATTTGATTCCTTGCTCAATATGCCCTAGTCTTTCTTCCCATAGCCATACCAAGAAGTGAGTTCATATCCAAAACCATAACGAGTTTGTAAAACTTTGAGAGGTAGTGGCTCTACATAGAGGGCTTCATTCCACCAATGAACATCGAATTCATCCATGAGAGCGTAGCTATCTCATTTACTTGATTTATAGATGTTAACCTCTTTTTCAAGATTAGGGATACTCTCCTCAGTAAGGGGAGAACTGGGCTCCTAGATAGGATGACAGTTCTCTTACTTAGTGGGAGGGTCATCCACTTTTATGTTGGAGGCATTCGGGAAGTCTAGACAAGTGGGACTCACTTTATATTTTGCAATAAGGAATTCAAAGAATTCCAAGGAGCCCCAATCATCACCAAGTAAAGTGTTTGATTCAAAAGAAGACAGGGAGGACTTAGCATTTTCCACTTTAGGTGATTCAAGTTTAACGACATTCACTTTAGGAACAACCTCCATGGAGCGTATCACCGAGGAACGTACCATAGCTAGAGCGGTTAAGGATGGAATACAATTCTTAAGAGTGGAGATGACTGAAGCTTAACCGGAAGCCACTAGCTCACAAAGGTGAATAGCTTCTAGATCAGCTTTAACCATGACCACTCGATTATTTGTGATGAACTTTAAGGGATGGTGTAAAGTAGAAGTTACAACACCCATAGCATGAATCCAGGGTCTCCCCAAAAGAAGATTGTAAGATAAAGGGCCAGGAATCACATAAAACAAAGTAGGCAAGGTAATGGGGCCTAGTTGCAAAGGCAATATTATCGTTCCTAGAGCTTCACGGTCGGTGTTATCGAACCCATGAATATACAAGGAGGAAGTAGCTAGAGAAGATAATCAACTTCAATCTTAGGTAGTAGGTTAATACAATAGATGTTGAGAGTCAAACTAGTGTCAACAAGAGTATGCCTAATACTGATATTATTAAAATTAATTATAATCATCAAGGGGTCTGCTTGTTTCTACACATTTAGAGGCAATAGTTCTTGTAGATGGAACATGATATTTAGTGAATCTACTCAAATATGAGCCAACAACACATTAACATCAATAGGCCTAGTGGAAGTAGGCAAGAGGATATTTTGTAAGGCTTTCTAAAGCATCTCTAGATAAACTAGAGTAGTCTTAAGAAAATCCCAAAGTGAGATCTTAGCCAGAGTAACAAAAAGTTGCTCAACATCATAATCACCCAGTGCTTTGATCATGGGTTTAGGTGTTGAAGGAAGGCTTGGTTGAGAATGCGGTAAAGAAGTAGGAACTTGAGTGGGTTGAGACGTAGGATCAAAAGGTTGTTGATCCAAGTTTTGTTTGTTTCTTCTTGCATTATATGTGTGCCCAACAACATTATAGGGAGTGGAGTCTGTAGCATTTACAAAACTAGAATACAAATTTGGTGAATCATTTCAATACGAAACCCCATAGATAGAATAATTATCCCTAGAAGAAGGGCTAGTCAAGGTCATGCAAATGATGGGTTTTGTAGGGCTTGGAGGAGCCACAGAGACCACTACTACATTTACTAACTCCTCAACTTGTAGAGAGGAAGTTTTCTCAAAAGGTTTGTGGATAAAAGAGAGCACTTCTAAGAAGTCATCTAGAGCATCATCCAACATATCAAAATCTTCCTTAGAGAAAGTGTTATCATAAACACAAAAAAATTGTAAAAATAGATTTGACATATTTCATGTCACGTTCACCAAAATGTGAGATAAGAGGGATTCATTGCACACAGGTCTCTTCATTCTCAAGAGATCACTAGGGAACGAACTGCCCTTATCCACCTTGACATAAAGAAATTGCTAGGGAAATAAGCACACATTAACTTTCATAGAAAACTACTCCAAATCTCGAGGGAGTGAAGCTTCTGGATTTTTTCCTCTGAAAGAGTTCTCAGCCAAAGGACAACAGTGCATATTCAGGACACCAGTGTGGTGTGTTGTCATCCAAATAGCAAACTGGTATCCTAAGGAATAAAAAGCTTAGGAGCACAGGTGATCAAAATAAAGTATCACTTCCTAACTTAGATCTAAGGTCTTCTAAATAGAATAATCAAATAGGGAACATAAACTTCAAGTAAAGCACAAAGATAACTCAGAGAAAACTTACCCTCAATTAGATGTCTGAATCTTCACTCCAAGCTCTACTTTGCGACCTACACATAGAAGAATGAGGGGAAAAGGTTGGGGATGTATAGGGGTCTCCCTCAGTCAGACCCCTGTTTTGGTGTTCCCACCTCCACAAACAGCTAGATAGGAAAGGAGTGCAAATGAAATAGACAAAGCATGCGGTGAAAGCAAAACCCACTTTAGGAGTAGAAACTGCACCACCAAGTAGTAAATGAACAAGTAGATAGGAAAGAGTAAGAGAGAGAGAGAGCATTACCCATTGTTCTAGCCCCTCTCCAGAGAACACAGACACACCATTGAGTGCTTTCTTGAGAGTTGTAGTTGTTGGAGGGACCTCAGTCTAGCATGGCTTCACTTGTGAGAATGTTGCTACCAAGAATGAAGAGAAATCAAGAGTGAAAAATGAACAAAGAGCTTGACTGAATGACTTGATCCCCCAAAATGAGAGAAAATGAGGGGTTTTGTTCCATGCAAGGGTGAAAAAGAGCCATTACACCTTAAATATTGGCTATCAAGACATGTGTCAAGAGTCAAGATTCGAGATTCCTTGTTTCAAACTCAGAAAACTAATAAGATGCTGGTGTGTTGCACAAACGTCTGCACGCCACGTAGGAATCCAAGGCATCAATTTTTTGAAAATGTGTCATTACGATTATGTTGCTTCACCAATGATCATCATGGAGCTAGAATCTGTGAAATTCAATCACATGCAATTTTTTTCATTAATGCTCTTAGGTGTCATAAGTGCTAGGCAAAGTGCTAAAATGTGGAATTGCCCCTAGGTGCAATTCTATGACATTACAATGTGGAGGGTGGAGGATCTTGATATATTCTTTAGTATCTTCGATTGGTATTTTCTCTAACAAATTATGAATCTCATTTTCATTTGTTGTGTCACATTATTTCTTAACTAAGATCTTAAAGCCTTGGCCATAAGTCTCTTATAGGTTGATGGGTGTGTTGGTGACTTTATTAACATAGGTTGGATGAGTATGCACTTGGTTAGAGAGACTAGGTTCACTCATGGTTGGAAGTTTAGGCTTGGTTTGTGATTCAATCTCAAGATGTAAATTACCAATTATCTCTAATGGTGGAATAATGGGAGTTGTTGGTTGTTGCATGGAAAGGTAAAATTATGTATTGGTTGTCAAGACAATTATGTATGAAAGTATGCATTTTTTCATCATCTTAGCCTAATATTTCAACTTCACAAGGACATTCATTAGGGTTTGGTTGATCATGATTAGGTTCTATTTCATTAGGATCATTACCAAGCATACAACTTGAGACATCAACTAAAGACATTAAGAACTTCCATACATTACCAATACGCATGTCCATTATGCAAGAATGAATTGAAATACAAATAGATTATAGATTTCAGATTTGAAGCAAGATCATTTTTTTATTATACTATGCTAAAATCTGAAAATGATGCAAATTTGAGCTCAAACAATGCACTAAATTTGATCAAATTAATCTTAATATGAACAATTTCAGCAAACAAAAATTTTGGAAATTGAAATAACAAACTAAATGCAGGAATACAGAATAGAGAAATAATGTTTTTCATGCTCAGAAATTCAAAAAAAGTCCTGATCGGGTGCTCATTTTCCCCTGGTCGAATGGATCTCACTTCAAGGCTTTTAAAAATTAATTTACAAATTTTTGAGTTGTATTTTGTGCTTTTTAGATTCTAGTTGCAAACAGGTGGTTATAGTTTCAAATTTCTAGAAAATCAGATCTAAATGAAACTGCAAAATGATGCTAAATGACAAGCAAAAAGACTTGATTTGAGATGCAATTTTGATTCAATTTTTTTATGTAAATGACTAATCATGCAATGTTATTTAAATGATATGCAAAATGACTGAGATTTTTGAATTTTATAGATTTTAAAGAATGCCAAAAATGCAAACCTAAAACCTTAAATGATACACCAACTAATGCAAGAAAACAACTCTAAATGAGATGCAAATCAATGAAATGCAATGCAAAGTAATGAAAATATTATATCTAGGGTTGAAAATGGACTCCAAAATCATAAATTTATGATGCTCAAAAGTTGAGTTCACCAGAATGAAACATCAAAAAATAGGGTGATAATGTTTTGTAAATAGGGGGTTCACCAAAATGATAATAGATAGACCTATTTTCCTTTATTTCATTAGGAAATGAGATCCCCATAAAGAATTGACTAACAACCCTTAGGTTAATCAACTCAATGTTAGAATCTTTAACTTTCCTTATGCTTTGAGGATGGGGGTCAAGTTCAAACAACACTTTTGGGAGAAAAACTAAAAATAGAAAATTGACCTAATTATGCCAATTCAAAATTGAAACAAAAATATGAAACTTAATATTGGCATAAACAAAAAACTAATTGCAGATCTGAGAAGGAAAGAATGATGTTTACCAGTGACTAAAATTTAGTTTCTGAAGGTTGTTTAGGACTCATTCACCCATGGGTGATTTGTTAGGTTTTTTAGAAATCTTTTGGGAGCCTTTGATTCTAATATATAGCTTATGATTTTTCAAAGTTTCAGTGTCTAAAATTCAAAAATTAGATCTGTAGGTTAGATTTTGTGATTTGAAAAAAACTTTGACAATTTTTTGCAACTTTGAAAAAATTTCCAATCTTGCACTTCAAAATATCTTCAATCCTTCTTCAACCTAAATCTGCAACACACACACACACAAAACGAGAAAACTATTTTTTTTTGGTGAATGGGGGTGTGCCTTAGTTAAACCCTGCTTTGGTAATCAAACCTTGAATTGAAATAATAAAAGTATGAAAGGAAGGAATGATGAATGAACAATGCTATGTTACCACTCAACAAACCCTTGGATGAATCTTTGAATGTAGATCTAAAACTTGTATGAAATGGCTTGAATGGATGTGGATCTTTATACTTGAATAATGCTTTGAATGCTTGAACTTGATCTTGAAACCTACATCACAATGTGAGATCTAAAAACATGTATGGTGCAAGAAGACTTTGACATGATGATTAGATCTTGAATGCTGCAATAAATCTCTGATAGTTCTACTCTTGAATGCTCTTGATCATCAAATTTTCTATAGGAATTCTCTCATCAAAATGCTCTTGAAGTTATCTTGAAAATCTAGGTGAAACTTAGTGAAATAACCTTGTATTTATAGGTATGTATCATTAACTTCCTAAAATTCAATTATTACAAGTCAACATTGAAATATGGATTTAGAGACCTTAAAATACAACCAAAATAATATTTTTAATTTAGGTTCAAAGTCCTAGGGAGGGCCCATTCACCCATGGGTGAATGGGTCCTAGGTCCCTATTCCTAGAACACATTGCTCAAGGTAAATTGTTATGTGTTGGAATTAATTATTATCGGGTTTCCCCTTTGGAAAATTTAGTTTATTTGGCTTGTAAATGAATAATAGGGCTTATTAAGGAATAATTAAGTCCAATTTAATTAAGAGGACCCAAACAAGTGTGAAAATGTAAAGGATTACATTTTTTAACACTTAATTAAGGCATTATTAAGTCCATTTTAATTAGGAGGGACCAAATAAGTGTGATAATGTAAAGGGATACATTTTTCTACACTACAAGAAACAAGAGTCCATTCTACACATATTTAAAAAAATTGATATTTGATTAGTGTAGTCACCCAAAATAATATTTAATTAAATAAATACTTGTTATTTATTTAATTTAACCCACTTCCCTTATTCTAATAATTAATTAATTAAATATTCATTATTTATTTAATTGATTTCATCATTACCTTTATCGACCAACACCTTTAATTAAATAAATTTATATTTTGTTGGATGTTATGGATATGGTTGTTGATATGTGGTTGTCATTGATGTCAACACTATTAGCATTTGGTGTACTAGAGGTTGTATATGTAGAGGATATTGAGAAAATTGTAAAAGGAAGTGTTCTAGGTTCCCAATGGAATAGTGAAGGTCTTGAAGGTGTCATGTTATGTACGTTGAAGATTAGTTGGTGTGGATTAAAGGGTTTATTGTTGAGTATATCTAGATCATTTTCTAGAAGTTTCAGAGGTCTTCATGAAGTTTTGAGTGTGTTGTGGTCTGACAATGTTTCTGTGGTCTTTGTTAGTGTTAATGAATGAAGATTGTGTGATTCTAGTAATCTCAGTTGTTGTGGATGCTTCTCTATTGTTTCTTTGTGTTCTTGGATGTCTCTAGATCATTCTCTATCTTTGTGGTACTTCCACATTACTCGGTGAGCTTGTGGTTGAAGATCTTTTTGCGCATGTTCAATTTTTCTTATTCCTATCCGACATGTTAGTGGTAGCATGTTGTGGATCTTCGTGGTGTAATTAATTAAAGTATTTTTTTGTTGGAGATATTAATTTGGGTCTCCACTATGTTGTGGCCAACCTTGGTGGATTTGCATTGGAAATTTATTTGTAAATCTGGGTGGGCATTGAAAATATGTTTTATTTGTTCTAGTCAACTAAGTTGTGATGAAATCCCATGTAGCAGATATATAAGAGTGATTGGCTGAGAAAAGTTAGTGTTTGCATAAGTGTGAATGTATGCCAGAGAAAGTGTAAATGTGTGAATAGTGTTTCTATCATTTGATTACTGAGTAGAGAGTAAAGAAGATTGAGAAAAGTGTGAACAAGGTTTTCTGAGCTTAATTGGAACTGTAATCAGGCTTGTACAAAAGTTATTTTCTCAATTAATATTCTTTGTATTTTAATCCTATTATGTATTTTTGGACAGTGAGTCCTCTTTTGTATTTGAGCAGTGAGCTCTAGACAGTGTGCCTGAATGCATGTGCATTCCCTTTATTATTTATCTTTATACTTTTAACAAAGTATAATCTTGTGGACTAACATCTGCTGTGGTTTTTCCCCTAACAGGGTTTCCATGCAAAAAACTTGGTGTTATTTGTCTCTTTGATGTGTTAATTGTTTATGGTTAATTGCTTATTCATTAGATCTAATATTAAAGTTAAGATAAGTTAGAAAAGTTCAAGTTTCTATGACAACTGATTCACCCCCCCTCTCAGTTGTCTGCCCTTATTTTTCCAACAATTGGTATCAGAGCAGGTTTCTCTAAAGAAGTCTAAAAGCTTGAGGTGATCCGAGATGGCAATAACATTCAAGAAGGATAGTCCAAGATTTGATGGCACTAACTATTCAATGTGGAAAGTTAGAATGCAATGTCACTTAAAGTGTATTGGTGAAGCTTTCTAGAAGATTACAAAAGATCCATATACTATTCCTCAGAATGGTCCCTCAACTCCTGATGAGATCAAAGATGTTGAAAATAATGTTAGGGTTGTTGAAGCTTTGGTGAGTGCTCTAAGAGATTTGGAGATGGCTAATGTGTTGGTTCTGGAGATAACACATGAGATTTGGATGAAACTGGAAACTTTGTATGAAGGATATGCACAGGTGAAGATGGATAGGCTACAGAGCTTGAAAGGAAAGTATGAGAATTTGAAGATGGGTGAATATGAAAATATCACTTCTTTTATGCAAAGAGTAAATGAAATAGTGATGGGTATTAAAGGTGTCAGTGGTTCTGTGGATGAGGATGAAATTGTGGCTAAAGTACTCAAATATTTTCCTCCCTCCTACAAAATGAAGGTTCATGCTATTGAAGAGTTCAGATTAGTAAACAAGATAACAAGAGACACATTGATCAGGAAGCTTGCTACTTTTGAAATAAGTGAATTCGGTGAATCTACACCAAAGACTGAATCTGCATTCAAGGCTACTGTATCTGGAAGTAACATGAAAAGATATAGTTTGGGAGAGAGTTCTAGAAAGATATCCAAGTATGATGAAGAACTAAAATATCTTGAAGATAAAGAAAGAGAGGTAGAAGAATTGGAAGCACTAATTGCAAAGTAAGAAGGCAGAGGAAAAGGTAAGTATGAAGATGTATTTCCTATTAAATGTTTTTCATGCAATAAACTAGGTCATTTTGCATCAATATTTCTTGAAAGAGTTCCTAGATCTAAGCCTAAAAAGTATAGATTCCAAAAGAGATGCTACTTTTCTGAAGAAGCAATGACTGATGATGAGTTTGATAAATATAATGGAAAAGAAGATGAATGGGCTTTTATTGCTACCATTGAAGAAAATCATGTGGCTACTGAATCTACTGAAGATGAAAAATCTCTTGCATCCCAAGTTGAAGAAAAAGATGAGTGGGTCATTGATAGTGGATGCTCACAACATATGACTGATGATAAAAGAAAATTTGTGAGTCTAGATAAGTATGACAATGGGGTTGTAAGATTTTGAGATAATAATGCTAGTGTGATTAGCAGAAAAGCATCCTTTTTCCTTGGTGGTAAGGATAACACTGATGATGTCCTCTATGTTGAAGGCCTAAAGCACAACTTGTTGAGTGTTGGACAGATGGTTCACAAGGGATATGATCTTCAGTTCAAAGATGGAAGATGCAAGATACGTGGAAGTTCTAGGAATATGATTGCAACAGGAAAACAAACTAAAGGTAACATTTTTCATCTGAATACTGCTAATGGAAGTTGTTTAATTTCTCAAGAAAATTAAAGTTTGTTGTGGCAAAGGAAGTTGTGTCATGTAAAATTTGGCAACATTATCAAGATAAGCTCTACTCAAGCAGTAAGAGATCTTCCTAAGTTAGTGAAGCCTGCTAATATAATCTGCAAGGAATTTCAGATGGGTAAAAAAACTAGAATCCCTTTCTAGAGAAAACAATTTCATTCAAATAATTTGATGCAGTTGCTACATACTAACCTTTGAGGTCCCTCCAGAGTCAAAATTATTCATGGAGAAAGGTATTTTATGTTGGTTATTGATGATTACTCTAGAATGATTTTGGTTTCCTTTTCTAAGAGAAAACTGTGAAGCATTGGAGAAGTTCAAAATTTTCAAGGCTATGGTAGAAAATGAGAAAGGTCTGGAAATCAAGTGCCTGAGATTTGATAGAGGTGGTGAGTTTATTTCCAGTAGTACAACTCTTATTGTGAAGAGCATAGAATTAAAAGACAATTATCTGCTCCCCGAACCCCTCAATAGAATGGAGTTACAGAGAGAAAGAATAGAACAATTCTAGATGCTTCCAGAACAATGATGATGGAAGGAAATGTATCTCAAATGTACTAGAGTGAATCGGTAAGAACTGTTGTGTATGCTTTGAGCCGAGTAAATGTTAATGGAAATTTTGGTAAGACTCCTTATGAGTTATGGTTTGGTCACAAGCCTACTATTAAGTATTTTAAGATCTTTAGAATCAAGTGTTATATCAGGAGAGATGGTGATATAGGAAAATTTGATGCAAGAAGTGATGAAGGAATCTTCCTAGGTTACTCCACTAAAAGAAAGGCCTACCAATGCTATAACAAAAGACTGAGAAAGATGGTTGAGAGTGAAAATGTCAAAGTTGATGAGAACTCTGTCAAATCATCCAGAAATTGTAGTTATGATTCAAATGAAGACATTACAAGCCAAGGGAAGAATACTCAGACATAGAATCTACTTCAGATTATTCCATATGTTCTGGTAAAACAACCTCAATTTGTTCCAGTAAATCAAGTCAATAAGGAGACACAGACAAGTGCAAGTGTAGAAGAAATATCAGAAGAGTAAGAAGTTCAAGAATGTCCCAAAACTCCAAGGTATGTAAAGTTGAATCATTCTTAAAATCAAATCATAGGAGATAAGAGTAAAGGAGTGCAAACTAGAATAAAACTTGTATAAGAATATTGTCTGATATCCAAGATTGAACCTAAAAATGTCACTGGAGCCTATCAAGATGAACACTGGTTGGAAGCTATGAAGGAAGAGCTGACATAGATTGAAAAGAATGACACACAGATACTAGTTTTGAGACCTAAAGACAAAAATGTGATTGGTACTAAATGGGTATTTAGAAACAAGTTGAATGAAGAAGGTGAAGTGGTCCGGAATAAAGCAAGACTGGTATGTAAAGGGTATTCTCAAATGGATGGTATTGATTTTGAAGAAACATTTTCCCCTGTCACTAGGATTAAATTTGTTAGACTATTTCTTGCTTATGCTACACACAAGAACTATAAATTCTATCAAATAAATGTAAAGTATGCATTTATGAATGAAGAACTAGAAGAAGAAGTGTACATTGAATAGCTGAATGGATTTTAGATAACAGACAAAGAAGATATGGTTTTTAGATTGAAGAAAGCTCTGTATGGACTTAAGCAAGCCCCCAGAGCCTGGTATGCTAGATTGGAAAAATACCTACTGAAGCTTGGATTCACTAAAGGTACTATTGATAGCAACTTATACTTCAAATTAGATAATGATAAGGAGTTAATTATAGAAGTTTTTGTTGATGATATCATTTTTGGAGGAGATGATAATCTATGTATGAAGTTTGTTGATGAGATGAAGAATGAATTTGAGATGAGTATGATTGGAGAAATGAAGTTCTTTCGAGGATTGCAAGTTACACAGTTGGACAAGGGGATTTTGATATCTCAATCCAAATATGTGAGAGAACTGTTGAAGAAGTTCAGAATGGATGACTCCAAATCTATTGGTACTCCCATGGTGATCGGATGTAAGTTGACATAGAATGATGACTCTCTTAAGGAAAATCAAACTAGATATAGGTCAATGATTAGTGGATTGCTCTACTTGACTTAGAATAGACCAGACATTATGAATGTTGTATGTACGGTTTCTAGATTTTAGGCTGATCCAAAAGAATCACATGTAACTACTGTGAAGAGAATTTTTTAGGTATCTAAAAGGAACAGTTGACTTTGGACTTTGGTATCCAAAGGATGATGATCTCACTTTATGTGCATATACTGATGTGGATTGGGCTGGTGATGTAGATGACAAAAAAATTACTAGTGGTGGTTCTTTCTTCCTAGGGAAGAAGCTATTATCCTAGTTAAGTAAAAAGAAAAACTCAATTTCTCTATCTACTGCTGAGGTAGAATACATTGTTGCTGCCAATATACTCAAGTGATATGGATGAAATAGATACTGAGAGATATTAGGGTGATATATGAAGAGCCTATTTCCATATAATGTGACAACTCAAGTGCAATAAATATCTCAAGGAATCTGGTGCTACACTCTAAGACTAAACATATATCAATCAAGTTTTATTTCTTGAGGGAGAAAGTGAATGAGAAAGAAGCCAGACTAGAGTATGTTCCTACCAAAGAATAGATTGTAGATATATTTACTAAGCCTTTTCCAAAGGATACTTTTGAGTATCTCAGAGAAATGCTAGGGGTAATTACCTCTCCTGATAAGAACTAAAGGATGCATTTTCTTGCATCAATCTGTGAACTTCATTTCTATATTCTGATCCAGATTGATGTTTCCATGGATGCTACTGAGGGGGAGTAGTCAAATGTGCAAATATGTGGTTTAGAGTGTATATATGGAAAGGTCATTATTACCTTTTCCATTGATGTCAAAGGGGGAGAAGTGTAATGTGAAAAATACTTTCAAGAGGAGAAGTGTAGAAGAAGTAAGTGTGTTGGGTTGATGGTATTTTTCACATCATGTGTTGCCATTAATGCCAAAGGGAGAGATTGTTGGAATTTGTGGATATGGTTGCTGATATGTGGTTTCCATTGATGTCAACACTATTAGAATTTGGTGTACTAGAGGTTGTATATGTCAAGGATATTGAGAAAATTGTAAAAGGAAGTGTTCTAGGATCCCAGTGGAACTATGTAGGTCTTGAAGGTGTCCTATTCTGGACGTTGAAGATTAGTTGGTGTGGATTAAAGGGTTTATTGTTGACTATATCTAGATCATCTTTCAAAAGTTTCAGAGGTTCACGTGAAGTTTTGAGTGTGTTGTGGTCTGATAGTGGTTTTGTGGTCTCTCTCAGTGTTCCTGAATGAAGATTGTGTGATTCTGGTAATCTCAGTTGTTACAGATGCTTCTCTATTATTTCTTGGTGTTATTGGATGTCTCTAGATCATTCTATATATTTTTGGTATGTCCACATTACTAGATGAGCTCATGGTTGAAGATCTTCTGCGCATGTTCAATTTTTCTTATTCTTGGCTGACATGCTAGTGGTAGCACGTTGTGGATCTTCGTGGTGTAATTAATTAAAATATTTGTGTGTTGGAGATATTAATTTTGGTCTCCACTATGTTGTGGTCGACATTGGTGGATTTTTATTTTAAATTTATTTGTAAATCTAGGCTAACATTGAAAATATGTTTTATTTCTTTTGGCCGACTAAGTTGTGATGAAATCCCATGTAGCGAATATATAAGATAGATTGGTTGAGTGAAGTTAGTGTGTGCATAAGTGTGGATGTATGCCAGTGAAAGTGTAAATGTGCAAATAGTGTTTCTACCATTTGATTACTAAGAAGAGAGTGAAGAAGATTAAGCAAAGTGTGAAGAAGGTTTTCTGAGCTTAATTGGAACTATAATCAGGCTTGTACAAAAGCTATTTTCTAGTTCGTATTCTTTGGATTTTAATCCTATTCTATATTGTTAGATAGTGATTTCTCATTTGTATTTGAGCAGTGAGCTCTAGGCAGTGTGCCTGAATGCATGTGCATTCCCTTTATTATTTCTCTTTATACTTTTAACAGAGTATAATCTTATGGACTAGCATCCACCATGGTTTTTCCCCTAATAGGTTTTCCACACAAAAATACTGGTGTTATTTTTCTCTCTGATGTGTTAATTATTTTTGATTAATTGCTTATTTATCAGATCTTAGATTAAAGTTAAGATAAGTTAGAAAAGTTTAATTTTCTATGACAACTCATTCAACCCCCCCTCTCAGTTGGGTATCCTTATTTTTCCAACACATCCATCCCCTCATCCCATGCTTAAGTTAATTAATCCTTGATTAATTAAAATTATCCCTTCCTAACTTCCATTACCATTTTTCTATTATTTAATTCCATCCTAGCCCATTCTCCAACATTTAACTCCACCAATGTTAAATAAACCCTTGGTTTATTTACTCAACCTACCCCATTAAATTAATTAATTTTTGATTAATTAATTAACCCCCTTTGCTAATCTCCATTATCACTATCCTCTAATTTTAAATACCTATACATCCCCCCAAAGTTGTCACAAAGAGAAAAGTGGCATTGACTATCTTCTAGCCTCTTCTCACACATGTGTGAGATCTCACCTACCTCCACTATCTCGTACACAAATTTAATTCCTCTCTTCCCAATGTGTGGTCACACATGTGTGAGCACAAATCACCTCTTAGCCCCTTTCTATCTTGTGACACTTGTCAAAATCCTAATACTCCACTCCATCTTGATCCAAACCTCACCTTTTCAATCAATCTTACCCCTTTGTTAACCATTCAATATTGACCCTTGATTTAACCTCTCTCATTTCTATAAATGAGAGGCTTCTCATTCCATTTTAAACACATCTCATATTCTAATGTTATGCTGCAAAAATATATATTGATCTTATTGTCATGCTATTAGAGTAAGAGCAACCACATCCAAAGATCCAGCACATCCTTATGCTACTCTTACTCTTTGAGGTTTGCATTGCACTTTGGTTAGATTAAGCTTTACATTTTATGGTTATTTTTTATAAATCATTTGCATTGCATTCATTTTGGTGAACTCGCTTTCTAGCTTCTAACACTTGTCCTTTTGAGTTTTTGTTGAGTTTTGTTTTGAGGTTAAGACTTTTACAAATGAGCTCTAAAACTCAAATTTTTATAGGAACCTTCACGGTTTTGAAATTTTTTTGCCAAGTCCTTTCATTTATACATTATATAGAACAAATATATATTTTTTGGCTATATTTTGTAATTTTTCATTAGGATTTAAGGTTTTCATTTTTATATCTAATAGAAAAAATTTGTTTAAAAAAAAAGTTCATTATATTTTACTTGTTGCATTTTTACTTTTTTTTTCAATATATATATATATATATATATATATATATATAATATTTCTTAATCAAAGTTTAATTTTGGTTAAAAAAATCAAAAATCAAAAAATCAAAAAAAAATCAAAAAGTAAAAATCAAAAAATCAAAATCAAAAAATCAAAAAATCAAAAAAACAAAAATCAAAAAGTAAAAATTAAAAATAATAAAAACAAAAATCAAAAATTAATTTTCTCGTTGGCTTGTTAAGGTTTACGCACGTTGCAAGCCACCAGCCCTGCAAGGAGCCACGTAGGCCTTTCCAAACCGCAAAAAACCCATAGGCTAAAAAAATATATATAATTTTTCATTAAAATTTTAGTAATCATGTTAAAATTTTGAAATACTTATTACACCGACGGTCCCCACACTTAGTATTTGTGAGCCCCTTTCATGTCCAACGGTGCAAATTGGTTGAGAGGAAATGGACTACAATGAAATACATCCCAGCGGCTTATCATTTTTCCTGATTGTTTTCCCCGATCCTCCAAACTCTTCCTCACTGGTATTGACCTCTCGCTTCTCCACTTGCATGAGGGTGGCGATGTAAGTATTGGCAGATCAATTATTGTAGAAGATATAAATATCAGCATAGCAATTATTGCAGAAAATGTAAATATCAGCATAGTAGTTATTGCAGAAGATGTAAATATCAACACAACAGTTATTGCAAAAGATGTAAATATCAGCATCCTTGATAGCACAACACAATTTGAGGTCAATTGGATTCCCTTTTAATAGAATGCCCCAAACCATAAATTGATTTCACTCAAATAGTCAATCCATATTTTCATTTCCCCTAAAATCTTGTATTGAACTGAAGCATGAATCTGGTAGCTATAAATTCCAATATTCTTAGACCCAATCTTTTTTTATTTTGAATAGATTGAAGTAGTAGTTGTAGGGAAAATCTGGGTTTGTCTCATTTTACAAGAACCTGTGGTGGTAGGGTTTCAACCTTTGCAAAAAATTTCTCATTGCCATCATTGATAGCAAGACACATTTTGTGTTGAATCTTGTGGTGAGTCACTTGTCGGATCCTTTTTGTGGAGCTTTATTTCTTTCTAAAAGTGTGTTACCTATTGATTAGACTGAATTTGAAGTTTTTCTTCTATTAAATCCTTTGTTTGCTAATGGTGCCTCTTCCTACTCTTTATTTATTTTTCTTCTTTCTCCTTTTGCACACTAAAAATTGGTTCTTCCTCTCTTTTTTATGCTTTTTTTATTGAAATATTCCATTCTTCATGTGGGTGTTTGAATCTTTGAATGAAGGTGTTTAAAAATGGCTTGGACAACTTGATATTTTGAGGCACTTTAGCTCTTGTCTGATAGTGGCACATTTATCTTGTTATTGGCATGAGTTCTTTCATTGGTATCCACTTTACCCCTTTGATGGCATTTTCCCCTTGATGGAGTGTGGAATTTATTGATATCTTTCATTCTTCATGTGGGTGTTTGAATCTTTGAGTGCTATTGGTGGGAGTTCTTATGGCCTTCACTTCATACCTTTCCCCCTAACATGTTCACCACCTTCATTGACTTATTGGTGCCCCTGGTAAATGCGCCATTTTTTTCTATCTATAGTGAGCCAACAATAAAAGTAAATAAATATCCCTTCCTCTCTTCCCATTCCCAATAAATATCCCTCTCATCCAAGGTAATAATAGAGGATGGGAAATGCAAAAAAACTATTGTATGTGTGATTGAACAATAAAAATGAATTTGTAACTTAAAAACTCTGAGAAATTTGAAACATTTTGTTTAAGATCCTTCACAGTTTCTATTTGAATCTCCTTTCATTAATTTTAAATTCACCCTCTATGGTTTCAACTTGAACCATACACATTTCAAAGAGCATATATACCTCTCTTATCCCCCTTTCATCATGTTTTAAAGGTACATTGATTTTTTAATTCAGGGTTTGTGACAAAAACAACCAATAAAATATTAGGAGACTCAAAACACTCCTTTAAAAACATCTTAAATACCATAATTTTCTGCTTACTATTAAAAATGGAGACACAAAACCCATGGCCAAGTGTGATCCGATCAAGGATAGGGAGGTAATTTAATGGCGGCTTGCTCTTAAAGCCAAAACCCAAATTCAATACACATATCCCTGATGCACCATGAAGCAACAAAATTTTATGGTTTTGATTCAAATTTTAATTTGCATAAGGAACCATGAGCAACAACAGCAAATTAAAAACCAAAAATTATTGTAGGCTTTCAAATAAACTTATACCATTCACTTGAATCTCTTTACAAAATCTGAAATGAGTTTTTCCAACCCCTCTTTATGAGTTTCCAACTTAGTCTATAAGACTAATTAGAAAACCAATGAATTGATTGGTTTTCCTTGATCCCCGAATTCTCCACCCCTTAACATTCTCTTGTACCGTTATGTGAATGCTTCCAATAATCAAAAAATAATATTTTTGTTTCTCTTGTAGATGTTGATTGCCTAATGCTCATGCATTGAAGTGTTCCAGCATTGTTTGAGATCAAGAATTGGGAAATAAAACCCTTCCCACTACTAGAAATGCTTAGAAATTGCAGCTCCCATAAAGCCTTGCCCTTCAGCCACAATAAATTGAGTCTTAAATGCTATACTTTCTAAAAAAATAGGGAAGTAAATTTTCTAATGAGGTAAAGTTTCAACTTTTTACAGCCATACATTTGTAGTAGGAAAAAATTCAAAATTAATAGTAAACTAATTTTATAAAAAAAATGAAAGATAAGTTGACTTTTTTCCAAAGTTGACCTCTTCAAATAGTTACTTCCATATCTTTTTACAAAATTAGCCTTTAAGATGAGCATCTCATAGTTTGTGAAACAAAGACTTCCCAGTTATAAAATACTATACAAAAGCTTGTATTCTTGATATGAGTTGTTGTTACAGACTTTGTACTAATCCATAGGGGGGCTATTTAAGAATGCAGTTCATACAGGCGCACACAAATTAAAAAAATCATTGACCTTTTAGCCACTAACACAGTTGAAGGTGATCTCCTTTAGATAGTAGGGTCCTTAATGGCTTTTCCAAGTAAACATCTAAATTAGTACACTCTAAAGCTTTTATACAACATATCAGTAATACTCTAAAGATTTTATACAACATATTAGTACCATATTAAGTAGATATTATGGACCATCGTCATCATCTTTAATCAAGTTATTGTCAAACTGCAGCTCAAAAAATTACAAAGATTTACAAATAAGGCCTTAATTAAAGTTTTTTTTAAATACTATATCATTTGAATCTACCAAAATATACCCAGTCCTGGACCATCTTTAAAAACAAGAAGAGGTATGCATTTAACTTGAATTATTTCTAAATTTTCCAATTGTGATTTTTTCCATTATTTTTAACAAAATTATTTTCCTATAAAAAATGTATGTTCTCAATTTCTATAGAATAATTATTTTTTCAATCGGGATTCCCAAACTTTTTGTGTTAACATTTGAGTAAATATTTTTCCTTATGTGATTAATATTGTTAATTTTGAGAAGGATGGTATACTTTCTATGTTTTTTATTATAAGAAAACTATTCTTCAATATATTAGTTGGTGTTTTATTTTTATTTAAGGGACATTGGTCATGGTACCTATCAATGTAAAGCCATGCCAAAAGACCAACTAGATTCTTTGATGATGCACTCACTTTCATTTGACTTTATTACGTATGCATTAACCTCGCCCAAGTGTAGGGTTAACATTTGTATTGAAAAAGAACACACCACTCCCAAAAGAAAATTTAGCCTGGAGAATTGAACTACTAGTGAATTTACATGTAGTAGCCTGCAGTTCATTTGGTAAATATTATAATTCATGCCTTCCACTATCAATTGTAGTTAAGGGAGGGAAATTTGAATTAGAAGTAAAATCTAGTATGAGTGAAATTGTTATTGTTATATTCCATATCAAATGGCTTGTATTTTTTAAATTTCTATTGAGTTTTCCTATAGTAGGTTAAAAAATTACCTTAGGTTGTTTGCATATCCAGCTAAAGTAAATTAGAATACCCTCAGGACCACTTTTTATGATATTATGTTAGGGGAATCTATTAGGGTAAAATTTGAAGTGTTGTGATTAAGAACTAATGTCATTGGTGTGTTGTTAAAGTGTGTCTTGCTTCTATTATCTCTTTTTCTTCTATAAATTCTAGTCCTACAACATATTTTCTTTCTTATACTAGAGAATCTTGTTTATCTTTGATCTTTCTACTACAACTCTATCCCCACGTGCATCCTTATTCTCCACTATATTCATGCTTTTGTTGCAACATCATTCTTTATTTTTTCAACTCCTCCTTTAGGGTCAGCAATATGTATCCCCATATCTTCTTGTTACCTAATTTTTAGCTTTCAGCTAAAATCAGGTTTAGTGTTTATTCTTTTGTATTGTTCGTTTAAACATTTAAAAGATAAACCATAAGTCTGCTAGGTTTAATATGCATGGAAAAATATTTCTAAATAAAATAGATTGCATTTTTAATTGTAATGTTGCAATTAAAACAAATGAGAAAAGAGAAACATATGTATACAAATGTAATCTTTTATTGATAATCACAAAGTGTACATGTCCCTCACAAGCTAAGGGACTAACTTTAATTATTCAATGGAAATATGAAACAATTTATACATGAATAAGTAAAAAACAAACAATGTGCATATAAGAATGGAGACTAGTCATTGCCTGAGAATGACTGGTTGCAAAGTTGCCCTCTTGTCCTACTGCTGCTGCCCCAAGTTGATTGTGTCCTCCCTAGCTCTATAGTGCTCCTAGCTCCTGCATCTAGAAAAACAATGATATTAGAGCGAGGCTCTAAGCAGTGAAAGATTGCAATCCTTACATGCACACCTACCTATGTTTGTATAAACTAATCCATAAGTGCATTAAATAAGCATGCAAACCTTGGATGTCCTGGAAAATAGTGAAGTCGTCAAACACATCCAAAATATGCATCTATTTTTCTAACTTGTTTGCTTCATGTGCAGATTTAGGACAAGTTTGGTTATTGTTCTAATTTAGTTATTACAACATGTGGGGTAAATGTGGCTCCCATGAGGGTAGAGCTCAACATGCTTTGAAAGAAAAAGGAAATTGAGCAACTTGATCAAAGATTTATTTGTTATCAATGCATTAAATCAATATGGAATCACACTAGTTGATCAACTTTCATTTTCAGATTCAAAAGATGCATCAAGTTCAATTATGCATCTCTTAAATAATGAGAGAGTAATCCAGACTATTGTCAAGTCTCTCTCACCTTGACCCTATTGGACAACCACACATCACATAGGACGGTGAAATTTTAGGTCACCGACATAGGGGAGATGTGTCTACCCACTAGGATCAAAGTGGGGAAACAGTTATGTGTTACACATGATCAAAAGGAAACAAATGTTGTGTAGATCAGGTAGCAAACATGTGGGGCAGAAAGCATTGTGAAAACCATGAAAGTTGGGGAAATCCTAAAAATAAATGCATGTTGCATCTCATGCTACAGGACAACAACAACGATATATGATATGGGGCAGCAAAGGTTCTAAGGTATGAATGCAATACCCCTACAGTGCATACCTTGTGTCAAAATGATCAAATACACAATGCCTCATGATGAGGTACCAGTCACAACGATCTAAATTCACGAAGAGCATGAACATTGAGGTAGATCAATAAACAAAGGTAAAGGCCCACAAAATGGAACAAACAGTGATCCATGAACATCCTTTGACAGTGCATGCATGAAAAGAAAAAAAACACAGTGATGCAAGTGAGTTTGAAATGACATTGCCAATCATCATTGCTTCTGACACAAGGCAATAAAATAAGAAGGAAGCTATGGATAGAGTCAAGGCTCATCCCATCTGGTCATTCCCAATGTATCTTTTGTCTCCATCAGATCTCAATGGAGAGCCACAAGATCATTTGTCTAGATAGGAGTATCAATCTAGAGGTTCTTATAAGTAATTCATCCTAATCAGGTCACCAAGATTTGAATTAGTTATAGTCATTTTCAACCAACTGACAAGTCATGAAGAGGCAACAGTGTAATCATGCAAGGGGTTTCTTGCAAGAAAGGAGATTATCACATGACAATCACCAAAACATTAGTCACATAAGTCATGGCTATCAAAATGAATGGCTTTCAGAGCTCAAGAACAATAAAAGGATAGTGGATTTATTGCAAACATTTTCATAACAGTTGGGTATGACAATAAAGGAATGTGTGAATATCAATGTCATAAAGAAGCAGAGCATCCATAATTTGATGGACCTAAATGAAATAGGATAGTCATGAACAACTGTCATGAAGCATATAGTCAATGAATGTGATAAGGACAACCCCTATTAGATAGGGCAATGGCACTACCTTTGAAGAAAAATCACACTGCTACAAGGTAGTCTCATTAAATGACAGAGATATTACATGGAAGCATCTATAAAGGGACAACAAACAGCAAAAGAAAAATTTCAATATATGAATGACAATCATATAATAATGTCAGCCTAAATAGAGAATGCAAAAATGCCGAAAGAGCAATATTCATGAAGGAATTCAAAAGATACATAGAGTTTCTATGTGATTGTACTCACATTGTGCAATGACATTGAATCATGTTGCAACCATGACAACATATGTACAAGATTGAACATCACTATCATGAATGATCAATAAGATAGTGAAGACCATTGATGCAAGTTACAAACATATGTTCAAAAGCATCTTTTACAGTAAATGACTCTTACAGTCAATCCAAGGTCATGGTAAATAGGTTGTTTCTTCAAGGGAAAACAATGAAGCTATGCATGTTTCCAATATTAATCATGCTACGACAGCATGTAAAATATTATTCATGATTAACACTATGGAAACTTTTAATCATGACAGTACCAATTTGAAGGTGTATATGATAGTAATTGGAGTTGCAACAATCATAAAGATGTATATTTAAAAAAAAAAAGCAGGGGAGAGCAACACATTATATGCAAGGAATGTCAAGAATCTATAATAGAAACAGTATATAAGATGCTATATCATTTTTCCCAATTAAAAGATAATGATTTCAGTGATTCTAATTGGTTTAAGAGTGGTAGGAAGGAAATCATATACACCAAATCTTGATGAAGGGCAAGGTCACTATCACCAATGGTTAGAATAGATTTAAGAGGAAAAGATAAGCATGGGAATGAGGTAAGTAGACAGCCCCCAACACAAGATTCATTTCAAGATATGTTGCATAGTCTAAAAAGGGTAGTTCAAGCTCACTAATGAAAGATGCAAAGAATGTGAAAGTTATTAGCAAGGAATAGAAAAGAGTGTTAATTGGCCGAATTCCTATCATGGTGAAGTCAAATCTTTACTACTTGAGCAGTCTGACTTGTAAAGAGCTACTTAAAGAGGGTGTTTGATCATTTGATGTTGGAGGGTATTTCATTACAAAAGGGGCTAAAAGGTCTTTATTGCACAAAAGGAATAGGAATAACAAATGAAATCCCATTTTATGCATTATGACAGGTTGTGGCCAGGTAGACCCCCTTTTTTGCAAAATATGGAGGACCCACCTAGGGTTTTTTTTTTAAATGTGAAGCAACATTGCTACAATTGAGGGAAAGGAAGTGTATTTATAAAACCCAGTTACATTTCTACAAAAATATGATTTTATTCAAGAAACCATGAAACCCACTTGGGTTCTTTTGAAATTTTTTGTAGATTCAGAAACCCATATGCTACAGAAAACCCAAAACAGGGGTTTTGCAATTATGGTGAAAATGGAACATAAATTGTGAATACAGAGAAAACCCAGTTTTCAAAAATGGAGGTTGAGCTCACAACAAATCTTTCTTCTTCTACATATCAAAAACCCATCTGGGTTGTTAAGATATTTGTTAATACAAAGGAAAAAATTGAAAGAAATTATGGGGTTTTCAAATGAAGTTGAGCCATATAAAAATACACTATTTTATGTCCATGGCCACGGCCAGGGAGTTATTTTCTTCATGAAAGCAGCAGAAACAATAATGGGCTATCCCTATTAACAAATGCAAAGGAGAAAATAAACATTTTTTGTTATCTTTTCAAGATGGAGGGCTCGAAATAGCTTTCTATTGCTCAAAATCAGAATGGAGTGGTTGATTTAACTCACCTGGAGCTTTTGCTCATAATTTCTTGCAAAAATTTCAAGCTTTTGCTTCTAATAAAGCTTCATTTGAGTTCTCATGATGGCTATGAAGGAGAATAGCAACAACAGAAAGAACAAATGAAACATATGAGTAAAAAATGTGTCAATGGTTGCGACCTTTAGTTCTGAAATGGCTTCCAAATGATAGAAAAATGCAGATTTTAAGCTTCAGAATGAGCCTTTACCTACTATCGAGGTGTTTCCCTCATAAAATCACCAAAAAACCAGTGAGAATCTCAATGTTTTTCTTGTGTTTTCTCAAACCCCATAGCGGCAACATCTTTGTTCCAGATTGTTCAATGACCGAATGATGGTGTTTCCTCATTATTTTGGTGATTTAATGATTAGGGTTTGACCCTACTTGAGTGTGATGAGATTTTCTTCCATTGTTTTTAAAATTAAAAACATGTGTGAATGCATAATAGGGCCAAAACTTATGTTTATTAACTTAGGCATTATATGCCTTAAGTTATTTTTTCCCCTTGTTAGAAACTTTGCCAAGTCCTAAGTCCTCAACAATACAACATGCAGTGTGCCAATACAACATATGTGCCTTGCCTTTTTTTTTTACCAATGATCATGTGAGTTGGAATATGCTTTCCAAGAAGTTTGGACGTCAGCCATATTGGCCAACTATTTTGGAGCTTTATGATTCCTTTGCAAACCAATGAGTTTTTCCCATGTGTGGACTAAAATGCAGAATGAGGTAAGTTGAGATGGTCAAGTGCCTTGGAAGCTTTTGAAAGCTTTTAGATATGACATTATATGTTGCATTTTATTCGAATGTTTAAAGATATCATGTAAGTGATTTGAAAATCACTTTTATTATGTCTTTTAATGCAAATGTAATTCAAGGATGGTGGGCCCCTTATTGTGTGCTTTGAATGTAAAATGACTTGCTAAGTGATGTTTTATGAATCACTTAATCAAGATCATTATCTTAAATGATTTTTGGAGTCTTTTGTTTTCAAAACACACATATTGCATGAGGAGAGTGGGTTAATACTTGTGTGAAGACCAATGATGACTTGCAGACATGAGGGGTGTGTGAGAGGCTGTTTTGACTGATTTTAGAGGAAAAGGGGTTGTTTGGAGGCATTTTTGTCACATTTTTAGTGTGACTATTGACTTGGCTTAACTTTTCTTCATGTGGAGGACTATTTGGAGGATTTCTAGAAGGTTCTTTTTGGCCTTTTCTATTGCATCCGACTAGAATCTTTTGGAAGCACTTTTGTGGGGGTTTTTGGTGGGTTTTGCTTAAGTACATGTTCATTTTGAACATTTGGAGTTAGTTCTTTCTTTCCAATAGCAAGATAGCTTTGTTTTCTTGGAGCTATTTTCATGGAGCAGTATTGTAACTCAGATGGGCCTATTATATAGTATGCACTTTGAATTAATAAAGTAGAGCATTTTTACCTTCTCATTTCTTGTTTCTCATGTATGTTGTTAATGATTGATCAGTTTATCTTGTGAAAATTTGTCTTTTCATGGAAATCTTGTCTCATGTTTATGCACCTGTTTAGTAGAAGATGTATGTTTATAGGTTGTAATTTGTGTTGTTTAGTAGTGTTGTTAATTGTGAAACCCTTGTTTTCCTTTTAAAAGCACTATTTATAGACCTCCTTATGAATTATTTATGTAAACTACATTGGAAAGTGAGTTGTGTGAGTCCAACTTTATGATATTAGTTTTAATGTGATAGGTTGTTAACAGGTCTAGGTTTTTTTGGTGCATCACCTTAGGTTTTTCAGTATTAGGTTCATTTTCATGCAATCCTTACCCTTTATCCCATAAATTAGTAGTTAGGTGACATCAAATGGGGAAGCCAACCCTTATCACTGGAGGTCTACTTTCGAACAGGTTACCCACAACCTAAAAGCAATCCCATGTTAGTCCAAATCTACTGAGTTCATTCAAAGCTTATAAAATAGGGTGCAAATTTGGGAATCTAATAGTTTTGGCATGCCTGGTGGGACAAGTGAACTACTTCTCAGTTCATTTTTTATGCATTTTGTTACTACTATTTGGTGTGTGCAGCAGTAGTTTATGCCTTTGGAGGAAAGTTTACAATACATACCTAGTGACTCCGAGAGATTTTACTAGTTTTAGTATGATCAAGTGCTGGTTAGATTCAAGTAAATCAAGTTTTTGCTCATTTTCCAGTTCTAAATGAACAAATATGTCTACATTTCATGGAAATATGTCATATTTCTCACCATTCCATGAAAACTATGCATGTATGACCAGCCTCAAGAAGGATATTTTGTTCCAAAACAACATTCTTGTTCTCATTTGTAGCCCCAAAATGCTAATGATATGGGGATTAGCAATATTGATAATATATTTCTAGACTTCTGTAGGTAGTTGGATGAGATCAATAACAAAAAAGAGTATCAAATGCAGCAATAGGAGGCTAACATACATCGAGAGGAGTTAACCTTCCAGGCATACACTCAAGAGCAAGAGATGCAGATTCAAAGGATACGACATGAGGAATTTCTGGTGAAGCAGATGGCTATAGAGGAATGCCATCTAATGCATGAAACTTAGGCAGCCCTTCCCTTTTCTATTTTCATCTCAATTCCTCCTACAATTTTGAATCACCCTATTAATGAGGAGGTTTCCAAGCACAAGTTCCCCAGTTTTAAATAAGAGAAAATTTTTGAGCCCATTAGTGAGCCTACCAATGAACCTGCTACCCATAGGTTGCCAAGTTGGAAAGAGTCATCTACTCTACCCTGTGAAGTTCTTCCATCTATCATTCAATTGGAACCATGCTCTAACATCTAGAAAGTAAAATTTAAGCCATTCACAAAAGATTGGTTTTATAAACATGTAGATAAACTATGTGGCTATATATTATCAAGCCTATGGTTCCCTTATTTACCTTTCAGTTGTGGTTTTCCCCATTACCAACATTCATACAATTAAGAAGCACCTTTATTTGACTTGCCATAAAATCCAATTCTAACACCCACAACTTGCTCGTAGGCACAAAAATTCAACTAGCTTTCACCTTCTCAGTGGAAACTCTAACTCCAAATTTCATTGAAGAAATTTTTGCAGGAATGTTTGATCTTGACCCTTCATTACAAGTTACATCCATAAACACTATACAATAGGCTCATTCAACAAATGTTAAATACCAGGTTGAACTCTCTGATGGTGTCCAAACCCATCCAACTTTGCTTCCCAGCTAGTTCAACAATCTTATTGTTGAAGAAGTTATTGTCACTAGGTCTATTGTCCACCTTAAAGAATATACATCCAAGGTGTTTGAAAAATACATGTGCATCCAACCTTACTCTATTTTTAAATATTACTCTCATTCATTGATGTGATTTTCCTAAATTATTTATGTTGTTTGATTGTAGGGCTATAATTATCAATAGTCTTTAAATGGTCTCAAATAAAGCACCACTCGTTCGCACTCCAACTCCTCTTCTACAAGAAACAAGTCATTTTCCATCTACTAACTCCCAAGGCCCAATTGGTTTACAACAAGATTCAATCTCTACCCAAGAACCAATCATAGCCCCTTCTGAAATACTTCCCATCAAATCTTTGACCCCATACTATAAATGTTGGTCCATTGAGGGTAGAGAATTAACAAAGAGTCCAATCCATGAGTTTCACAATGCTGTTTGAGAAGGAAAAGTTTTTGGTTTTGACCTCATTGACAAAGAAGGCACTGAAATACATGTCACATGCTTCATTGAACTTGTTGATGACTTCTACAATTCTATGCACTCTAATAGTCTATACATTGTTTCTAATAGCCATACACAAGTTGCTAATAAAAAATATAGTAGCTCGATAAACCCATTTGAAATCTTCCTATAAAAATCATCAAAAATTACTCCTTCACCATGTGTAGACTCTACAATCCCCATGCATAGCTTTCATATCAAGAGCATAGATTCCCTAATGTCACTTCCTATTGATTCCCTTGTTGATGTTCTTGGCATACTTTTATCTATCTCCCCTACATCAACCATCCGTCAGAGAGATAGAACCAAAATAGTCAAGTGTACTACAACAATCACAGACACGTCATGATTGACCATTGATGTTACACTTTGGGGTCATCATTGTGAATTTGAAGGAAAAAAATTATCTAGTTTTTCTCTTCTACCAACCCCTCCAATTAGCTTGATCAAATCTGGATGTATAACCTCTTGGCGTAGAAAAGCTCTTGATACTATATTTGCAATTACAATTGTAATAAATCCAAAACTATTAGAAGCCTCAACATTACATGACTAGTATGCTACTATAGGGAATGAAATTCCCTTCCTTTCACTCTCAATAGATCATCTTTCTTCCAACAAGTTTGCAAATCTATTTGACATCACATCAATCAATAGTACAAACTCTCTTGAAAAAAGAAATGTTTGCGTAAAAGAAAGCATATCAAAAGTCCACTTGGAAAACTTTTATTACCTCTCTTGTCCTCTTATGGTGGGCAATAAGAAATGTAAGAATAAGGTTGTACAAAAGAACCCCAATAGCTTTCATTACCCAAAGTGTTCTATTGATCTCCCTGGATGTGATTTTAGCTACATGGTCAAAGTGGATTTGGATGATGGAATAGGTGCTCGTGTTAAATTCATTGCATTCAAAGGACCCACAAACAACTTTTTAGGAGTATCTGCTAAAAAATTTCAACTACTTTTGGCCAAACCTAATGCTGATAAACACGTGTTGGATCAAGTTCTTGGGTGCCTATTTTTCTTTGAAGTGGCCATCACATTGAATTCATTTGCTGGGAAAGAAATACAAAGCTTTGTAATTACAATGATAAAACTTGTTTAAAGTTTGCATGTACCTCGTACATTCCATAATACTGTATAGTCTTTGCTTATGTTGTACAGATTTTACTGTTGTCAATACCACCATATGTAACCATGTGTGCCTATAATTATAAATGAACTGAATACAAAGTCTTTTTTGATATGACAATGTTATCTTTTGCACATGTTTTGAAATATGATTTCTTATTTTTTCAAGCTATATATTCCAATTATTTTTTAGCCAATATAAAGGATTATTACTTCAAGCATTATTCCTGCTAATTTTACACACCTAACTTATATGTGTTCTTTCAACTTTTTCATTAACAACTACAAAATAATATTGCATTTCCCTATTCCTCAGCAACCCGTACCATGGAAAACCAAGTTGAAAATATGGAAGCACAGTGATCTCAGCGTAATCATCTAAAACAATTATGGTACCATGCAAATAAGGATTCTATTAATAGATGAAGAAGAGAAAACCATCACAATAACCTTGCAAGATCCTCCACATCCCCACCTTATATTTCCAATAACCCCACCTCATTATAGCCACTGACACCTCAAATGCAATCTACATTACACCCTAGTTCACTCTACCAAAACCACCATCCCCCACTATTTCTTGCAAACTATTACATCGCTAGGAATACCTTTCGTTCAAAGTTGGACACCCTATCAAACATATCAACATACCAAGTATGCATGGAATGATATCCAAGAATAAAAATTAGGCTATTAAATGGTAGTAGTGCTTGTTCAAGATGCATTTCAGAAAAAAAAATGCCAATTGCTTCTCAAAATGGAACATGGACCCTGGAGAGCAACCTACTTGTTTACAACACCTATCTTAGATCAAGGATGCTTATATCAAGAGTTAGCCCTATCCTCCAAGTTACTTATGCAAGAGGGGGACAACCAAAATATAGTGGCCACACTATTTTTTTTCCTCGAGATATTATAGTAATTGAAAATTACTTGCCACATCATATGCATGACCTAGATATACTCATAGTTAATAAAAAAATGTTGATTCCCAACAATACAATATCTATGTTTGCAGAGCACATGTTCACTAGGCTTTGCAATATAAGATCTATAATGGCCCTTACTACAAATATTTCCGATTAGATGAGGCCTCTCTCTTATGCTTGCCTACTGCCTCCACTAACAGCTCTAGCCTTCTAAATTCAACAACCTCAACTTTAGACCCCCATGATGTTAGCTTCATGGAAATAGATAATACAACCAAAGAAAAAATTGTAAGATAATGTGCAAGAAACAACATCATTTGTGGAAAAATTCCCCCCTACACGTACATAAGTGCAAGAATTGTGAGCCTTGTTGCAGTTAGGGGAAGGATGCCCAACTCCTATTGATTGGCCACCAATTTTTCTTATGCCCCTCAATGAATACACCACTGTAGGATTTTTTGTTCTGACATTCCTGACATTGTTTCTGAAGGGAAGAGTTGTATTCCATCAACAAAGTATGAAAGAGGTCAAGCTACATGAATATTCTCTCCATCTTCATTGATACCATGATAATAGGTTTAGCCAACACCCATGATTTAGATACTTCATATTTAAAATTCTTATGCATCACCATAGGCAAGACACAACTTCTGTATGTTTTCAAAAACACTTGGAAAGTAGATTTCCAACAACAATATTTGTCTTTCACTAAAGACTCAAGGACCTCCCCGATGAACATCATGTAGAGCAAGTTATGTGGTTTGGGTCAAAAATTTGTAGTACACGCCCCATCTGGACTCATCATAGGGGGGAGCTATCTGACATGGTTATTCAAGTTGGTTTTCTAACTCTATTCTTCACCCTTAGTGCAGCAGATACTAAATGGCCAGACTTACACAATTCCTTGCCCTCTATCACACCAACAAATCCTACTACAGCTGCTCAATGGATGATCCAAAATATAGTGCAAAACCCACACCTCACAACACTTTACATGCATCACAAATTTACTCCATTTCATGAGGAGGTTTTGGAGAAGATTCTTTGCACAAATAAGTACTGGTATAGGTAAACATACTCCACATCATTTATATTTACTTCTTTCGTACATCATTTGATTAATAACATCTATTGTTCCTAGGTATGAACAACAACACCATGGCTTTGCACATGTCTACAGTTTCCTTTGGCTCAAAGACACACCTGATATTTCCAAACTGCAATGGAATAATCTTGCATCAATACAAAATGCAATCGACTACATTGAAAAATATGTCTCTACTTGGAACCCACATCCCCACCAAAGCTCAAATGAAAGAGTTTCATGCTCTACCTTAAACAACCCCTGCTTAATGGACACAAGAATGATTATGTTGTCTACCCCTTCACTTGACTTCAATGAACTGCTCAACTGCATTCAACACCATGTATGTTGTACCTTGTAGACATTTTTTCATAGAAAAGGAGCTACAATTGAGTGTTGCTATAAATCCTCTTGGACCATGCAAGACAATTCAACCCTCTCAAATGAGAGTGGCCAACTAAAGCACACCCCTGCTTGTAATGATGACTAGGTGAATCTTCACAAACCCACAATCCTCTCTATTTGGCATGAAAATGTAGATTGTCAGCCCGTTCTCCCAATAGATGTGGTGCTCAAATATATAAAAAAATATGTAGCTAAAGAAGAAACCAAATCCAAAACATATCATGCAATGCTTTCTCATATTTTGAAAATTTTTGATCCTGACAAGCCAACACCAATAGATTTTAGGAAAATGATTGTTGACAACCTTGTGGATCATCATATTAGTGCCCAAAAAAATTTCCACCTTTTATTAAAACTACCACTCTGCTTGTGTAGTCAGACATTTGATTCTTTAAATGTAAACCCAAAAAACTATCAATGTGTTCCACTCTTAGCCACATTTACATCATCACAGACAAATTACATTGATGCATACATGACACGTCCTATTTGTTTGGAGGCATTTCCATGGATTCAATTCACTCAAAAATGGAGCTTCAAATCATCCCATAAATAAAACCAATGGAAAGAGTGTTCCTCTAAAGCAATTGTTTGAGCCTCCCCCTGCTTCACAAGCATTCCTCCAAAAGATGACTCAAGTTTACATGACTTCTCTTGGAGTGAATTGGTTCTCTATAAACCTTTTTGTAACATTACAATTGACCTTGTTTTGACACCAACTCAAATTGTGGCACAATGGGGGAGGATGGAATGCACTTACCATCTGTGGCATGTGCGATGCACTCAACCAAATACGGCCTCTAATCTAGACCTTGACTCTCCTTCAAATTATGCAAAACCCCCACATCAATGCAACCAATCTAAATGGAAATATTTTTCAAGTGTTCACCCAGGCCATCCACTCTAGTTGGATGCACTTGACATGCTAGGTAACCATGAATTAGAACTTCATCATGAATAGAATACTCATTCCATAAATCCAATAGAACTCACTATAGCATCTAGCTTCATAGACTCACACCGCACAACATATCAAGTCCCCCTTCTACCCTTTGTAAATACCCAGCACAACCTTTCATTGGAACAAAAGAAAACACTGGATTTAGAGTTGTCACACCTATCCTCCACCAATTACTAGCCACCACTCAAAATAATAGTTCAAGGACCTGTAGGAACTGGGAAGTCACATCTAATTAAACAAATAAGGTCTGCACTCAATTGTTCTACTCCAAACTAGAAAACATCACTATTACTTCTCATGCCAATAGGTGTTGCAGCATTCAACATTGGATCATCAACAATTTATTGTGCACTTCGCATACCCATCAAAGAGATGGCACCCTTGTAAGGCCAAACACTAGCAAGCTTCCAAGAGAAAATGCACTTTGTTCGCTACATTTTAATAGATGAAATGAGCTTCATCGGTCCCAAGTTGCTTGAACGCATTGACTATCACTTGCATGAAGCTTTCCCATCAAACAACCACAACCCATTTGGAGGCCACTCAATCCTACTCTTTGGATACGTTGGCCAGCTACCATCAGTCAAAGAAATTCCTATGTACTCTTCTACTTACTATGAGGGGAAACTATGGTGGAGCTTTCAAATATTTATTACACTAAGAAAAATATTTCGTCAAGCCGAAGAGGATCCCACTCAAATTTTATTTCATGATCTCTTTTGCAATTTAAGAAAGGTTGAACCTACAATTGTAGATTGGCAACTACTAATGTCAAGGTCAATCTCGACACTAACATCTATAGAACAAACTACTTTCTAATCATCCATACATCTTTATGCAACCAATGAAAAGGTCTCACTCCATAATAAGCATTTGTTTGTTGAGAAGTTGTTGAGATGACTTAGAATTCTTGTCACTAATGTCAAAACCTAGGATCCGGAAGGTAGTACTCCAAATGATATACATAAATGATCTATCCTATCGAGTGCTATGATGTTACGTAGTGTGGATATTATTCTTGATCTGGATATGATAGTACTTCTTTTTGGGACATTTGTGGAAGTTAGTTAATGCAGAATAATGAAGTCTAATCTTTTGATGTTGGTTGTTGTGCTCAAAGATTACTTTGGGTATCCCTGTTATCTAGAAATTCATGTAGCATGTTATAAGTTTTGGTACATAAATTGATGATAATCAAGATTTGGTCTTGGTTGTGGCATTCCCATTAGCTTTAGAATATATTTCATGTAATTCAAAGTTTTCTACCTTTTGGTAATTATGTTATCTTATGTATGACCTATTTATGGCTCCCTTGGTAATATGGTAAGAAGATCTTTATGTGCGACCTATCTTTTTGGTCCAATGCTAGCATGCGAAGCCTTATTGAATATTTTAAGGTTGTTCTTCAAGCTAACATATTTTGTGGTGATCTAATTCAAATTGTGTTTGGTTGACTTAGGAGATTATGGAGGCATATAATGGTATAAGTAAAAGTTGATTTTTTTAATTAAGGAAGAAGTATGGAGTTTGTGAGCAAATAAAATGGTGCAAAGGATTATGAGATAAGAAAGATGAAGGAAAGTGTCAAGAAGAAGTAATCTACTTTGCAGAGGTTGTGCAAGGTAGGTGTGCAAAAGATTCTTGACCAGATCTATTATAGATAGATATTGTGCTTTAAATTGGAACTGACTTCATGCATATGTAGATGCAGCTTCATTAGTTCACTTTTGTCAGTGAGACTATTTTGTAATCAAATGTTTTAACTGGGTAGTGAGCCCACTAGTAGTAAGCCTTACCTACAGTGAGAAATTTTGCAGTGAGCCTTTGTAAAAATCACCTTAACCGGTGTTCTATAATTGAGAATTAGCATTCTCTGTGGCTTTTCCCATCTTGGGTTTCCACATAAATTCTAGTGTTCATTGTGCATGTTGTTGTTATGTGCTTTCATGTTCATATTTGTTTGATTATTACCCAATTCATATAAGACTGATCTAGATTAATTAAAATAAAGAAATTGTTTAATGATAACTAATTCTCCCCCCTCTCAGTTATCTAAACTATTCAACAATTGGTATCAGAGCTTGGTCCCTTGTAGATAGAGCTTAACCGCTTGAGGGAGATATTGGTATCTTGAAGAAGATGGCAAGAGATTATTACTTTGAGGAAGAACTGAAGATAATTTTAGATGGCATGGAAAGCATGGAATCTAAAAATGAAGAATTGAAAGAAAACATCAAGGAGGGAAATGCTTGTATCACAAAGCTAAGGGAGAAAATACAGAAATTTGAAGTAAGACACAAAGAGGTTAGCCAGGAATTAAAGGATTCAAAGGAAAGTATTGTGGATTTAAAGTTATGATTGGATGAAAGCAAGAAGACTGAAGAAGATCTCAAAGACACCATCAAATGGAAAATGGAAGAATGGAAGAAGACTAAAGAAAATCTCAAGGATACCATCAACCAGAAATAAGAAGAAAATGAGAAGTTAGATCAAGAGTTAAGAAGGCTGAAATCAGAAGCAAGAGTATGTGAAAGTAGCATAATTTTAGATCAACTCTTGTCCCTACAGAAATTTCACAAGGATAAGGGAGGACTTGGCTTCTCTAGTGAGAGATCAAATCAGAATACTAAGGGTAAAGACAAAGTAGTTGAAGCTAAAGCAAGATCTATTATAACAAGCAAGGTCTGGAACTCTAGAACATCTACAAAAGACCTCTCATTAGGAAACCAAATGCTCAAAGGTATGCATAATTTAATGGCTATTGCTTTCTATGAAAAAAAAAATGGACATAAGGTTGTAGAGTGTAGAAGCAAGAAGGAACCAAGTACTCAATGCTTTAACTGTCAAAAATTTGGTCACAAAGCAAATCATTGCAAAAATAAATTATCTAATCTGGCTAGAAGGAATGGAATGAATAATCTCTTTCATGGTAATTTTTATTTTTTCCATGGGTATGGTCACAAAGCTAATCAATGCAGATCTAGGGTTCACTCAGTTAAGTCAGGGCAAAGATGTTACAAGTACAATCAACCCAGACATTATGCTAACACATGTAGATATGTTGCTCTGGAAAAGCTTGAAAATAAAAAGAAGGTTGCAGAATTAGATGAATCTAAGAAAAATACCATCATGGTTTGGAAGAAAAAATAAATGAGTGTGGGGAGATCTTCTATGGTACCATATTTTGGTACAATATTTTCTAGAATTTGAGCCAACCACCTTGGCTCAGAGGGAGTGTTGCAATGCATATCCTAATGGTTCCCCCTCTCTGAAGTAATGTTGATTTATATTCAACTTGACTAAGTTTGTTCTAGTTGGTGATGTATGATGAAGCTTAATCCAACTGATTGAAAAGTGAAGTACAATTGATGGTGTCATCAATGTAAGTTTTTGGCGGAAAAATCATCATGAGAAATTAAGGATAAAAGGTGGAGTTTCAAATCATTTCTCACAATTTGAAAAGAAGGAGAAGAGGTTTTGCTGAGCGATAAAAATATTGAAGAAGCTAAGCACAACAATGGAATCTCCATTGGTTAATAGTGAATCCAGTGGTAGTATCTCATTGAGGCTGAATGGAGTAGAGTTGGATGAATTTGATCATCCAAAGATGAAGGGAATGGAACTAGGGTTGAAGATTGATGAGTTGCTGACAAAGATTTTATCTTGTTCCTATTGATTCAATTCAAGGATGGTATCATTGTTTTGGACAAATCCTATCTGACCACTAAGGAATTCATTGAAGCTATTGTTGGATTGTGTAGTGTTGGTGACCTCCCTAAGAATAAAATGGTGAAATACAGAGATGTGGAGGAACTTACTGGTATCAACAAAGATCCTCGAGCTCTATTGATAAATACCATTTTTGATCCTACAATAAGGTATGTTGCTTATGGTATCACTTACAAAATATATTTCCAAAATTGTGAAGGTTCTACATCAGCTATTGTTGTGAATCTTGCACATAAGATGGTGAAGGAAAATAAAAAGTTTGACCTGTGTAGCCTAATAATGGAAAACCTAATTGAGAATGTCAAAATGTCTTTGGTTGAGAGTTATCCCTTCCGGTTTGGGTCTCTACTCATATGTTTAGTATTTTACTTTCTAAATTTTCTACCGTCAAAATAGAATGTTAAGTGGAAGTCTACCATCCCTATTAGAAAGCAAGTTTACAGATATTTAGAATGTATGGAAGATAAAGCAAGTGCTTACAAAGTTTATTTCTCATCCTCGTAGATGAATTTGTGTTCTAGTGTGATAGTATCTAGTGGTATGCCTATTAGTCAGGTTGAGGAGGGTTCCTCCTCCTGTAAGAAGGAGTTAGAGGTTGTCATTGGAGGTTCCCCTCTAGAACCTAAAAGGAGGAAAATTAACACAAAGGATGTCATCACTATCTCAGAAGAGAAGGAGAAGGAAGAAAAGTATCTATGTAGATCTGACTCTTTCAATCTAGATGAAGTTCGTTCGGTGTTGGATGAAGGTAATATGAAAAAGATTGGTGAAATGTGGTATGCCTACTCTCTAGTCAGTAGGCTTAAAATTGAATATTTCTTAGTTTATTATCAACTCTTGTTTTCATTGTTTCTGACTTCTTACCGGATGATTTGGTAGAAGTTGTTGAAGAAAGGTTTTTATGGGAAGGATCTGAAGGTCATAAGATCCAAGCTATGATTGAGAGAAGGTGTGTAAAATCCAAAAAGAACTTATCCAAGCACATTGGTGAGGCAAGAGAATGAATTAAGGGGATGTCTAACATCTATAGGTATTGTCTCTAGTGACCTGCTACTATTGATAATTTTGGAAGCAAAATTGAAGCTATTCAATCTGAAATGAATGATATTGGAAAGTGTTTTGACTTATTCAAAGATAAAGATGGAAAACAAAGAATAAGATTTGGAGAGTTGCAAGATGAGTTATTGTCTATTCAGAGACAAAGGAAAGATTTGGTTAGAACTTTCTAGTTGGTCAAATAAATTGTTGAGGTCTGGTTGAGGTCTGGTTGGATCTTCATTTATGTTGTTGACTCTACTAGATAGTATGTGTGTCAGAATGGTTTTTACAATGCAAGCTTGGAAAAGGATTCTTTCGACTGTGAGATAAAGGTACAAGAAAAATTTTCATGTGAAAAGTGTTATTTTTACTTGATCTCCTGAATGTTCTTATTTGGCCCTTTCCTTTGATGGAAAAAAGAGGGAGAAAATGAAGAGAAAAAAAATAGAGGAATTGAATTTCCTAACAAAGGGGGAGCGCTTGGAGTCTTTTGTTTGCAATTTTTGAGTTTTTTCTATTTTTCCATCAATGCCAAAGAGGGAGATTGTTGAGAAGTTGTTGAGATGACTTAGTATTGTTGTCATTGATGTCAAAGCCTAGGATCCGAAAGGTTGTGCTTTGGATGATATAAAGAAATGATCTATCCTATCGAGTGCTATGATGTTACATAGTGTGGATATTATTCTTGATCTGGATATGATAGTACTTCTTTTTAGGACATTTGTGGAAGATAGTTAATGCAAAATAATGAAGTCTAATCTTTTGATGTTGGTTGGTGTGCTCAAAGCTTACTCCGGGTATCCTTGCTATCTGGAAATTCATGTAGCATGTTATAATTTTTTGTATGTCTAATTATGTTTCTCTGGTTGGTATTGAAATTGATGATAATCAAGATTTGGTCTTGGTTGTGGCATTCCCATCGGCTCTAGAATATATTTCATGTAATTCAAAGTTTTATATCTTTTGGTAATTATGTTATCTTATGTATGACCTATTTATGGGTCCCTTGGTAACATGGTAAGAAGATCTTTATGTGTGACCTATCTTTTGGGCCTGGTGCTAGCGTGTTAAGCCTTATTGAATATTTCAAGGTTGTTCTCCAATCTAACATGTTTTATGGTGATATAATTCAAATTGCGTTTGGTTGACTTAGGAGATTATGGAGGCATAGAATGGTATAAGTAAAAGTTGATTTTGTTCGATGAAGGAAGAATTATGGAGTTTTCAAGAAAATAAAAGGGTGTGAAGGATTATACGATAAGAAATTTGAAGGAAAGTATTAGGAAGAAGTAATCTACTTTGTAGAGGTTGTGTGAGGAAGGTGTGCAGAAGATTCTTGACCAGATCTATTGCAGACAGATATTTTACTTTAAATTAGAACTAACTTCATGCATATGTAGATGCAGCTTCATCAGTTCACTTTATTTAGTGAGACTATTTTGTAATCAGATGTTTTAATTGGGCAGTGATCCCACCGACAGTGAGCCTTACTTGTACTGAGCAATTTTGTAGTGATCCTTTGTAAAAATCACCTTAATTGGTGTTCTATAATTGAGAATTAGCATTCTCTGTGGTTTTTCCCATCTTAGGTTTCCACGTAAATTCTGGTGTTCATTGTGCATGGTGTTGTTATGTGCTTTCATGTTCATAGCTATTTGATTATTATATGATTCATAAAATCCTACTCTAGATTAATTAAAGTAAAGAATTTTTTTTATGATAACTGATTCACCCCCCCTCTCAGTTATCTATATTGTTCAATATTGTTGTCTCTAGCACAACCTGCTGTCATAGCCACTACAGAGCAAATAGGGAGCTCTTTCAACTCAAATCCAAATGATGAGAAACTCCAACCTAAGATTCTACTTTGTATTGACCAAAAGGTTATGTTATCTTGTAATCTATGGACCAATACTGTCATTGTTAATGAATCTCTTGGAATAGTACAAAAAATAGTCTACAAGGAGACCAAAAAACCACCCCAGCTCCCCTTGTTTGTTGTTGTTCAATTCAAGAATTACATTAAGCCTACCTAGGATATAAACAATCCTAAAGATGTCCTTATTACCCCTATTTTTCATGGTGGTCGATGCCAAATTCTACTTAAAATGGCATGGGCATTAACAATCCATAAATCATAGGGGCTTACACTTCAGATGGCCACCATTGATATTGGCAAAATTGACCAACAAGGCTTGACATTCACACCAATTTCTAGAGTCACTCGACTTTCTACCCCTCGTATCCACCCTACATTCACATTTGAAAGATACACATGCATGAAACAAAGCCCTTCTGTTGCACGTAGGATTAGTGAGGAAGTTTGATTGTCAACACTATCAACATCAACCACTTGAAATGCTCAACTTTTTTTCAGTGAACCAAAATGTCCAGGTATGTTCATTATTACTTAGTCCTTTCTCTTTCAATGACTACATTCCCAATTGCTTACACATATCTTCATACTTCAAGTTTCCATTCTCTTCCTCGCTTACCACATTTGATTTGTAGGCCCTCCTTCAAAGTTGCATAACTATCAAGATCAACCATTTTAGCACAAATTTTATAAACAAAAGCATATTTCATTCTGTAGAGAGTTCTTCTCTGACAGCTACTCAATCAACATACAAGAAGTCTTCCACCATATTCTACTAAAGCTATTTTTAATACTAGAGTTCTCCCTTTCTAATTATGTTCACAATGGTAAAACTTTACTTATTTACAAATCTTTTTGTATGCTCTGTAGAATGAAATATGCTTATGTTTATAAACACTCTATACAATCTTAGGTGAAGAAAGTAGGGGAGAAATCCAAATTTTAGGTGAAGAGAGCAAGGGAGAATCTTCTTATCTAGCCTAATCTTTCACTTCAAGATTTATGGATAAACTGTGTGCATATTTTTGCATCAACGTTTCAGATCATACTCCATGATCCATCATCAGGATGAAAGGCATATTTTTCTCTCTTTCTGCCTTTCATCCTGATGATGGATCATGGAGTATAATCTGAAACATTGATGTAAAAATATGCACATAGTTTATCCAAAAATCTTGAAGTGAACTATTATGGACTGTGAAAACAAAATGCGATTAACCTAATCTTCTTATTTACAAATCTTCACCCAATCTTTAAACTTGTGTTATACATTTCTCATATCTAACTAAAATTACATGTTTTCCTCAAACTTCTGGCCTCTTTCAAAGCTTTCTTCTACATCCACTCTCATGCTATGGTAAGTTTCCATTTCTGTTATAGAAGATATAAAATGTATGCAAGTAGAAACATAATTGCATTTTTCTATCAATTATAAATGGATGATTTTTGTCACATTTTTCATGCCAATTCATAACAGATATGTCCACTCTAAGAACCATTTCCAATAAGATGATTGGATATGATACCTTGAGGATTTATCTAGTTTAGACCATTGCTCGTGTCATATTTTTCATGACAATTCATAATAGATCTATCCACTATAACAACCATTTCCAATAAGATGATTGGAAATGGTACCTTGAGGATTTATCTAGTTGGGACCATTGCTCATGAGGAATTTTTCTAGTGAAACAAAATTTACAGGTATGTTCACTAATTACTTAGTCCTTTCTCTTTCAATGACTACATTCTTGATTGCTTACACATATCTTCATACTTTGAGTATCCATTCTCTTCCTCGCTTACCACATTTGATTTGTAGGCCCTCCTTCAAAGCTGTATAACTGTCAAAATCAACCCTTACAACACAAAGTTTATAAACACAAGCATATTTCATTCTACAGAGAGTTCTTCTTTGACAACTGCTCAATTGACATACAAGAAGACTTCCACCATCTTCTACTGAAGCTATTGTTTATACTGGAGTTCTCCCTTGCTAATTATGTTCACAATGGTAAAACTTTACTTATTTACAAATATTTTTGCACCTACATATTGTGCTCTCTTCACCTAATCTTTAAACTTGTTTTATACATTGTTCATATCTAACATTACACTTTTTCCTCATACTTCTAGCCTCTTTCAAAGATTTTTGCTACATCCACTCTCATGCTATGGTAAGTTTCCATTTTTGTTATACAAGATATAAAATGTATGCAGGTAGAAATATAATTGCATTTTTCTATCAATTATAAATGGATGGTTTCTATCATATTTTCATGAAAATTTGTAACAAATTTGTCCACTCTAACAACCATTTCCAATAAGATGATTGGATATGATACCTTGAGGATTTATCCAATTTAGACCATTGCTCATGTGGTTTGGGCCCTAAAGAGCTTGTTAGGAGCTTGCTACAACTATCTTATTCTATTATAGTTGGAACCTTAATTACTCCTTTTTAGGTATTTTGTTGTTATGTTCAGTTGGGTAGTTGTTCTTATTTTTAGTAATGCTTGTGACATTGAAAATGCTCTAAATATGTAATCACGTTTGAATGATCAATGAATTAGCAAGATATTGACTCCTTTTATGATCAATGAATCAACTCTTTTTAAGTATGAAAGGATTTTATTTTGTTCATACATCATCAACCAACAATTACTTCACTAATTGATTTCATTTTATTTTGTATTGTTACAAATCAATAAAAGGACAACATTATTTTCAAAATAGTTTCACAGTCCCCCAAATGTCAAGGTAACTATTGAGAGAATGTGGGACAAGATAGTTCATGGCCACAGACCTATTTTTCAAAATGTTGAAGATGCCCTTATGCACTTCCAACAAAGGCTTACCCAAATTTAATCTCGAACAAATTTGGTTGTACTAGATGATGTCTACAAAAAGCATCTCCTTCAAAAACTATTATTTAAAATAATAAGTTGAATTTTTGTTTAATTCATCCCCTTCCGCCTGCCATTTCAGAATTTTTTTTTAATTTCTCACCCAGAAGCAATATCATATTTTCAAAAAATATGGGCTTCTCAATTTTCTGAAGACAAGTATAGATTTATTGGGAAGTTGCTTATAGAAATTTGAAGTTTTTCATGAGTTGGTTGCAAATCAAGGCCTCTCATGCAACTCATATTTTTAAGAAACACAATTGAATCACTATTTTGAATAGAATTACAACATATTATTAAGTGGGTTTAAGTTTTACTTCTTGTACTCAACTCACAGTACTTCAACTTTTGTTGAAATTAAGTAAAACAAAATATTTCTACTTTATGGCTATAAAAAAAATTTCCCATTTTGTAATAAACAAAATTAACACAAAGTTCACTATATTGTCTTCAATGTACCCAAAGCACCCCAAAGGTGTGATTGCTAGTATAAATTTTCTTTGCTTCTAAAATTCGTTTCCTACTCATGCTCATGGGCTTTTAAATATATATATATATATACTCGACTTTTTCTTTAGTTTTAAATTTAATCACTTTAAATCTTATATGATTTCCTTTTAAGTTTTAAATTTATTTAAAATTTACTCTTTTTTAATCATATCTATTTTTTCTAATTTTGTATTTCTTTTTTATTTTTAGGATCTTTAACCCTTGGTCATATGGGAGACTAGGGGATTTGCTAAACCAATTTCCAGCACCCTCTAACCATCCCTCAGTCACATAGGGTTATTTTTAGGCACCTAGGGGTTAATTAGACTTGTCTTTCATATGCATTTTTCTAAAATAGTAGTTTTACTAAAATGGGTGTAACTTTTGCCTCCCAGGTCTTATTTTTGAAATTCAAAAGGCATTGGAGAGCTTTTTTGGATCTCTTTGATGTGGTTCAAGTATATTTTCTAGATTCTACTCCAAAAACTAGGTGCAGTTAGTCAAATTCAACCTTTTCTTTTAAACTTTAAATGCTCATAACTTTGTCACACAAAACCATTTTTTAGCAATTTTTTTTTTAATTTATCAAAAAATAATAAGGAATCTATTTATGCAATATATTTTTCTTTTAGACATCTCTATTTGGTGTGTTTTCCTTACGCTAAAAAATTGGGCTTAAAATTATCCTTCACATTTGGATTTGGGCTAAAAATTAGCAAGTTTCTTTTAATCCCCAAGATTCACTTACGTATATTCTCCTCTCGCACCTTGGTGTGATCTTAAGGATAAAAAATAAGTGGTCTTGTTTTTTATTTTTTAGGGGGCCTGCCTAGTTATTTCATCACCCTATGGGACAACCCCAACTCATGTGTTCTGATAGAGTATAAAGGGCGGGAGGTGAATCTAAAGACACCTCTCTTGGAAGTGGAATTTTTCTAATCTGGGCTAAGCCTCCAAGAACTTTATAACTTGGAGGAGTGAAGGTGGAGAGTGAGTTACCCTCTCCTTCCAGTTGTTTGTAATTATTCCCTTTCATCTATGGATTAGGCCTCACATACCCTTGTGGTATATCGAGGATACCCCTAGTTGAGCTTGTAAAGCCTAGTTGAGACTTGTGGTCATATCACACTTGATCTAGGCTTGTTAATGTGTCTTATGTGCTTGAGTGTTTAGATCACCTTCCCCATTTTAAATTAAAAAGGGACCCTTATCCAAATTGAGCCATAGGATTTTGTCTTCTTTCATAATTTTCTTTTGCATTTGCATTCTTAATCATAAAAATGCAAAAAACATAGAAAACTTAAAAAACTAAAAAAAATAAAAAGCCCAAAAACGTTAAAAACATTTCAAAAACAAAAAAAATCTAGCTATTCACCAAGTCAATCTATCCGCATAATCTCCAAGTGAAACTTCTCATCCACATTCTTCATCCTAATCATCCTATCCTAGTCATCCAATTCAAACCAATCATCCCATCCTATTCATCATAACCATCCCTCATCTCATCCTAATCATCTTAATCACCTCATCCTAACCAATTCTTCCTATCCTAATCATCCTCTCACATCTTAATCATCCCCATCCTAATCATTATAATCATCCCTTATAAAATTAATCATCCCTCATCTCATTATAATCATCCCATCCTAATCATCTCCCTTCATCCTAATCATCTTTCATTCTAGTCATCTCTTCTAACCCTAGTAATTATTTTCCATCCCAATCATCCATCTTAATCATCCTAATTATCCCACTCATCTCATCTTAATCATCCATTTTCATACCCTAATCATCCCATCCTAATTATATTTAATCACCTTATCCTAATCATCCATAACCATTATAATCCTAATCACCCCATCTTAATCATTCATAATCATCCTCATTATCACCCTAATCCTAATTATCTTCCATAATCTTTCTAATCATCATCATACCCAATCATCTAATCTAAATCATCTCTAAATCATCCTATCTCATTCTAGTCATCCCATCTTATTCATCCATAATCACTATCATTATCACCTTAATCATCCCTAATTCTGCTAATCATCCTCACCACTCCCTCTTAATCATTTTTAATCATCCTAACTATCCCCCTAATTATTCCATCTTAATCACCCATCATCATCCTTAATCCACATCCTTCATTATTATCTTTAATCCCCATCCTTCATCATCATCTTAATCTTATCACATTATCAACCTAATCTCATTCCAACCAAATCCCAATCTAATCCATCTTTCCTCATCCAAATTCAATCAACCATTATCCATTTATCTTCTCAATCAAGCATCCAAGTCCCATCCTTAATCAAAAAACATCCTTTGAACATCAAAATTTGGTTAAGGACTTAATCTCCCTCATACCCCATATCTTTTCATCATTATCCAAATCATTCATCTAAGGATCCTATCAATAAAAAATCAAGACCTTAATTTGATTTCATCTATAATCCAAAATTTCTTAATAGAATTAACCTATCTTAAGTATAGTTATCGAATCAAATCAATTCCTTCTTAAGAACTTTTCCTATCTTAAGTAGAAATCAAATCAACTCTTGCTTGAGAACATTAGACTGTCTTAAGCATATAGAATCATCTTAATCAAATCAAAGAATTTTAAGGCCTTGAAATTTGATCCCAAGCCTAATCCAATCATCCATATTCATCCTCATACTTTATTCTTCTAATCACCCATCTTGTCCTAATCATCCCCTAGCACATATCCAATCCATCCCTAATCCATCCTCATCCAAAATCAACCCTAAACTTTCCTCTTCGAATCAATAGCCATCCATGTCTAGCCATCTAACCTACCCTCCATCCAACCTAATCTATTATAATCCACCTTCATCAATTATAACCCATACCCTAACCCAACAAGCCCAAAAATCACAATCAAATCCAACCCCAATTATATTGATGATGATGAAGATAGTCTTGTTGACCAACCCGAATATGACCCCTATGATGATAGTGAGAGTATTGTGGATCACCTTGAATCCATGATCATTAGACAAAATCCTCCAAGCCTTCCCCAATCACCCATCCAAGTTCCCCTCAAATCCCACCCACATCCTTACCACCCATGACATCCTCATGGGACTCCATCACCAATTTTATCCCCACCCACTACTTTAATAATGATATGGATGACATGATTAGATACCTCCTTTCCATTGGTGCTAAAATTCCATCCTCCCCACCATCATCCAATCCCAATCCATCCCATTTTTCTTATCCTCCCCTTTATTTGACAAGGGAAACCAAGCCTTTAGCCAAAATTTCCCTCCAACCCCATCCACATCCCAAATTCCCATCTCCCAATCCTTTTGAAGTTCCTCATCCTAATCCTCAATTTACCAATCCATGGAAGCTTCCACCTCCTATTCCACTTGTTCATCTCCCACATCCCTACAATCCATGTCACCCCAATCTTACCAATCAAATTCACCCCATGTCCCTCATAATAATTGGCTCCAAGGAATATTTGCAAAGGTGTTTAACTCCATATGCAAAAAAAAAATTGTGCAATCTTCCCATCATGCATCCACCTTCATCACCTCCACATCAAGATAAATCCCAATCCCATAAATCTAACGAATCCTCTACTACTCCATCCATACAAGTTGAATCATTTTTTCAACCATCCTCCCTCATCACACCATCCACATCAAATTAACTATGTCAATCCCCCAATCCAAAGCATATGGATTCCCTTCCACACAAAGATCAAGGAACCCCTTCTCCTCCATCATATGATCCCCTTCCATCTTATTCTCCCATTTCTAATAAAGAACAACATATACCTTCCATCCCATCCAATGATCCTATTTCCAATCAAGAGAAATATATCCCTTTATCCCCTCTCATTATCCCCTCTCTCCCACTTCATATAATGACATCCTTCCATGTCAAGAGAAAATAACATCTTCCACTCTAGTACATGATCCATCTCTAAATCAAGATCAAACTGCACTTTCCACCTCACCTAATGATCCTCTTCCCTCTCATGAACAAAACACCCCTTCCACTTCATGTCATGATCCCACTCCATCTCATAACCAAGAGAATAATACACCATCCACCCTATCCCATGATCCTACCCCAAGTCAAGATCAAAAGATCTCTTCATATACATGTCATGATCTTAATCCTCCACAAGATCCCATCACCCCCATCAAAGATACCCATGAACACCATACTTATCAAATGGGCTCCTCCACCTTCATCCAATTCATTTTACTCCATGTTCCTATCATTCCTCCCATGTCATATCCCCCTCAAAATGGACTCGCATCTTGCTTCCAAAACAACAACTATCCTTTTAGAAAAAGGATTTGTCAAACAATGGACTATCAAGGCAAAGGGTTAGTCCTTCATGAACAAGGAATCTTAGAACCCATTAATATAAAATAAAATCCAAAATATCATGGCCTTGGATACAAAGCTCAATATTTTGGTATATCTCCCATCTATTCCAAATCCAAAATCCCTCCATCTAATTTCCACATTCCCCATCCTCAAAATCTATCTTGGGCCCTTATGTTCCAAATCCCAAATCCTCACCCCTTCCATCTATTTTGGGTCCATTATTCCCATAATAAATCCCTCCATCCCCTCCATCCATCTTGGGTCCTTGCATTCCACCACCTAACATTCCTATTTCAAAATCCCATTATCCTCTCTATCCATCACCCCATATGCCAAATCAAGATCAATCAAGGCACACATTTTTTAAATCCTTCCAACATACTACTTACACCAAACCATCCATAATATATCCACATAATTCATATCTATCCACCATTCCCATTACTCTTGGAAGTAATTTGGATGCCAAATCTAAAATCCATAAAGCTAAAAATTCATAAAAATCAAAGGATCAACATGTCCCCTCAAAGGACATGAAAAATAAAAGAAATATATGATCCAAAATAAAAAAAATTTAAATCCCAAAAGAACCAAAGACCCATGAAAAAATCAAAAACCATGGATTCAAAAAAACACTCATAGATTCAATGTATCCCAAAGAAAAATAAAAATTGGCATCCATACTTGCTCATCCAAAAGCTTCATCCAATCCTAAGTCTTTCACCCCATCTAATATTCCTTCATCACTCTCATCTATTTCGGGTCCTTATGTCCCAAAATATATGTCCACTCCTCCATATAAACTTCAAAATCCAAAATCCATGTCTCTACCACAATTTTGCCACCCTTCAAGGTGTCTACCAATGTTGTTCTTTCCAACATTACCATCCACTCATCTACATATCTTCCATCAATCCATCCACTATCCAACATCCATGTTCCATCCTTCCATTCCTCTTATCCAATCCTTTGGATAAATCCATATCCCTCTCCATCTTTCAATCCATCTTATCCCCCTTACCATAATTATGTCTATGAGCATAATAGCACATAATTAAGGGATACCATCTATGGAACTAGATGATTGAGTCCTTCCTCCCCATCCTCTTGTACTCTACACTTGGAGGAAAGCTTCATCCATACCACATATTATCCACATCCTCCACTAGCCTCCAACATCTATCCATCATCCTATCCAAATCCATCTCCCCTTTCCCACCTTTGATCTTGATAGGGTTAAGGATCTACATGAGCATCACATTTCCCATCTAAATTATCCTATCCATATCCTTCATCACATATCCCTCATCTTATCCAAGTCCATATTTTCTTCCCATATTGTATCTTGATGAAGATCCTAGGGGTCAAATGTCCATACATCCATATCTTATCCACTTAATCTTGATCATCCATATCGTCTATCCCACATACCTTATCCTATTTCCATCCCCCTATCCTAGCCAATTCACCCTCTATTTTTCTCTTTTATAGAAAGCTAGGGGAAAAATATACATGCATGCTTTGGAAAATTCCATCCATATCCTTTATACACTATCCTTCCATCTCATGCTAATATTCTTCCACCCATGATTGTAATGCCCCTCATACTATTTGGACTTGTTATTTTTCTATGCTTGTGATTGATACCTTGAGACTGTGATTGTTATTACTTATTGTTTGGTTTGGTGGATTGGTTAGTTTAGAGTGATTGATGACTATGTTACTTCAATTGATGACATTATGATTACATTGGATTGTGATGTTTAACTTGATTCAATAATACATTGTGATGTAGTGATTTGGTAATTATACTATGATGTGATCTGTTAGTTAGAAATGTTATTTCATATTTGATATTGTATTTGTTATATAGCTTTAGTGAGAGGACAATGTAGCACCATTCATTTATGAGTGCCCTACTACGCTGCAATTCCTTCTCATGATATGATGTTTTGATTATATGTATATAGGTTACTTGACGTTTATTGTTATGCAGGAATTGCAGGAATAAAGTCTTAATTTCACCTGCTTTGGCAGGACAGGATGAGCATCAATTTAACCCATTAGGTACAATGTTGAAAAAGGGAGTTGATTTGGAAGTATCCCCGTCCCAAGTCTGTCATCCTGGTTCGAGTTTTGTTGTGTCATGATTGAGGTTTTGTCCTTGTCTTGGTGTAGTTTAATTGTTAAGTATTTATTTTATTTATGGTTAGTGTTTATTTAATTAATCTTATTTTATAAGATTAATTAATGTTGTCTTGTTACTTGATTTAATTGTGAGTTAGTTAATTGTTGAATTTCAAATATATTGTAAATTAAGAAGTTATTTAATTAATTAAGAGTGTAAGTAATTAAATTAAATAAATATTCATGATGATAATTAAATATTATCTTTTTCTTAATATTAAATTAGAAAATCTTGTGTGGATAATATCTTGAGAAAATGATTAAATTTTAATTAAAATTGTAGATAAGTGTGTGCTTTTAAAAGCAGGAAAAGAACCAATGAATGAAGGGGATTTTTGTGGAAAAAGATGATGAGCTTTATTTAATTTTATATTATTTTATTTTGAGGGGATTTTTACACACAAAAGGTTTTTTCTGAAGATTGTCTGTAAAAAGAAAGGAAAAAAAATATTTTTGTTTTTGGTTTTTCTAGGTAAAAAGAATTGTTTGGAAGAAAAGATGGTTTCAGAAGAGAGCTAAAGATAGGAATTTGAGAAGAAGCTACAAGGGGTTCTACTTTCGAAAGAAGATTATTGTGCTGGATTCTCCTTCAGACAAAGGACTCCATGTTCTTCTAAATTATTATTTCTTTTAGTTTATTGTTCTGTAAACAAACCTTGTTTGTTGTGTTTTCGTTTGAAAATTAAAAACTCCATGTTTGTGAAAGAGGATTCTGTAGTTGGAAATTGGTTGCTATAGACTTTTGAAAATTGTCTGTTGAAAACTATAGTAAAATCCTTTGAAATTATTCAATAAAATTTGTTTGTGAAAATTACTCTTTGGAAAGAAAATCAATTTTGTTATTATGTTAAAATTACCTTGAAAAGAAAATCCCTTTGAGTATAGGGTTGTATTTGCTTGCTCAAGCTTATATTGGGTATATTAGGAAAAAATTGTAATTATATTATTTATTTCAAATCTCCAGATGGATTTATATATATATGTATAATATATATATATATATAAAATATATATTATATATATATAAAATATTCTGTCCTTTTAAAATATATATATATGTCAAATTTTGAATTTACTGTGTAAAATAAAAATATGCATTTTTATATGTAGATATTCATACCCTTTTTTGTATTTCATCCGAATGAAATATTTATAAAAAATATATATAAAAAATAAAATAAAATAAAATAAATTTATTTTTTATTTAATTGTTGGCGGGTGGGCGGCCGGCCGAGGCCGTACCGTCCACATCCCCTAGTGGCTATAGTATGTAGTCACCATTGACTGCGCACAGTAGCCAGTGGGGCTACGTACCCCCCTACTGCCCACAATACTATGTATTGTGGGATTCCCCTGTGTTGCGTGCCAATTCTTTGGAAATAAAACTTGATTTAAGTTTCATGCCATTATTTTTATGTATATATATATATGTATATACGTATAAAGACGTATATACATGTATATACATATAATTATGTATATATGTATGTTGGACAGTCATTTATATTGTCATGGTTAAGAAATAAATGGATAATTTTACAAGTGGTATTATTATAGTTTAATTAGAAAATTGGGAATAAGCTTTGTAATTATAATTAAATTGATTGGTTAATTTTAAAGTTTATAAGGTTATAGTTTAGTTGAGAAATTTGAAATAAATTACTTGTGTTGTTTTGAAATGAATTTTCTCGTGTAATTGATTGATTTATTGGGTGAAACTTATTATTCATTGTAATTTGTTTTATGGTGTCTTTTTTATGTATTGGGTACCTTGAGATTACTCATTTAATTAATTTTGATTTTCTTTTATTGAGTTTATGTTTTACAGGAAAACCCTAGAGTTAGTTTAGCCTATTATAGGAACTTAAGTTGTTGATTAGTAACTTCCAGAGGTGGGGATTCATATGATATTTGTGATCTCGTATTTTCATGTTTGGCCTATGTTTTGACCATGGTTGTAATTTAGTTTGCACTTGGATTGTACTGTGTTGTGGATATGTTTCATATGTTTTGGCGAGATGGTTATGCCTCACGGAGGATTCATTTGTTGGTTCAATATTTTTTGTTGATACAATCCTTTGTGTTGAGTGTTTAGAGAGAGTGGCTCTAAGTGGGGGCCGGCACATAAAGGGGCTATCAGGGTAACCCACGTAGAGTTATAGTAATCAGTGATAACCTAAGTAATAAATCATGGGTGGGGATTAAACATTAATAAGATAATTATGATGCCTTGTCTGCCTGTTAGTGCTATCACAGACTAAAGGGGACCGAGAAGGCCATGGTTGGCAAGATTGTTGCCTTGTCTTCACAAAAGGTTAATGATTCTGCATGAGTAACCCTATGGAGCGGCGCCTTGAGATAGGCTGTCAGGAGAACCATAGATGGAGGTGGTACCTTGAACTCGATTGTCTAGATAATCCATGTATAGATGGAGGTGGCACCTTGTGATAGGTTGTTTGGATAATCCATGTTAAGCCATGCGATGACACTCTCCTCTAACATCCCATTTGTGTTATTTTATTGAAATTCCTCCGGAAGTAGTCTTTTGATATTATGATTTGAGATTTATTGATGATGTGTTTCGTGACTTCTTTTTGTAATATTTGGAAAGTGATTTTTTGTTATGTTTTAAAAGTGGTTTATTGGTATAACCTTTGGTAATTTATCGTTGTTTAGTTTCTATGTGGTCTTTAATGTTATGTTGTCTTGTATGGAATTAGTCTTGTGTTACTATTACATGTGCTTGGTTGGGGGTCCTTCCTTGTATACTCCTAGTATGGGGGTGGTTGGGTGGAAGGTGCTTTGCACCCCATTGGGTTCCCTTTTGGTTGTAGTTGTTTCTTTCATTGCAGGGTTTTGGCAGATGTTGTTGCTCCAGTGATCTTATGCACGAGATGTATGTTTATACTTTAGATGTAATGTATTCATTGATATATCATCTCCCACATGTGTTGGGATGGCCTTGATGTAATTTTTTATATGTTCATTATGTTGTACTATCATATTCAGGCCATGTAATCATTCGTGAACTACCATTTGTAATTATTGTTTATGTTGTGTTGTATCTATCAAAATATATATACTTTATATCTTGATGATTCATTTATCGTCATGTGCATGTATGGTTTTAATTGGGATATTCATACCTTTCTAGTTATCATGAATGGATTTACATAATTATAATTTCAATATTTGTTCTATTATCTTTGTTATGGAATAGTTTAGTAATGTCCTCATGTACCCCAAGGGATTTAGTTGTGCAACTTAGAACATTGTTGTGTTGGAATACTTAAGTACATTTATTATGTTCTTTTTAAAAAGAAATTGTTGTGTGTTTACTTGTTCCTTTGGGGTTTGCGCGGTGGGGCATTACAATGATTGTACTACCTCTAGTGTGGGGCATCATAGTCCTTGGATCTCCATCCTCCTATCCTTCATCCACCATCCTCTTATCCTCTCATCACCTATCTTCCATCTCCTAAATCCATTTATCTCTTATTCACACAATCCATTTATCCCTCCATGTCTTGGTTCTCCCTTATCATTGAATCCTATCCATGCTTCTATCCTAATCACCCTATCCTCCATCTAATCTTATCTTATCCAATCCATCCATCCTTCCAATCCAACCATCCCCATTTAATTCTATCCAATGCAATCAATCCTAATCCACACAATCCAGCCTTGCAATCTAGCACATCAACCTTAAGAAATCCACCATCTTAATCCAAATAAAGCTCAAATCCTTTCATCCACTTTAATCCAACTATCATCATAGGGATCTATCCTTCCCAATCCAATCATCATCATCAATCCATAAATCATTTTTTAGCTTGATATGGAGTATAGTCCTTGTTTTCTTTTGTTTTTTGTACATGCTTGCTTGTGGCTTGTGTGTTTTATCATTATTTGCATTTATCATGGTCTCTTGCACTCTATTGCCACAGGTGCATCATGGTCATCCATATCATGGTGTCATAAGGCATATGTTTTCACTTGAAATTTTTGATCACATACTTGACACATTGTCACCCTAGTTCCTCATACCTTGGTGAATAATGTCAAGTACAATATCAAATCTAGGTTGCTCTTTTCATTGTAGCATGATGATCATCCATCCTCCCTCTCCATCCATGTCATCATCATCCTTATATTCTCCCATCCATACTTAGGTAGCTCACCCTTTCATCCATTTTGAGAGCACACACATGTTCTTTGAACCCGCATGTCCTCTCGAGGGGTCATACTACCTCCTCGTCATCCTTCCTCATCCTTCCTAGTGACCGGGGCATCATGCTACTAGTCTTTATCCCTTTCCTAGCCACTACGTTTTATGCTTCTTTGAAATGTTGTTACTTCTCTTATTCACAACATCATCTCAAAGAGGGGCAAAATGTAGTCACCCAAAATAATATTTAATTAAATAAATACTTGTTATTTATTTAATTTAACCCACTTCCCTTATTCTAATAATTAATTAAATAAATATTCATTATTATTTAATTTTTTTCCTCATTACCTTTATCCACTGCCACCTTTAATTAAATAAATTTACATTTATCCCCTAATCTCACTTAAGTTAATTAATTCTTTATTAATTAAAATTATCCCTTTACTAACCTCCATTACCATTTTCCTATTATTTAATTCCATCCTACCCATTCTCCAACATTTAACTCCACCAAAGTTAAATAAGCCCTTAGTTTATTTACTCAACCTACCCCATTAAATTAATTAATTTTTGATTAATTAATTTAATCCCCATTATTAATCTCCATTATCATTATTCTCTAATTTTAAATTTCTACACACCCCCCCAAACTTGTCACAAACTTCTAGCCTCTAATTTTAAATTCCTACACATCCCCCCAAAGTGACAAGTTTCATTGACTAACTTCTAGCCTCTTCTCACACATTTGAGATCTCACCTACCCCCACTATGTCTTACACAAGCCACCCTATCTCTTACACAAATTTAATGCCTCTTTTCCCAATGTGTACTCACACATGTGTGAGCACACCTCACCTCTTATCCCCTTTCTATCTTGTGACACTTGTCACAATCCTAATACTCCACTCCATCTTGATCCAAACCTCACATTTTCAATCAATCCTAGCCCTTCATTAACCATTCAATCTTGACCCTTGATTTATCCCCTCTTGTTTCTATAAATTAGAGGCTTCTCATTCCATTTTCAACACATCTCATATGCTAATGTTATGCTGCAAAATATCTATTGATCATATTGTAATGCTATTGGAGTAAGAGCAACCGCATCCAAAGATCCAACACATCCTTATGCTACTCTTACTCTTTGAGGTTTGCATTGCATTTTGATTAGATTTAGCTTTACATTTTATGTCTATTTCTTATACATCATTTGCATTGTATTCAATTAGTTTTCAAAAAAATTAGGGGGGCGCATGCTCAAATTCCTATTTTTCAAGATGTTTCCACTTTGAAAATTACTAAAAAAATCATATATTCATTAAAAATTTATCAAAATAATGGAGGATAAACTACATGAAATTATCTAATTTCTCACTGAAGCAATTTTTAAAATAATAAAAAATTTAACATTTTAGGTGGGCCACAACAGATGTTATGTTATGTTTTTTGAAAAAAATAGGACCATTTTGTGTGCCCCCCCTTTTGAACCTCTTAATCTCTACCATTTTCAAAACAAATATTATTTTAGAAAGTAGATGCAGAGCACTACGAATCTTGTTTTTGTTGCATCTTAAATTTTTGAGTGTAACTATCTTCAAGTTCTCATTCAAGGTCAGTATTTCCTGATTTCAAAATAAAAGTGGCCACTTAAGACCCTTTTTTCCCCCTATATTTTTGCACTTACCCCTCTGAGATTACATCATTTTCTAGAAGGTTTAGAGTAAAGCCTCCATACTATCTTCACACACAGAATTTTTTTTTTTTTGATATTTTTCAATTCCTAACCCCCAAGTAGACTTCAAACAACATTTTTTTTCCCATGCCATGAGAGGCAATTTAATTTTTCCATGTAAATTATTTTCCCACGAGAATATTTCGAATTTCCTTTGGATCTCATACACAAAAATTTTGGGGATCTTTGAAGCTAACATCATGTAAATTGGAATGGAATTAAGTAAAAATTTAGTAACATAAATTTTCCCACCATTGTAAGCCATCTACCCTTTAATAAATCAAATTCTATTTTTATAGATTGTTGATTTTTTCCAAAATTATTTCTTGTTCTTGCTAGAAAAGAGTGGGATACCTAAATATTTACATAAAAAATATCTGATCAATATCTCAAAATAGTTGTGATTTTGTTCTTACCCTTAGAGAATTTTTTTAGAAGAAGATCATGGATTCATTAACATTTACCACTTGACCCAACACTAAGGAATATGAGGAAATAAATTCTTAAATTAACAAGGATTCATCTATGGATGCATGGCCAAACAAAAATGTATCATCTAAAAATAAATCATTTCCTATCAAATAAGGTACATTTCTTATACAGATCCCCTTCTATTTTTTACTTGTTTTTTTTCTCTAATTGATCTTCTTAAACCCTTGGCCATAATAATAAATAGGAAGGGATATAATGGATCTCCTTGTCTCACCGCTTGGGAAGAGTATAAGAAATCACAAGGAGACTTGTTAAATAACACAAAAGAGGTCCCTAATAAACATGAAAAAGTCCATTTACACCATTTTTTACTAAACTAAAATTTTCACAAGAATTTTAATTAGAATTTTTAGATAACTCTAACATAGGCTTCCATCATGTCAAGTTTCAAAATCATTGAAAATATTTTTGTGAATTGAATGCAAAATTTCATGAAAGACAATAGAACCATCTAAAGTCTCTCTATTAGGAACAAAACCACCCTATTCTTATAATATTATTTTAGGGATGATTGAAGCCAATTTTATGGTGATTTCTTTCATGAAGATTTCATAAATTATAATACATAATGCAATGGGCCTAAAATTAGCAAAGAATGTTTGGGATGAGAGACAGTAGGGTAGAATTCAATTCCTTTAGAATATTTCCATGTTTTCTAGATTCCTCAAGTACTAGGAGTATGTCCCTACAAATAAAGTCCCAATAATTTTTGAAATAAGACTATAGTGAAACCCTTTGGACCTCGTGCCTTATCTAGGGACATTGAAAAAAAGACTTTTTTTTTAACTCATCTAATGAAAAATCGATGAGAAGAATTATATTTTTCTATTCTCTCACAAGGGATGGTATGTTGGATGGTATACTATCCAAAGGTGTATTTGGTGCTAATTTATTTTTTAATAGATCCATAATAAATTAACAAATTGCTCTCTAATCTTATTTTTTTTGGCAATATGGAACCATCCATTGATGAAATAGAATTTTTGTAATTTATTTTCCTTCTTATTTATGTGGACGCATGAATTTTTGTTGTTTTTTTGTCACTCTCCTTCAATTATATTTATCTAGATTTGTGTTTTCAATAAATTTATTTGCTTTGTCTAGGATCTCTTCCAAATACAAATTAAGGCATTTTTCCTCTTCAAAGGTAGCATTTTTAATTCCATCCTTGATTACTTTATCATTCATAGCTCTTATTTTATCTTCTACAAAAATATTTGTAGCAAAGATTTTCCTAAAATGTGTTATATTCCAGTCTCATATTTTCCATTTTAGCTATTTCAATTTTGAAAAAAGATGAAACATTTTGGAACCCTTAACAAAAGGAGAGTTCATCCAAAAATATTTGAGAAGAAGAATAAATGAGTGATCTCTGAACCACAATGACTCAAATCTAAAATGCACCTTGAAAGTAGATCTTACTTTATGTATGCACAATGAAACTAGAAAAATGATCAAAGCCAATTTATGGAAGAATGGACACAAAGAAGTCTTGGGACAAATCAAGCTAGGAGGCTAAGACAAGAAATTTTACTAGGTGTTTAGCAATCTTGTGAAAATATTTTTGTCTACTTGTCCATGTGAATACACCATATTAAGTTGGGAAATAAAATAAGTTATTTTTTCATAAAAAAATCCCAAAAGTCTTCCATGGATTTTAGAGGTGGAATGATACCTTTTTATTTTCCTATGAGCTTTGAAATCACATTAAAATCGCCCTTAAAAATTATCAATTCATGTTGAATAGACTAGAATAAAGAGCTCAAATTATTCCAGGATTGTCTTTTCTATGTGATACTATTCGGCTCATTTATATTTAAAATCCAAAAAGGAGGAAAAGAGGAGGAACAATGAATAAAAATAAGCATCCAAATTGGAGAATAACCTATTAAATAACATATGATTCCATAATGTAGCAATATCCCAAGAGGCCCCATTAGCAAGAATCACTAAATATTTCCATATAGACCACATTATATAAAAAATAAGAGAAATTTTATGATTTGAAAGCTTAGTTTCTTGAAGAAGAATGATATCATGATTACAATTATATATTTGTCACTTGATTAAGAATATTTTGTTCGGGACCCTCATGGATCTTGAGGATAGATACACACTCTCCTCAGTCTAAGGGTTTTCACAAATTTTCTTTTAATACCTATAACAATTGTTTTTTACTTTTAAAACTATTTAATTTTCTTCCTACTTTTCTTTTCATGGAATTGTTAGGATTTTCAACATTTGTGTTTGAGAAATACAAAGATCTTCAAGAGGGATTGATACATCATTTTCATTTATAATATATTATGCAATTTCTTCTATAATATCATTACGTACTTTTTGTAGAATCTCTTCCATAAGATATAGGATTTTATCATCTTGAATGGTTTCAACTTTTGACTGGTTCTCATTCAATACCTTACCTGGATTATCTAGAAGATTGGTATTCTCTAGACCTTCCATTCATTTTTTCTTCAAGGAGTGTTGTTTCCTCCTCTTCAAATACAATATTAGGAGTGGTCATACCCCCATATAGATGTGGCTAGAGAGGACTAGGTTGTGCTTCTTGTAATACCCCCATGTTGTTGATACTCTTTGCTACTATTTGTTACTCTTATGTGTTAGTGTGATATTGGTTTGTGATGGTGATTAGATCACCAACTTGGTGTGTGTGGATGCATAGTTTAGTTGATTGCTACATTTGACATTATTATTATGATTTATGATACTTTGTGCTGTGCTTAGATTATTTGATTATGCAATGGTTTTTCCTTAATAATATATATGTCGATGTTGTGATTCTATGATGTTTAATTTGGTTTCAGTAATATATTGTGATGCAACTTGATTTAGTAAATTATGAGGTGATATGATCAGTTAGTTTAGCAATGCTATTTCATATTTGATATTGTAATTGATAGAATATTTTGGTGAGAGGACAATGTAGTACCACTCATTTACGAGTTCCCTATTACACTCCAATTCCTTCTCACAATGTAATGCTTTGATTATATATATATACATGCACATGATCTTGTTTGGATGCAAGGATTGCAGGTACATAGCCTCGATTCCACCTGCTTCGGCAGGACAGGGCAAGCATCAAATTACCCAACGACATGATGTTGAAACAAAGATGACAAGGAAGTCACCCCATCCCATGATTGTCAAACCGTCCTGATTGAATGGTATGGTGCGTCTTTGTGTTTGTCATTTCTATAATTTATTATTGTGGTTTGTGTGAGTTTCTTTTTCATATTTATTTTACGTTGGTATTGTGTATGTTGTGATTTATTTAATTGAATGGTGATACTAAATGTTTATATCGTGTTGGATTAATTTGTATTAAAATATAAAAGTTTTATTTTAAAAGTCATGCATTTTATTTAAGTATTAATTAAATATTTAAATTAGTATTTTGTTAATTTAATGAGATAAGGTTGTTGAGGATAATTATTAAAATAAATAAATTAAATTATGTGCATTGCAAGTAAAGCTTGCAAAATCGGAATTAAAACATAAAATATTGTTAAATAGAAAAAAAATCAATAAAAGAAAAGAAAAGATAAAAGGACGAATGAGAATTAAGTGTTGGTGGAAAAGTTGGAATTAAAATAGATAATTTCTTTTGAATTGGATTTTTAGAGTTTTCGAAAAAGAAAAGAGGGATCTTTTATTTAATTGCAAAATTGTGAGTTTGGGATTCACGAGGAAATTTTGGACAAGTTGCACAAAATAATGATTTTGAATTTTTAGATCTTCTGAAGTTTTCTGGAAGTTATTTCATTCGTTTGCTTTCATTAAACTAGGAGGTTCTTCTGAATGGATTAGTAGATTAGAAATCTGAAAAAGGAATTTTGGTGAAAAGATTCTAAAGAATGAACAGGAACTCTCAAAAAGGCAATCAAGATCAAGCAAGCTTCACCAAATCATCAGTAGCGCAGGACTCCAGGTTCCATAAATTATCTCTCTTTTGTTAAAATTGTAAGAGCAATCATAATGTGTTGGGAAAATAAATTATTACGGGGTTTTGGAAAAATTTCTTGGTACCAAATAATTGGGGAAAAATCTGTTGGTTGAATCTTTATTATTTTTGAAAATTCTTTATAATGAGGTTTTGAGAAAATTTGCTTCCTTCTAAAACCAATGGATGTCCATAGTTAGATTTACTTTCGTATAAAACTAGGGATTCAATATAAAATTCATTTCATCAATTCAAGTGAAATTTTGTCCCAGATGATGAAAATAGTAATTGATTTGATTTTTATTTATTCCCATACTTCATGGTCTGAGAAAATTTTATCTCTGTGCTGAAAGTTTTAAATTGTTTGATGTACCTATATATATATATATATATATACCTAAATTGATCTGTTAATTGAATAAAGTTTCTAGGTTTTTGAAATATTAAGTTTATTAGGTCAAATAAATAAAAAATTATCACATGAAGAATTTTTGTTTTTAAAAAAAAAATTGTGAAATAAAATTCTGTATTTCAAAATTTATTATAAAAAAAAATTAATAAAAAAAATTGGGGAGGGACGGCTGTAGCCGTACCCCCCCTGTACCCTTCTGTGGCCGAGTGACTGTTGCACAACAGTGTTGAAGACTGTTGTGCGCAGCAGTCCCCATGACTGTTGTGTGTAGTCCTTGCAGGGACTGTTGTGCACAGTCTTTGCAAGGACTGTGTTGGCCGCATGGCAAATGGAATCCGCCAGTTGATGTTTTTTTATTATTAGTTTTTTTTTAATTCATTTTCATTTATTTAAGTATTAATATATATATATATATACATATATATGTGTGTGTGTGTCTGTGTGTGTGTGTATGTTAATATGTATAAATATTGGATACATAAATATATATAATATATATGTGTGTATATATGTTATTATATATACGTGGGTATATATCCATATATATATAAATATTTATATATTTATATATATTTAAAAAAATATAATTGTGGTTATTATGAAAAAAGATAAATTTTATTGAGAGTTGGAAATTTTATAAAAATTTATGGTGAAACGATATAAAAGAAAAAGATAAGTTTTGTATGGTAATTATATTAATTTGGTGTAAAAAATATTACGTTTTTTTAGTTTTCCAATTCTGATTGACTTCCTTATTTCCTTGAGTTATCATCTTGACTTTTGTAATGTGGAAACCCTATTGTTTTTATGAACCCAATCTTGGGTGTTGTAACCCTTAGTTCCAGAAGCGCGATTTAATCTTTGAATGTTATCCTTGTTTTTTGTGTACTCTTGGAGTTGAAATTTATTAGTATTATTATTTGGAAGGGTTGTATGAGATTGCTGAGATTTTGGTTATGAGTTATCGTCAGATGGGTAATGCCTCACATATCTTTGTTTTGAGTTATATGCTTTATTCATTATAGTACAACCCTTTCCTTGTTTTGGTTTATGTTAGGGGTTTTAGGGAGAGTGGCTCTTCGTGCGGGATGGCACCTCAAAAGGAGTAAGAGCTTAGGATAACCCACATAAGAGTAGTGTAACAAGTGAAAACCTAATAATAGAACTTAGGGGGATGGGTAGTAAAACATATAAGATAATAATGGATACCTCGTTTATGCATTAGGGCTATCGCAGACTAATGATAGACTGAGAAGGCCATGGTCGGCAAAGTCGTAACCTCATCCTCATGAGAGGTATACGGCTCTACATGAGGTACCCTATGGGGCTGATGCCTCAAGTAGGAGGAAGGGCTAGGATAACCATAGATGGGGGCCGACACCTCAAGTTGGAGGAAGGGCTAGGATAACCCATGTAGGCTATGCGATGACACTCTCTACTAGATGCCTGTATTCCTTGTTTTTGGTTGCCTCTGGAATTGTATTTTGATTGTTGTTTCAGTTTCATTTGGTAATGTTTCACGATTGTTATTTGGTTACTTGGTTAATGGTTGTTTCCTTATTTTGTTGTGATCAGATTTATGGCTTTAAGTTATTATGTTCAATCATGAATGTTGTCATTTATGTCCTTTGTAATCCTTGATGTTGTTTGGAGTTATTTTACTTTGTTGTCTTTTATTGAGATTGGTTTATGGCATTCATGGTCGTGATCACTTCCTTGTCACCTCTAAGCATGGGGGTTGGGTTATTCATAACCCACGTGGTTGGGTGGAATGTGCTCCACACCCATTGGGTTCCCCATCGATGTCCTTTCTTCTCAACATTCTTCAGTTGGAGCATGTACAAGTTGTTCACTTTGTAATTCAGATGTTACTGTAGTATGTATCATCCCACTCGTATGGTAGATTTATTGTAATTTATTTATCAAGAACATGTAATGTAATGTTTAAATGATGATGTAATAGTTAGGAACCTTTGTAAACATTATTGTACGAGATTCATTATGATTATAATATGTGATGTAATAATACTTTTACTTATGGTTCATGGATGTACTTCTATAAATGGATATGGCGATGTTATGATGGATGGAAATTGATTAAGTCATTAGGTTTCATATTTTATCTTTCTTTATGAGTTTGTCATGCGATGTGACCTCACGTGCCCCAGAGAATTAGATGGGATAATGTTAATGTGCAATGTGAATATGTTTTAATGTTTAGTTGCATGTTTACTTTGTATTTAAAAACAAAATTGGTTGCATTGTATGTTCTCTGGGGTTTGCACGACGGGCGTTACAACTTGGTATCAGAGCCAAGGTTTGCAAACGTTGGGCTCTCTGGGTAGTTAAGTCCATTAGGCAAGCTTTGTGTTTCACTCTTGAGCTCGAAAGGGTCCGACGGTGACCTAACGTTGTGGTCTTGGCAACATGGGAGGATACCTCCCATATCAGGGAATCTTATTTATTTTCATTTATTTATTTATTTTTATTTAATGGCTTCAAGGAGTAAGCCATGTCCTAGGGGGGGAGGATGTAATACCCCCATGTTGTTGATACTCTTTGCTACTATTTGTTACTCTTATGTGTTAGTGTGATATTGGTTTGTGATGGTGATTAGATCACCAACTTGGTGTGTGTGGATGCATAGTTTAGTTGATTGCTACATTTGACATTGTTATTATGATTTATGATACTTTTTGTGGTGTTTAGATTATTTGATTATGCAATGGTTTTTCCTTAATAATATATATGTCGATGTTGTGATTCTATGATGTTTAATTTGGTTTCAGTAATATATTGTGATGCAACTTGATTTAGTAAATTATGTGGTGATATGATCAGTTAATTTAGAAATGCTATTTAATATTTGATATTGTAATTGATAGAATAATTTTGTGAGAGGAAAGTGTAGCACCACTCATTTATGAGTGCCCTGCTACGCTGCAATTAATTCTCACAATGTAATGCTTTGATTATATATATGTACATGCACACGATCTTGTTTGGATGCAAGGATTGCAGGTACATAGCCTCGATTCCACCTGCTTTGGTAGGATAGGGCGAGCATCAAATTACCCAACGGCATGATGTTGAAATAGAGATGACAAGGAAGTCACCCCGTCCCATGATTTTCAAACCATCCTGATTGAATGGTATTGTGTGTCTTTGTGTTTGCCATTTATGTAATTTATTATTGTGGTTTGTGTGAGTGTCTTGTTCATATTTATTTTACGTTGGTATTGTGTATGTTGTGATTTATTTAATTCAATGGTGATACTAAATGTTTATATTGTGTTGGATTAATATGTATTAAAATATAAAAGTTTTATTTTAAAAGTCATGTGTTTTATTTAAGTATTAATTAAATATTTAAATTAGTATTTTGTTAATTTAATGAGATAAGGTTGTTGAGGATAATTATTAAAATAAATAAATTAAATTATGTGCATTGCAAGTAAAGCTTGCAAAATCGGAATTAAAACATAAATTATTGTTAAATAGAAAAAAAATCAATAAAAGAAAAGAAAGATAAAAGGACGAATGAGAATAAAGTGTTGGCGGAAAAACTTGAATTAAAATAGATAATTTCTTTTGAGTTGGATTTTTAGAGTTTTTGAAAAAGAAAAGAGGGATCTTTTATTTAATTGCAAAATTGTGAGTTTGGGATTCACGGGGAAATTTTGGACAAGTTGCACAAAATAATGATTATGAATTTTTAGATCTTCTAAATTTTTCTGGAAGTTATTTCATTCGTTTGCTTTCATTATACTGGGAGGTTCTTTTGAATGGATTAGTAGACTAGAAATCTGAGCAAGGAATTCTAGTGAAAAGATTTTGAAGAAGGAATAGGAACTCTCAAAAAGGCAATCAGGATCAAGCAAGCTTCACCAAATCATTAGTAGCGCAGGACTCCAAGTTCCATAAATTATCTCTCTTTTGTTAAAATTGTAAGAGCAATCATAATGTGTTGGGAAAAGAAATTATTACGAGGTTTTGGAAAAAGTTCTTGGTACCAAATAATCGAGGAAAAATCTGTTGGTTGAATCTTTATTTTTTTTTTAAATTCTTTAGAATGAGGTTTTGAGAAAATTTGCTTCCTTCTGAAACCAATGAATGTCCATAGTTAGATTTAATTTCGTATAAAACTAGGGATTCAATATATAAAATTCATTTCATCAATTCAAGTGAAATTTTGTCCCAGATGATGAAAATAGTAATTGATTTGATTTTTATTTATTCCCATACTTCATGGTCTGAGATAATTTTATCTCTCTGCTGAAAGTTTGAAATTGTTTGATGTATATATATATATATACCTAAATTGATCTGTTAATTGAATAAAGTTTCTAGGTTTTTGAAATATTTAGTTTATTGGGTCAAATCAAAAAAAAATTATCATATGAAGAATTTTTATTTTTCAAAAAAAAAATTGTGAAATGAAATTTTGTATTTCGAAATTTATTATAAAAAAAAAATTAGGGAGGGACAGCCGTAGTTGTACCCCCCCGTACCCTGCTGCGGCCGAGTGACTACTGCACAACAGTCTTGAAGACTATTGTGCGCAGAAGTCCCCATGACTGTTGTGTGCAGTCCTTGCGGGGACTATTCTACGTAGTCTTTCCAAGGACTGCGCTGGCCGCATGGCGGATGGAAACCACCGGTTGATGTTTCTTTTATTATTAGCTTTTTTTTTTAAATTCATTTTCATTTTTTAAGTCTTAATATATATGTGTGTGTGTGTGTGTGAATGTTAATATGTATAAATATTGGATATATAAATATATATAATATTATATATATATATAAGATATATGTGTGTATATATGTTGTTATATATACGTGGGTATATATCCATATATATATATATTTATATATTTATATATATATTTAAAAAAATATAATTGTGGTTATTATGAAAAAAGACAAATTTTATTGAGAGTTGGAAATTTTATGAAAATTTATGGCGAAACGATATAAAAGAAAAAGATAAGTTATGTATGGTAATTATATTAATTTGGTGTAAAAAATATTACCTTGTTTTAGTTTTCCAATTCTGATTGACTTCCTTATTTCCTTGAGTTATCATCTTGACTTTTGTAATGTGGGAACCCTGTCATTTTTATGAACTCAATCTTGGGTGTTGTAACCCTTAGTTCCATAGGCGTGATTTAATCTTTGAATGTTATCCTCATTTTTTGTGTACTCTTGGAGTTGAAATTTATTAGTATTATTATTTGGAAAGGTTGTACAAGATTGCTAAGATTTTGGTTATGAGTTATTAGGAGATGGGTAATGGCTCGCATGTCTTTGTTTTGAGATATATGCTTTATTCGTTATAGTACAACCCTTGCCTTGTTTTGGTTTATGTTAGGTGTTTTAGGGAGAGTGGATCTTCGTGGGGGCTTGTACCTCAAAAGGAGGAAGAGCTCAGGATAACCCACATAAGAGTAGTGTAACAAGTGAAAACCTAATAATAGAACTTAGGGGGATGGGTAGTAAAACATATAAGATAATAATTGGATACCTCGTCTATGCATTATGGCTATCGCAAACTAATGATAAACTGAGAAGGCCATGGTCGGCAAAGTCGTAACCTCATCCTCATGAGAGTTAAATGGCTCCGCATGAGCTACCCTATGGGGTCGACGCCTCAAGTAGGAGGAAGGGATAGGATAACCATAGATGGGGGTCGACGCCTCAAGTAGGATGAAGGTCCAGGATAACCCATGTAGGCTATGCGATGACACTTTACACTAGACGCCTATATGCCTTGTTTTTGGTTGCCTCTGGAATTGTATTCTGATTGTTGTTTTAGTTTCATTTAGTAATGTTTCATGATTTTTCTTTGGCTACTTGGTTAATGGTTGTTTCCCTATTTTGCTATGATGACATTTATGGCTTTAAGTTATTATGTTCACTCATGAATGTTGTCGTTTATGTCCTTTATAATCCTTGAGGATTTTTGGAGTTATTGTACTTTGTTGTCTTTTGTTGAGATTGGTTTATGGTATTCATGGTTGTTATCACTTCCTTGTCACCTCTGAGTACAGGGGGTGGGTTATTCATAACCCATGTGGTTGGGTGGAATGTGCTCCGCACCCATTGCGTTCCCCATTGACGTCCTTTCTTCTCAACATTCTCCAGTTGGAGCGTGTACCAGTTGTTCACTTTGTAATTCAAATATTATTGTACTATGTATTATCCCACTTATATGGGAGATTTATTATAATTTATTTATCAAGAACATGTAATGTAATGTTTAAACAATGATGTAATAGTTAGGAACCTTTATAAACATTATTGTATGAGATTCATTATGATTGTAATATGTGATGTAATAATACTTTTACTTATGGTTCATGGATGTACTTCTATAAATGGATATGGCGATGTTATGATGGATGGAAATTGATTAAGTTATTAGGTTTCATCTTTTATCTTTCTTTATGAGTTTTTCATGCAATGTGGCCTCACGTGCCCCAGAGAACTAGACGGGATAATGTTAATGTGCAATGCAAATATGTTTTAATGTTTAGTTGCATGTTTACTTTGTATTTAAAAAAAAAATTGGTTGCATTGTATGTTCTCTGGGGTTTGCACGACGGGAATTACAACTTGGTGTCAAGCCAAGGTTTGCAAACGCTGGGGTCTCTGGGTAGTTAATTCCATTAGGAAACCTTTGTGTTTGACACTTGAGCTCGAAAGGGTCTAACGGTGACCTAACATTGAGGTCTTGGCGACATGGGAGGATACCTCCCATATCAAGGAATCTTATTTATTTATTTTTATTTAATGGCTTCCAGGAGTAAGCCATGTCCTAGGGGGGGAGGATGTAATAACCCCATGTTGTTGATACTCTTTGCTACTATTTGTTACTCTTATGTGTTAGTGTGATATTGGTTTGTGATGGTGATTAGATCACCAACTTGGTGTGTGTGGATGCATAGTTTAGTTGATTGCTACATTTGACATTGTTATTATGATTTATGATACTTTGTGTGGTGTTTAGATTATTTGATTATGCAATGGTTTTTCCTTAATAATATATATGTCGATGTTGTGATTCTATGATGTTTAATTTGGTTTCAGTAATATATTTTGATGCAACTTGATTCAATAAATTATGTAGTGATATGAACAGTTAGTTTAGCAATGCTATTTTATATTTTATATTGTAATTGATAGAATAGTTTGGTGAGAGGACAGTGTAGCACCACTTATTTATGAGTGCCCTGCTATGCTACAATTCCTTTTCACAATGTAATGCTTTGATTATATATATATGTACATGCACACGATCTTGTTTGGATGCAAGGATTGCAGGTACATAGCCTCGATTCCACCTGCTTCGGCAGGACAGGGCAAGCATCAAATTACCCAACGGCATGATGTTGAAACAGAGATGACAAGGAAGTCACCTTGTCCCAAGATTGTCAAACCATCCTGATTGAATGGTATTATGTGTCTTTGTATTTGTCATTTCTATAATTTATTATTGTGGTTTGTGTGAGTGTCTTGTTCATATTTATTTTATGTTGGTATTGTTTATGTTGTGATTTATTTAATTCAATGGTGATACTAAATGTTTATATTGTTTTGGATTAATTTGTATTAAAATATAAAAGTTTTATTTTAAAATTCATGTGTTTTATTTAAGTATTAATTAAATATTTAAATTGGTATTTTTTTAATTTAATGAGATATGGTTGTTGAGGATAATTACTAAAATAAATGAATTAAATAAATTAAATTATGTGCATTGCAAGTAAAGCTTGGAAAATCAGAATTAAAACATAAAGTATTGTTAAATAGAAAAAAAATCAATAAAAGAAAAGAAAAGATAAAAGGACGAATGGGAATTAAGTGTTGGTGAAAAGCTGGAATTAAAATAGATAATTTATTTTGAATTGGATTTTTAGAGTTTCCGAAAAAGAAAAGAGGGATCTTTTATTTAATTGCAAAATTGTGAGTTTGGAATTCATGGGCAAATTTTGGACAAGTTGCACAAAATAATGATTCTGAATTTTTAGATCTTCTGAAGTTTTCTAGAAGTTATTTCATTCGTTTGCTTTCATTATACTGGGAGGTTCTTCTGAATGGATTAGTAGATTAGAAATCCGAGCAAGGAATTCTGGTGAAAAGATTCTGAAGAAGGAACGAGAACTCTCAAAAAGGAAATCAAGATCAAGCAAGCTTCACCAAATCATCAGTAGTGCAGGACTCGAGGTTCCATAAATTATCTCTCTTTTGTTAAAATTGTAAGAGCAATCATAATGTGATGGGAAAAGAAATTATTACGGGGTTTTGGAAAAATTTCTTGGTACCAAATAATCGGGGAAAAATCTGTTGGTTGAATCTTTATTGTTTTTGAAAATTCTTTAGAATGAGGTTTTGAGAAAATTTGCTTCCTTTTGAAACCAATGGATGTCCATAGTTAGATTTACTTTCGTATAAAACTAGGGATTCAATATAAAATTGATTTCATCTGAAATTCAAGTGAAATTTTGTCCCAGATGATGAAAATAGTAATTGATTTGATTTTTATTTATTCCCATACTTCATGGTCTGAGAAAATTTTATCTGTATGCTAAAAGTTTTAAATTGTTTGATGTACCTATATATATATATATACCTAAATTGATCTGTTAATTGAATAAAGTTTCTGGGTTTTTGAAATATTCAGTTTATTGGGTCAAATCAAAAAAAATTTATCATATGAAGAATTTTTGTTTTTGAAAAAAAAAATTGTGAAATGAAATTTCGTATTTCAAAATTTATTATAAAAAAAATTGGGGAGAGACGGCTGTAGCTGTAGCCCCCCTCCCCTGTACCCTACCGCGGCCGAGTGACTACCGCATAGCAGTCTTGAAGATTGTTCTGCGCAGCAGTCCACATGAATGTTGTGTGTAGTCCTCGTAGGGATTGTTGTGCATAGTCTTTGCAAGAACTGCACTAGCCACATGGCGAATGGAATCCATCGATTGATGTTTTTTTTATTATTAGTTTTTTTTTAAAAAAAAATCATTTTTTTAAGTCTTAATATATATATATATATATATATATATATAAATATATGTGTGTGTGTGTGCGTGTGTGTGTGTATATGTTAATATGTATAAATATTGGATATATAAATATATATATATAAAATATATATATGTCTGTATATATGTTGCTATATATACATGGGTATATATCCATATATATATAAATATTTATATATTTATATATATATTTAAAAAAATATAATTGTGGTTATTATTAAAAAAGACAAATTTTATTGAGAGTTGGAAAATTTATGAAAATTTATGGTGAAATGATATAAAAGAAAAAGATAAGTTTTGTATGGTAATTATATTAATTTGGTGTAAAAAATATTACGTTGTTTTAGTTTTCCAATTCTGATTGACTTCCTTATTTCCTCTAGTTATCATCTTGACTTTTGTAATGTGGGAACCCTGTCATTTTTATGAACCCAATCTTGGGTGTTGTAACCCTTAGTTCCAGAAGCATGATTTAATCTTTGAATGTTATCCTCATTTTGTGTGTAATCTTGCAGTTGAAATTTATTAGTATTATTATTTGGAAGGGTTGTACGAGATTGCTGAGATTTTGGTTATGAGTTATCGCGAGATGGGTAATGCCTCGCATGTCTTTGTTTTGAGTTATATACTTTATTCATTATAGTACAACCCTTGCCTTGTTTTGGTTTATGTTAGAGGTTTTAGGGAGAGTGGCTCTTCGTGGGGGTCAATGCCTCAAAAGGAGGAAGAGCTCAAGATAACCCACATAAGAATAGTGTAACAAGTGAAAACCTAATAATAGAACTTAGGGGGATGGGTAGTAAAACATATAAGATAATAATTGGATGCCTTGTTTATGCATTAGGGCTATCGCAGACTAATGATAGACTGAGAAGGCCATGGCCAAAAAAGTCGTAACATCATCCTCATGAGAGGTAAATGGCTCTGCATGAGCTACCCTATTGGGCCGATGCCTCAAGTAGGAAGGGCCAGGATAACCATAGATGGGGGTCGGTGCCTCAAGTTGGAGGAAGGGCCAGGATAACCCATGTAGGCTATGTGATGACACTCTCCACTAGATGCCTATATGCCTTGTTTTTGGTTGCCTCTAGAATTGTATTTTGATTGTTGTTTCAGTTTCATTTGGTAATGGTTCATGATTGTTATTTGGTTACTTGGTTAATGGTTGTTTCCTTGTTTTGTTGTGATCAGATTTATGGATTTAAGTTATTATGTTCACTCATGAATGTTGTCATTTATGTCCTTTGTAATTCTTGAGGTTGTTTGGAGTTATTGTACTTTGTTGTCTTTTGTTGAGATTGGTTTATGGCATTCATGGTCGTGATCACTTCCTTGTCACCTCTGAGCATGGGGGTGGGTTATTCATAACCGACGTGGTTGGGTGGAACGTGCTTCAAACCCATTGGGTTCCCCATTGACATCCTTTCTTCTCAGCATTCTTCAGTTGGAGCGTGTACCAGTTGTTCACTTTGTAATTCAGATGTTACTGTACCATGTATTATCCCACTCGTATGGGAGATTTATTGTAATTTATTTATCAAGAACATGTAATGTAATGTTTAAACGATGATGTAATAGTTAGGAACCTTTGTAAACATTATTGTATGAGATTCATTATGATTGTAATGTGTGATGTAATAATACTTTTACTTATGGTTCATGGATGTACTTCTATAAATGGATATGGCGATGTTATGATGGATGGAAATTGATTAAGTTATTAGGTTTCATCTTTTATCTTTCTTTATCAGTTTGTCATGCGATGTCACCTCGCGTGCCCCAGAGAACTAGACGGGATAATGTTAATGTGCAATGTGAATATGTTTTAATGTTTAGTTGCATGTTTCCTTTGTATTTAAAAAAAAATTGATTGCATTGTATGTTCTCTGAGGTTTGCATGACGGGCGTTACACTTCTATTCCAGATGGAGTAGACTGTATCAAGTAAGTCTTGTTCCTTGAGGATATGATTTTTAAATGTGAAGCATCCTTATGAGTAGAGAGGTTATTCTAAAAAGATTTGGGGGTGGGAAAATATTTTTTGATTGATTAATAAGGGATTATGAAATTCTCCATTTTATGAAAATTCCTCAAAGCATTTAATGGTTAATGTCAAGCCTCACAATTAGTAATTATATTTACTAACTTAGGTGAATTTGTTGAAGCTTCTAAAAGGATCGCCATTTTAACCTGTGGGTCACTATCATCAAAAAAGGCTTTATCATCTAATTTTATAAATGTGACAATACCATCCCTAATTTTATTTACCAATGAGAAATCGCAAAATTTAGAATTTAGATTCAAAAGAATCACCCAATGAGGAATTGTAGATAGTGAAGATATTGATGGATTGAAATGAGGAGTCTAGGGTTGGAGAAGGAGAATGTTATCATCAATCATCCAAGGACCCATTTTAAGAATCTTATCTCTATCTTTTGTACTAGAAAATACTAAAAAGAAAAATCCTTTGGAAATCAAACATGTTTCAAATATATATCATTACCAACTTTTTTTAGGTAAATGTACAAAGCTAGGTCCACTTAGCATGGAAGTTTTGGAATTAGGAAAAAATGCCTAATTGGGATGAGTGAAATGGGATCCCGCTTTCTATGAAATGAGATCATTTTTCACTTTGGGACCCTGAGCTGAAAATTAAAATGAGATCTTGGTCTATGGTAGGCTCACGAGCCAAGGACTACAAAATGGGATCCCATTTAGTAGGAAACAAGAGATCTCATTTTCTACTAAATGAGATCTCATTCGAAAAAGTATTAATTTTTTTAGAAAATGACTTTGATGTCATTTTCTTCTAACATCGACTAAGAAGGAAAATAGGATACCATTTTGTAGTGCTCACATCCAACCACCAAGTTTTTTTTTACAATTTTTTTCTATTTTTTATATTTTGTAGTTTCTTTTTTAATTTAAATGAAAAAATAGAGTTTTTTAGTTTAGTTTCTTCAAATATCTTGATTTTAGGTTTTAATGATAGTTTATATTTTCAAGTTTACATGTTTAGGGTTTAATATCTATGATAGTTTTTAAATATTTATATTTTAAGGTTTAATAAATTTTGTAAAACAAATTAGTCTCCAAATTCATATGAGAACACAAAACCAAAACCAAAACAATTTGATTAAACCAAAATCAAGAGACTAGATAATATAGAATCAATAAATTAAATTCAAATTTATAAACACAAAATAAATGTGACCACTTGTACCATATACATGGATTCTAAAATTCACATACATCTGTAACATAAAAATATGACCAACCTTCCAATGAAACCATGTTCAAATATAACAAGGGTGGGCTTAGTTGCTACCCTTAGAAATGAAGCAATGCATCCTCATCGCATTGAAAGGTAAGCAAGCCAAAAATTAGGCCTTGTGACCCATAAATATCACTCATTCTACATTACCACATTTGTGTCACATGGCATTATGACACTAGCTAACATAGTATAAAACCACACTCTCAAAAGAATGCATATGCCACCAATTAGATTGCATGTGTCATCATGTCGTTGGATGATAACTACATAGAGAAGATAATTTTTCCCCACCAAAAAAAAATGTGTCTACCATGTGTAACATATTGATTCACCATAATTAGCAAGGTACAAGACATGTTTATTAAAAAAACTTTCCAATGCCAAAGGTAGCAATACATGGTGAGTTATAAAACATAATCAAATCCATCTAAAATATCAAGAAGATCCAACCACATAATAGATCATCATAAGGACACAACATGGTATGTTTGTTCCACTCACACTACCATATAGCTCCTAATTGATGGAAAACCCTTGTATAGGTAAATGATATTATACTGTGTGTAGGATAGGTGACAATTGCACTTGGACTTGGGTTGATTGCTAATGAAGAGATAAATGGTAAGCACTTGAGAGATGGTCAAATGGTGTAGATGTGATAGGGAAGGATCTAATAACATGTGCATATTGGAAAAATTAAGTTATTGATTTGTGATCTCCTAGGGGTGAAATTAATTGTTAAGAAATTTGCACACCTCAACCCTAGAGTAGCAAAATAGGACCAAGGAAATCTAATCATGTTAATCCCCTTAAGTCACAAATAATAGTCAAATTAATCATTCACATTTGATCAACTTGTATAATGTTAGATGCTCAAAGTTCTTACAAACGTATTAAATATATATCTATATATATATATATATTGATAAAAGTGGAGGACCACTATAATATATTAATATAAATATAAATATAATTTACAAATCCTAGTTTAGGCGAGCATACTGGCAGGAAAGAACCAGGAAGAAAACCTTCAATTGTAGCTCACGAATTACAAATTTTTTACAAAATCATCACAATTAATAGGATCCATAAAAGTCCTATCAATCTATCTCAATGATAAAGTTCATAAATTGATTTTACATAGACATTAAAACAATGATTTTTGAACAATTATCCCATAAGAACTTAGCTACTACATACATTACAATGCCGATAAATTAACACCCATAATCTTGAATTAGCAAAAAGCAACCCAAAAAAAGAAACTGAAATAGACTATTCCTCCATTTGTTCACCACCCTACACAGATTTTTTTTCCTACGCCTCTTGAACATCATGACCCAAATCATTTGCAAAAAAGTTGAAACCCATTAATGACTCCTTTGCATTGTTTTCCCTTGGTAGAAACCTTGCATTGTAATTTTGGTGCTCTCACATAGCAGGGATGGGTGAATTTTGGCTTGGCATCACCTCCTCCTTAATGGCAACTAGCTCAGGCTGAACTTCTTCTACCTTCAAATTAATAGGGGGCACAATATGCATATTGGGCTTCTACTCATGTAGAAGGGAAATTGCATAATATTTCTCTTTAAAGTCAAATGAAATGGCAGGACACAAGCACTTACAATGTTTCCTTAGGGATTTCAATAACACACTATCATTTCTGAGTTGCAGTGCTATTCTAATCGTTTCAAATATTTCATCAAAGCCCTATTTGGATTTGAGATATTCCCTTGGAAATACACCCCCTACATACCCGTCCCCAGAGAAATAATGGTATTCTTGCACCACTTTTGACGATGCATTCCTATCAATTAACTGGGGTTTAACAAACTTTACCACTATTTGTTTGAGCTTTGCCAGAGATTGAAAGAAATCCAGTGTGTTTAAAACAAACACTTAAAGTACCTGTGACGGGTATAATATCCTCCTATCTCATGGAATAGCAACTTCCACACCCAAAATCAACCTTACTGCGTTTTCCACCTTCAGACAAGATACATCAAAAATTAAGGATATGTCTGCATGAGAGAGATGTTCCTCAAACAGTTGATCCCATTCTTTTACTGAACAAGACACTCTGAAATTCCATGGTCATGCCAATATTTGTAAGTTTCTTTGCTCACAAATGACTTGGATCTTCACTTTCTAGAAACCTCCTAAGCTATTAGCAATGTGTTTAGTAAAAATGGGCCCAGTATAGCCGCTATTTAAAAGTAGATTTTTTGTATTAACTACTTCCATATGAAGCATAGCCCAAAATTCAATGAGAATTATGCCTCCATTTGGCTAGTGTGAGGACATTTCAACTGCAAGTTTATTTAATTTTCACATTTGATGAAGGAATATGTGTACTTGCGTATAAACTTCACCTTAGGGAATTTTAAAGGAAATGAACTAGTGTCCATTTTTTGGGCTTGTGGCAGTTCCATGAGGCATATTAAAGATATATATTAAACTTGACTTATGAAAAAATAATTCCATTACCATGGTTTATGGACCAAGGAAAGATGTCATGGATTAAGGGGATTTAAGAAAATGGCTTAAGGATGATCCTAAGAGGATGCAGATGATACAACCTAAAATCTATTCATTAATCTCCTTAAGCCACAAATAATAGTCAAATTGATCATTCATATTTGATCAATTTGTATAATGTTAGATGCTCAAAGTTTTTACAAAAAAAATTAAGGTCTATATATTAAACTTGACTCGTGACAAAATCATTACATTAGCATGATTTATGGACCTAGGAAAGGTGACATGTAGATTACTTATGGATTTAAGAAAATAAGATTTAAGGGGAAACTTCACTATTCCTTATAAACACTTTAAAGCACATTAAGCCACAAAATTTTACATGCCTTAGAGATAAATGAGCCTTACAGATTTTTTCATTTGTATCATTAAGTAATTTATATCAAGGATTAAGGGGATTTTTAAGAGAATGGCTTAAGGGGATTAAATTTACCTAAAAATTTACCTTTTTGTGTACCTTTTAAGTTTATTTTTAGTATACATGTATTAAAATTACATGGTTAGATCTTAGATTTTGAAACTTGTACATGCTCAAGTTGAATGATGTACATGTGTATGTATCCTATTTTTTATTCTAAACATGTCATACGTTTAATTTAAATATTTCAAGAAATTTCTCAACATGTATAATATCTATTTTTTAATATGTTTATTTATGATTTATATAGATTCTCGAAAGTTAATTTTGTAAGTTCATATATATATATATATATATATATATATTAAGGTTCACCTTAATCATAGATGAGTTTGACATCAATCATTTGCTCAATCCCCCACCTTCAGAACTCCACCTCCACCCCTAGGATCCAAAGAGGCTCGTTTGTGAGCTAGGATCAATGAAAACATAAAATCCATTCAAGAAAAAAATGATATAATCCAAAGTGAACTATTTATGCCACCCCACCTAGTGTGTTTTGCATCTTCAATATTGTTGTAGATGTTGTTAGGTCTATTGATGTGTACTTAGATAGTTACCGCTTATGGAGAGAGGAGAGGAGATTATCTTATTCAGATGGACTCTCCTACAAGTAAATACTTTGACTTGAAAATCACAAAATCCCATTTAGCTCCACATTTCATTGACCCCATCATCAATGAGCCAACTCCACCAAACAAAAAAAGAATATCAATTAGGCAGTGTAGACACCCTCATATGGTCAGGTATTTTTGGGAGTGGTGGTGCATGGTATTTGATCATCCACCACACACTAATTTTGATGTTCCTCTTTACTTTTTGAGAAAATTATATGCAGAGTTTGTGATGGGTTTGAAACTCAATTATTTTGATAAGAGATCATTCCAAGGTATTGATGGTGTTATTCCATAATAGAGGTTAGGGGCATAGGTTCATCCCCATCAACCCGTGACTTCTCAACCTCTTGTGGATCCTCCTTATACTATTATACCTACACCCATCCAACATTGTGTGGTGGTATCCACATTAGGAGCATTGAGTGTACTTCCTACTAGTCTCGATGATTAGAATACTTTCATGGTAGATGAGGTTACTAGTCATGACCATGGAGGAGCATCAAGTGGATTTGGTCCTAGTACCACTCCACATGTGTTGATGCCTCACTTTTGTACTATTTTTAATCGATTATGTTATGGCCATGGCCATGGTGCATCCACTTCAGCTGCATGTGGAGCGTCTGATGACATCACTTCATATTTAGATTATCTATGTGTTGATGATCACCCTATAGATCATTCTACATAGGTATATATACGTATATTGAATTTATATAAATTTTAAGCAAATTTTTTTTAATGAACATCAAAAAAATTGTAATATTTTAGCAATAAAATTATTTGGTGTAGATGATGGACACAAGAACATCAAATTTTTCATTTGATCAATTTTTTTTTGTGTCAATACTTGTGCAACTCAGTACACCATTTAGGGTATTTGATTGATTTTTTAAATATATTAAATAAGTTTAACTTGATTTTAATTTATAATTCATTCTTGAACATGTGTGAAATATTTATGTTGGTTGAGGAAGGTCATCTGATTTCCACACTAAATCCACTAGAGGGTGTGACTAGTGCTCCTCCATTGTCAGATGTATCACATGAGCCACTCAATGTATGTGTGTTGTTTTAAAAAATTATACTTAGAAATTTGTATTTTGAATTCACTATATCAAACATGCATGTACTTATAAAAAATATATGTCTATGTAGGAAACCACCATCAAGATGGGTATTGCACACCCTATTGATCCAGGAAAATTTTAGGAGTCATCGACTACATTTCAAGTTGTTTAAAAAAAATTTCTATATGTGCATAATTTGTAATAATTTTAAATGGATTAAAAAAAAGTTGGTACTTGAATTATATATTTTTTAACCTAATTTGTACACATGTGCTTTACTTAACCTTGTAGGACCTTGTTAGTGATACTTTTTATGCTGATGATGCCATGAAGCTTGTGGGGAGAGATGAGCAAAAACCAATGGTAATTTAATATTTTGATTATATTTAAAATCAACTATTATATATTTTTGAATGAATTGAAGTAAATCAAAATTGAATATATGTTAATGTGTTTTTCTTTTATTTCTATAGTATGAGACAAGTCCCAACCTACCCATAGCACCTATAGCAGCACATGTAGAGCAAGACATTAGAGGAGATGAGAAACTTCATATGATAATTTTCATAAATTAAATTAAATAATTTTAAATCTGATTTCAAGTTTCTTTCTCTTTTATAGAATGATTTGGATAATCCTAGTTCATGTGGATTAAATAGGACTCTTGATTTTAGGGATGATAAGAGTCAGGTCTCATTTATATTCATGGTTTATTACATTTCATGTGGACTAGAGATATATATGTTTTAGTCCATTTCATGTTTTAGTGCATTCTAAACATGGACTAGAGCTTTATATGTTTTAATACACTTCATGGACTCTATATACATGTTTTATTATTTTGATGTTTCTTGGACTAGATCTATATGTCTCAATATTTCATGGACTCTATATAAAAGCTAGATTATATACATATGTTTTACTATTTAATGGACTTTATTAATTTTAGTATTTTATGGACTATAATTTTTTTAGTAATACACATGTACATTTATGCATTTTAACTTGAATAAATTAGTTAGATATAATTTATGTCCATTAAAAATCATAACTTGAATCATGTGATGAATGTGATCAAAGTATGTCTCATATGATCACATTAGATAGATATAATTAGGATCTATGAATTAAGGTCCTAGGAAAAATGATGGCTTAAGGGGTCCTCATAGGATGGCTTAAGGGGTCCTAAAATAATTCAAATAGAAGGGCAAGGGAGGCCCTAGGTAATATGAAAAACTTATATACTGATAAAGAAACTTATATACAACTTTATCATTAATTTTAACCCAAATTTTTCATTCCATGTCATTTATTTGATGAACTAATCAAAAGGAAAATTCAAATTAAAAAATCCATCATTGCTAAAGGGGAAGTTTAGCTTTGTTGAAAGGATAAAAACCTAAATGAAACTATAGAGATAAGGATGTTAACGAAACAAAGAATCTAAGGATAAAGGATGTTGCAACTATAGAGACTAAGGATAAAGGGATCGAATTTGGTGAAGTTTCCCAAGGAAACCAAATTTAATAGTAGTATACATATTAATGTAAATTTTTTATGATAATTTATGAGTGAAAATGATATGCAATTCATAAACTATTAAAGTGTAAGATTACAAGAAATCAATAGATATAACATGTTATTGATCATAGCTCAACCATTATAAAGTGATTATACATTCAAATTTTAAGTTTCAAAGTAGGAAAAGATGCACACAATGAACAAAATAAATTGAATATAGATTTTTTATATAAAAGTGTAGAGTATATGTGTATGTACATATATAAATTTGGCATATATGTCAACTCAAAACAATATTTACAAAATACAATGTACATCTCAAATAGCTATGCCATGTCAAGAAAATTCCAAACTTATGGTGGATCATCAAAATATATCCTCTTCACACCACCTGATATCAAAATGACAATAAATCAATTTTAACTATGTATATAAGCGATTAAATATATAAAACTATGTATACTTACCTGTATTTACTTATTCCATTATACCATCTACATCCTCTCTTTTTTTTCTCAAAGTGTAGTGTAGGAAAAATTATCCCTTTTTCCCACTTAATTTGGGAATAATTAGTATTTAATTGAGCCTAAGGTTGCCTTGATTTAGTGTTGTAATGTGTTTTACACATTCACATTAAGTTTAGGGCTCTTATAAACTAAATGGACCTAATTGTGCCTTATTTAGGGTGTTGTAAAGTGTGTCTTTACACTTTCACACTAATCTAGGGATTTATTAATTAATTGGGATTATTTATGCCTTATTTGGTCCTATTTTGCATCCACAAGCCTTATTAATTATATCTTTATGTGGATAATCCTGACACTTATCAAATAACCAATCATAATTCAATGTTTTGGATCATGTGTTCTAGAACTAGTGATCTAGGACTCATATGCCACCTTGGGTGTATGAGTCCCACCTAGGTCTTGGGACCTAATTTTAAATTTCACATTAAACAAGACACTCCTAGAAATCTATGTCTTGATTTTTATCTATTGGGACTCATACACCACAACTAGCGCATGAGTCCCACTCTAACCAGGACCTATTTTGAATTCAATTCTTGGTGGGATTTCATTATCCTAGATCTGATGTTGGCTTGTAGTGTTGTAATTTCAAGAATTTTGGCATAAACAAGTATAACTACTAACTTAGTGAACATATTTTTTCTTAACAAGACCTAGCACTCTTGAGTTAAGCATCCCAAGACTTCACAAGAGTATTATCGAGCATTCAAGAGCATTCAAGAGTAAATTTGAAGAATATTATTAGAGTAATTCAAGATCTATTATCATGTCAAAGGCTTGATGCATCATGGATGTGGTTTTGAGCTAATGTTGTGATGTATTGTTCAAGATCAATTCAAGTATTTGAAGGCATTATCTTTCATCACAAATCATGATCAAGATTTACATCCATTGAGGCCACTTCATGCTTGTTTATAGATCTATAAGGTTTCAAACAAGGTTCTATTGTTTCATCTTATGTTTCATGTTTCATTCCATTCATGTTTTATTTCTCATTAAGGTTTGATTACCAAAATGGGGTTTGATCAAGGAAAATCCCCATCCCCTAACAAAAAAACATTTTTTCTCTCTCTTTATGTGATTGCAGGTTCATAAGTTGAAGAAAAAGTGGATTTGAAGCCTTCAAAAGTACCAAAATGACAAAGTTGAAAAATTTGTCAAAGTTATCATGAAAATTTGTCAAGGCTTACAAAAACTTAGATCTAGAGCAAGATATTAAACCTATCTATATTAAACCAATGGGAAAGTGCTTATTTAATCCATCTTCAAAGGCTCACAAATTTTCACTTCAAAATTCTACTCTTGTGACACTTTGCAATAGTTTGGGCGTATGAGTCCTACTACACCATTTTTACCAGTCTTCGGCAGATCCAGACCAGTCACCAAGAGGTTACAGATCTTGCCCAAAAACCCTATACTAGTTCTAAATATCCCCTACTAGCATATGAGTTGCAGTGTGCATTAAAAGTAAGATTTTTGGGAGTGTAGACCTTGTTTTGAGCTTCTTTAATATTCCAAGTTCCACTCTCTCCTTTCTCCATTAATTGTTCTAATTTTCAATTCCATATCTTGAGTTGCATAGTTAGGTTTACATATCATTGCATTTCTTTCATTCCAAGACTTTGCTTGGTGTTGAACCCCCTTTTAATATTTAATCACACCCCTAGGACACCCTATTGCAGATCTCTTTTCCTAATTCCATCCTTAGATTGAGATCTCTAAGGTTTCCTTAAATCAAACTTGAAGGAAATTGGTGGAGGAACACTAATCCCCCTTTAGTTCTATCTTGCAAAACATAGAGCACCTATTTTCTTCATTTCATTTTGGTTAACCTATCCTTTGGACACCTTATTTTCTAATTTGGAGTGCATCATAGTCCTAGATCTAGCTTACATTAACTTTACTTTACGTCTTGCATTAGTTAATTTTCATTTAGGGCTTCTAAATCTTGCATTAATGAAAGTGCATATAGGTTGATTTTTGCATCTTAGATCATTCAATTTCACTGAAATTCTACAATTGGAAAGAGTCAAGTCAACATACAAGTTATAAACCTTAGAATCAACTCAAAATTTGTTGAATTCAGTGTAAAAACCCTAACTAGGACTCATTCACCCCTCTAGATGATTTAGTCCATGTACAGATTATATTTCCTGATTTCTAGGAATTCTATGTTGTGTATTTTTTAGCATTTGAACCCTTCAAAAACCCTAACTGGGACTCATACACCCCTCTGGGTGATTTAGTCCCAGATCAAACCTAAAACTACCTTTTACAACATTAAAAACCTTATTTTTGTACTTCCTAAGCTTGTTGGTAACCTATAGTATCAGTTTGGAAAGCTTCAAGAACTTTTGTTTTATGCATCTAGGTCAGAAACATCAATTTAGGGTAGTCATTTTTGAATTCTTCCTAAATCATTTTAGTAGCAAAAACCGTTAGATCTGAGAATTTTTACATTTATGAAACTTTGCATAATATGGATAAAAGTATTTTTCACTTTTGCATACACAATGTTTACATTCATGAAGCTTTGCATAAATTTGATAAAAGTGCTTTTCATTTTTGGATACAAATTGTTTACATTCTTAAAGCTTTTCATAAATTGGATAAAATTACTTTTCATCTTTGGATATACATTGTTTACATTCTTGAAGCATTGTGTAAGATGGTTAGAAGTACTCTTCATTTTCGGTCAAACAATGTTAGTATCTTACCTTTCTAAGCACGCTAAGAAATTTTTTATCTATCCCCCTTATTTAGTGAAAGAGAATACAATGGAAAATCATCATAATCATATTTTTTCTTCTCCTAATATCTCTCCTATTTGTGAAGAAGATATTTTGGTGTTAGAAGAACCAATCAATGAGAGTTTTGAGAATCCTAGTTGTTTCTCTCCCCCTACCTCTCTTATTGGGCAAGACATTACTGAACAAGATGACACAACCATAGGTAACCATGACAATCACATAACACAACAAGAAGAGACCACTGATACCTACCTACATGTTGCTTCAACTATTCTACATTCATCTACCAACATCTTCCCTATTTGTGACAATGTTTTAGTGAAAGAGGATGCAATTGTAAATGAGGAGGATATGTTGGTGTTAGATGAGAAAATCTTTAAGATCTATGACAACCAATTTATTTTTATTGGCCCTACCTATCCTTTTTTGGAAGACATTATGGTACAAAGGAATGTAATCATAGATGACCATGATAATAATACTTGTTCTTCTGCTAATATCTCTCTTATTTGTGAAGAAGATATTTTGGTGTTAGAAGATCAAAGCAATGAAAGTTATGAGAATATTATTTGTCTCTCTTCCCCTAGGGAAAACATTAGTGAACAAAAGAATGCCATCATTGATAAGAAAGAAAAATTGACCATTAATGATTCCCCTACTTGTGATGAAGTTATTTTAGAAGAACCAAACATTGAATGTCATGAACATCTATTTTGTAACTCTCCTACTAGGGAAGATATCATGGTCGAAGAAACTAAGAACATTGACACATGTCTTTCAAACACTAGTAATGAGGCTTACTTAGATGAAGATGATGAAGTGACATTAGAATCTCCTTCACTAAGAGAAGTTAATATTATTCAACCTCAACTCATTCTTTACCCACCTTCACACAAACCTCAAACTCAAAACAAACCCATTTTCATCCTCAGACCACCTAAGAATGATTTTTCATAGAAATCAAATTATAACACCATTTCTCATACATACAACACTAGAAATAATTCACAACTAAGAAAATACCTTCAACATCCCTCACATTGCCTAATCCTATATTTCCTGATCCTCCTTGTTTGCCTTTACATAATGAAAAGGAGTATAATCTTGTTAAACAACTAAAGAATATTTTTTCTAAGATATCCTTATGGGATCTAATTCAAGCCTCCCCTCATTATCATAACATGATTCAAATTTCCTTACAACAAGTTCCTACTCCTCCTAATGTGAAATCAAATGATGTGGCAGCCCAAATTCAATTTATAACACCAAACAACGTATACATTACTTTTCATCCACATGATCTACCTCCCTTGGAGATAAAAAAAATGATGCCTTCATGATAATAGCTATATATAATAGGAGTGGGATAAAAAGAAACCTTGTTGAAAATGGCTCATCCCTTAATGTGTGGAGTGTAACCATTTTGGATAGACCTGGTGTGGATAAATCAAGAATTGAACCTAATTCCTTATCAATTCAAGGATTTGACAATGTAGAAAAATAGCCGCTTAGTGTGATCGCTTTCCCTATTATAGTTGGAAAGGACACACTACAAATTCTCATCCACGTAATGCCTCGTGATCTTTCATAAAATATCCTTTTAGGAAGACCTTGGATTCATTAGATAAATTTGGTACCTTCAACTATTCATTGTATCATGAAATATGTCTATAACAACAAAGTGTACCAAATTGAAATAGTCCCTGAACCAAAAATTTGTTTGAACATTGAGAAAGGCAAGAAATATCCTTTGAAAATATTGACACCAACTAAAAAAGTGGAACTTGTGCAAGAAAAAGATAAAGAAAAACATATTGAGGAAGTCACGAAGCTATTAGAAGATGATTTGAGTTCCTTAAATTTCACAACATTCATGGGAGAATACAAAATCACAACAAAAAATTCTAAAAAGGGAAAAGAAGAAGTGGTAATGTCAACACAAAATTTGGAAGACCCTTCAAAAGCATCTACTTCAACCACTTTAGGAGAAAAGAAAACATACATAACAAAGTTTGATGTATTTAATTATGAGCAACCACTAAATCGAAAAGATATAAAAAAGCTTTATGGAAAGGTTATGAACTCATGAAACAACTTGGATATATTGGAAAAGGATGTGGTGCTAGAGAACAAGGTATTTGTCTCCCTATATAGCCTAATACACAAGAAAAGACTAGTGGTCTTGGTTAATGTCCCTCAAAAGAAACAAAAAATCCTTCACTCAATATCAACACTCTTACAAAAATCCTTCTAAGACAACTTTAACATTAGTGCATCCTGAACTGATAGACACTAGTGGTCTTGAGTATTATCCTTGAAATAAATGAAAGAAACAAAGAAACCTTCGCTTAATAACAATTTCATTACACAAAAAAATAATACTTTGAATTTGATAGATTTTACACCATCCTGTAAAGGAGAGTACAAAATCCTACAATCTAAAGAGTCTTGTGTAAGTATGACATCTTGTACTAAGCAAGAGATATATTTGTCACAAAATAAAGGAACATCTTTCATTGATCAAGAGGATATCTTGTCGAGACACCTCCAAGATCATTTGATATCTCTCCCTTGAGATGAATTGTTAGTTTAGAAATGTTATTTTATCAATCATATTATAATTGTTAGGATATATGTGATGAAGGACAGTGTAGCATCACTCGTTGCGAGTGCTCTGTTATGCTGCGATTCCTTCTCACAATGCAATGCTTTGATTTTATATATATATGTATGCACATGTACACGACTTCATTTGTATGCAGGGATTGCAGGTACATAGTCTCGATTCCACCTGCTTCAGCAGGACAGGACGAGCACCATTAGCCCAATGGTCAAATGTTGAAACAGAGGTGACCATGAAGTCATCCTGTCCCATGTTGTCAAACCGTCGAATTGAGTGGTATCGCACATTCTTGTTGTTGTCGTTCTTTGTGGGTCATGTTTGTGTATTGTCGTATGTTATTGATGTTAGTATTTTATAAGTCGTGGTTTAATTTATTTAATAGTGGTAATAATTGTTTATTATAATGTTAGATTAATTTGTATGTAAATATTTAAATGTGCTAATTTAATATTAAATTGTATTTATTATTTTAATTAATTATCTTGTTGAGGATAATTATTAAAATAAATTATTAAAATAAAGTATATTATGTGCATAGCAAATAAATCTTGCAAAAGCAGATTTAAAATAGAATGTATTGGAAAAGGAAACTTAATTAGAATTAAATTAGATAGTTTATTTTTATTAGATATATTTTTTTAGAATTTTCAAAAAGGGAAAGAGGAATCTTTTATTTAGCTGCAGAATTATGAATTTTCATTCACGGGAAGAATGTGACAGAAGTTGAAAAATAAAATAAAAACAAAATAAAAATAATGTCTTTTGAATGTTGAAATCTTCTAAAGTTTTCGAAAAAAAAAGATTTGTCAATCTATTGCTGCATGTTTTGGGAAGGGTTTCTGAGAGAATATTAGATTTGAAGTTGAGCACGATATTCTGGAGAGGAGATTTCGAAGCAGAACTGGTAGCGCTTCGTAAAGGCCATCGGATTCAAGCAGGCATCATCAGCTTCTCAAATAAGCGTAGGACTCCAGGTTTTATCTACTTCTTCTCTAGTCTTCTGATTTAAAGAAAACAGAAAAGTAATTAGATTACTTGGGGAAAGAAAAATGAAACCTTAGGAAAGAGAAATTTATTGAATAGTGAAAATTGTTGAAGAAATTGAAAAAAACTGTCTATGTAAATTACTCTATGGATATTCTTCCAATTTGGCTGTGTGAAAATAATGTTGAGTCTGTGAAAATAAAATATATGTTCTTAAATTGATTATGTTGTGTCTTTGAGAATTTACATAGTTTTCTTTAAGAACCATTTATTCTGGGATTATGAAAATATATCCTTTATATATATTTATATATATATATGCATTTTTTTTTAATATAAGTTATTTTTATGCAGTTCTTCTATTCTCTGTACCTGTAGCTAGTATTTTTGTTCATATGGAATGTATATCTAAATATATAAAAAAATCGTATATATTTATCCATACATATGCTTATAAATAAATTTTTTTTTTGGTGCTTTATAAAGTATTCAAAAATTGCTATTTAAAATCAAATTTTTGGCCATAATGGCCGTCGGAATCATACCAGGGACGGAGGTTAATTTTATTAAATTCTGTGTTTTCTTTTTAAAAAAAATTATTATGGCCGAATAGACCGTCAGAATCTGTATCAGGGACAGACGGATGTTTATTTATTAAAATTGTGTGTTTTTTTTTTTAAATATAAAATAAAATTTCATTGTATGGGGTTTGGGGAAGGACAGCAGGCCGTACCCACCATGTCCCCCTATGGCAAAAGGACTAGCCACAACAATTTGCGAACTGCTGTGCGTGGCAGTCCTATGGACTGTCATGCGCAGCAGTCACGAGGACTACCTTAGGCAGTCCTCTCTGCCCTACGAACAGTCAACTAGGCCGTCAGCCCTTTATTACTGTGTTTTAAATTTTATTAAATTTTATATTTATATATATATATAGTTGTATATATTTATTTTATTAAATATTATAATTATAATTTATTTTATTTTAAACAAAATTATAAGTATGTTATTTAATATTATTGTTATTTTAAAATGTAATTTTTTGTATTTTAAATAAAATGTTAATAATGGTTATATATAGATATATATATATATATATATATATATATATATATATTAAAGGTCAGTATTTTATCTTTTGTTGAGCAAATAATTTAAAATAGAAAATTAGTTTATTTCATACTATAAATGGATTATACTAAGTTAGTTATATTTCATTATATTTGAAAATGAGAATCTTATGTTTATTCTTTTTTTGTAACGATTAGTAAATTGGTGAGATTAATTTAATTCAATGATCGGGAATGAGTTAATTTAAATTTGGTGTTGTCTTGCAAAATTAAATTGTGTTATCTTTTCCGTTATGGCTATTGTAGTGTTGTCCATGTGGGAACCCTATTGTTTTACAAACCCTTGTTCCAGAGGCTTGATTTATTTTCTTAGACGTTTATCCTTGTACTTTTTGGATTTGAATATTACATGATTTTGTTAAGCATCTTTATTGGAAGGGTTGTACGAGATTGTGGTCATTGTGATTATGAGTGATCGCGAGATGGATTTGCCTCGCATGTCTTGTTTTGTGTTATATGCCTTATACTTGATGGTACAACCCTTGCCCTATTTCGGTTTTTGTTAGGGGTCTTATGGAGAGTGGCTCTTCGTGGGGGCCGGCGCCTCAAGTAAGAGGAAGTGCACAGGAGAACTCATGTAAGAGTAGTTAAACAAGTGATAACCTAAAAAAGATAGAATTAGGGGGGATGGGTAGTAAAACACACAAGATAATAAATATTGGATTCCTTGGCTATGCATTAGGGCTATCATAGACTAATGATAGACTGAGAAGGTCGTGGTCGGCAAAGTCATAATCTCGTCTTCATGAGAGGTTATCGACTCCGCATGAGCTACCCTATGGTGTCGGCGCCTCAAGTAGGAGGAAGAGCCACGAGATCCATAGATGGGTGTCAGCGCCTCAAGTTGGAGGAAGAGCCAGGAGATCCCATGAGAACTATGTGATGACACTCTCCACTAGACACCCCAGTGCAATACTTCTTGTCGCCTCTGGAATTGTAATCTTTATGTTGTTTTGGATTCTTTTGAAGTTGAGTTATGAATGTTCCTTGGTAACTTGTTTATCTGTTATTGCTTTGATCTATTTCTTAGCTTTATCTTTTGTTGCCTCGTAAATGTTGTGGATTATGTTGTTGTGTTATTGAGGTTGTACTTTGTTGTTTATGGAGTCGGTTTGACAATCATGGTCGAGTTAACTTCATTGTCACCTCTAAGCACGGGGGGTGAGTTATCCATAACTCACATGGTTGGGTGGAACGTGCTCTGCACCCGTTGGGTTCCCCATCAGCATCCTTTCTTCTCAGCATTTCTGCAGTTGGAGTTGTATCAGTGAAAACCTTGTATTTCATAATTTTTGTACTTGTATCATCCCACATGTTTGGTAAATTTGTTGTAATTCTTATATCAAGAGCTTGCAATGTAATTTTATAACAATGATGTAATAGTTAGGATCATTTGTAACTTTGTTAAAGAGATTCATTATGATTGCAAAACGTAATGTAGTAACACTCTCGCTCTTGATTCATGGTGGTATTCTTATTCATGGTTGTTATAATATAAATGGATATATTGTTCAATGTTGTCTTTTGCTTTCATTTAGATGTTTGTGATGTAACCTTGCGTGCCCAAGAGAACTAAGTGTGATAATGTGATGTAATGTACAATGTGATTACGGTTTAATGTTATTGCATGTTTACTTTATGTTATTTAAAAAAAAAAATTATTTGCATTGTGTGTGTGTTCTCTGGGGTTTGCATGACGGGCGTTACAACTTGGTATCAGAGCTAGGTTTGCAAATGTTGGGGTCTTTGGGTAGTTAAGTCCATTAGGAAACCTCACATTTGAATCTTGAGCTCATTTGTACCTTTATCTTGTTGTGCAGAAATATGCCTCGAGGTAGAGGACGTGGCCGAGCAAGAGGCCGTGGTGTCGGTCGTGGAGCAAGCCGGCGAAGTCCCTCAGCTCCCAATTCTCATGGTTATGATCATGAGGATCAGCAGAGTCTTCACAATAATCCATCAGGTGGTCAGAACCCAGTATAGCCTGGATTAGATAGTCTGTTATAGCACATTCTTGGAGAGATTCTGGCTCATTTGGGACCTAGGCTAGAGGAGGATCTGTAGATTGAATGGGAGAGAGAAAGGTCGCCAAGGTGAAGGGATACAGATGTGGTTCAGGATGCAGTCATAGCAAGCCATATGAGGGATTTGTTGAGAGCTCACCCACTGACATTTGATGGTTCGGGAGGAGGACTAGAAGCCGAAACTTGGCTAATTGACTTTGATCATTGCTTTGCCATGCATCCCTACGGTAGCAATACCAAGGCTCAGTGTGTGGTTATGCACCTTCGAGGTTTTGTGTCTACCTAGTGGCAACTTGAGGAACATAAATTACACCTTGATATCAGTTTGGTCACCGAAGAATTGTTCCTAGACAGGTTCAGGGCTCATTTTCTCTCAGACCATTGGAGGCAGCACAGGGCTGACGAGTTTCATGATCTCAAGCAGTTGTCTATGTCAGTGGAATAGTATGAGCGGTGCTTCTATGAGTTGAAGCAGTATGCAAGGATTAGCCATGATGAAGGCATGTTAGTGCAGCACTTTGTTCGGGGCCTTAATGCCTGCATCAATGGTGGTGTGCGAGTCTTCGAGCCGAAGACGATGGAAATGGCAGTTGAGAAGGATCGCTTGGTAGAGGAAAATTTGGCCATGGCCTTGGGTGGTCACATTGGAGTGTAGATTGGAAGTGCACCTACTCCAGGGTTTAGTGCTCATGGAGGTCAATCTCAGGGGGTAGGATCTTCCAGAAATAGGTTTCAACCCTTGAAAGGGGGTCATCAGCAGTAGCAACCTCGGTAGTAGTAGTCGAGACAGAAGAACTTTCAATCTCAATAGGGTGGCAATTTGTAGTTTCGCAAGGATCGAAATAGGAACCGTGTTCATTAGGAATGTTTTGTTTAGCCTGCACCTAGTTTTCAGCCAGTGCCAAGTCGAGGAAGTTTCCAGCAGTCAAATGCTCCATCAGGGGGCAGAGGTTTTGGTAGGGGTACTGGGTGTTACTCTTGTGGACAGTAGGGGCACATTGCTAGATTGTGTCCTCAGAAGAACACTTCAGGTTTTAATCAAAGGCTAGCTGGATCAGAGCCGACACTAGGTGATGCAGGGAGATCTCATCGTGTCTTTGCTACAGTGGATAATCGGTAGGTAGACCACCAGAACACCATCATTGAGACTTCAGGTGTGTTACATGGTTCTAGCATTTCTATACTTTTTGATTCTGGTATATCTAATTCCTTTATATCTCCTTTGGTGGTTGAGCGATGTGGATTGGTGGCAACTAGTCAAGGCATGAAATGGCAAGTTGAATTGGCTTCAGGGTCAAAGCTCATTGTAGAGAAGCTTGTACAGGATTGTAGTTTGAGTATAGGGGCTTTGTCAACCAAAGTAGACCTCAGAATCCTACCACTCGGCTCATATGATGTCGTCTTGGGCATGGATTGGTTGAGTGCACACTGTGCTACAATTGATTGTCATTGTAAAGCAGTGTGGTGCATTGATGATTCTAGAAAGTAGGTGGAGATCGTGGGTGTTCAAAGACCCATTTCTTTGCGTTTGATCTCTGCCATGCAGCTTAAAAGGTGCTTCCGGCAGGGTTGTCAGCTCTTTGCAGTATCTTTGAGTGACTTGGAGTCAGAGGATAGTCAAGGGGTGTTGTTGGATCAGTACCCTCTCCTTAAGGAGTTTTTTGATGTGTTTCCAGAAGAGATACTCGATATGCCACCAAAGCAAGGTATAGATTTCAGGATTGATCTGGTACCTGGAGCTGAGCCAATATCTCAAGCTTTGTATTGGATGACAACACAGGAACTTCAGGAACTCTGTTTGTAGCTGGAAGAATTGTTGGCTAAGGGATTTATCCACCCAAGTGTTTCCCCTTGGGGAGCACCTGTGATATTCGTGAAAAAGAAGGATGGTTCTCTTCGCTTGTGTATTGACTACAGGCAGTTGAACAAAGTAACCGTGAAGAACTGATATCCATTACCCAGAATTGATGATCTTTTCGATCAGATAAAAGGGGCAAAGGTGTTCTCTAAGATTGATCTCAAATCGGGATACCATCAGTTGAGGATTTCAGATCTAGATATTCACAAAACAGCATTTCGTACTTGATATGGACATTACGAGTTCACTGTGATGTTGTTCGGGTTAACGAATGCACCTTCAGTCTTTATGAGCTTAATGAATGGAGTGTTCCAAGCATACTTGGATAGATTCGTCCTTGTGTTTCTCGATGACATTTTGATTTATTCTAGGTCTATTGAGGAACATGAGGAACATCTAAAGCGGGTGTTACAGTGCTTAAGGGACAATCAGTTGTTCGCCAACTTGGCAAAGTGTGACTTTTATAAGACTAAAGTTCAGTATTTGGGGCATGTGATTTCAGGTGATGGAATCTCAGTTGATCCTGCAAAGATTCAAGCCATTGTGGATTGGCCCGCACCCACAAATGTCTCAGAAATTCACAGCTTCATGGGACTTACAGGATATTATAGGCGGTTCGTCCAAGGATTTTCTAGGATGGCTCATCCTATCACCTCTCTCCAGAGGAAGGGAAAGAAGTTTCTATGGTTAGATAAGTGTCAATTAGCTTTCCAGACTCTAAAGGAAAAGCTGACTAGTGCTCCAATCTTAGTAGTACCAGACCTAACAGGTGATTTTGTTGTGTGTACGGATGCTTCTTTGGAAGGCTTGGGGGCCGTGTTGATTCAGGAAGGGTGAGTGATTGCTTATGAATCACGAAAACTGAAGGATCATGAAATCAATTACCCCACTCATGATTTGGAGTTAGCCGTAGTTGTTCATGCCTTGGTAAGATGGCGACACTTTCTCCTAGGGCATCGGTTCAAGTTGCATACAGATCATCGTAGTCTGCAATACATCTTTACGTAGCTGAATTTGAATGCAAGGCAGAGGAGGTGGATGGAATTCTTGTGTGAATATGATTTTGAAGTAAAATATATTCAGGGCAAGGAAAATGTGGTAGCAGATGCATTGAGTAGATGCAAGCATGAGATTTCCACTGTGGCTCTTAAGGTTGATTTGAAGAGTCAGATTCTCTCAGCTCTTTCTTCAGATGATTGGTATCAAGCAGTGAAATCAGAGATTGAGTCAGGCAGGGCATTGGAAGGTAAATTTGTTGGTTGTTCTTTGGACTCAGATGGTGTTTTGCATTATGGAGGCTGAATGTATGTACCTCCTATAGAGGGTCTTCGTACCCTAATCATGACTGAAGCTCATAGGGCTCCTTATTCGACACATTCTGGAGTTAAAAAGATGTACGCTAATCTTTGCTCATTATATTTTTGGGCAGGGATGAAGCGTGACATTGCTGATTTTGTGGCTAGGTGTCTAGAATGTCAGAGAGTTAAGGCCGAGCATCATCATCCGGTAGGTTTGTTGCAGCCTCATCTTGTTCTGGAGTGGAAGTGGGACATCATTTCTATGGATTACATTGTCGGGTTGCCTATGTCTTCTAGGTGACACGACGCTATCATGGTCACTGTTGACAAGTTGACCAAGGTAGCCCATTTCTCTCCCATTCGATCTTCCTATACTACTTCTGTGGTGGCTAGGGTGTTCATGGAAGACATTGTTTGATTACATGGGATACCGCGCAGGATCATTTCTGACAGAGATCCGGTATTCACATCTGCGTTATGGACATCTTTGCAGTGGTCCTTAGGGACTGAGTTGAATTTCAGTTTTTCCTACCATCCAGAGACAGATGGTCAGACTGAGAGAGTCAATTAGGTGCTTGAGGATATGCTTCGTATGTATGTCATGGACCAACAATCTCATCGGGAAGATTATCTACATTTGGTCGAGTTTTCCTATAACAATGGTTATCATAGTTTGATTGGCATGGCTCCATTTCAAGCTTTATATGGTCGTCCTTGTCGTACCCCTTTGAGTTGGGATCGATTAGAGGACAGGGTTCTTCTTGGACCCAAGATGCTTCAGGATATGGAGCAGCAAGTAGCTCGCATCTAAGAGCATCTTGTAGTGGCTTAGGATAGGCAGAAGAAGTTTGCTGATGCGCACAGAGTTGATCGATAGTTTGCAGTAGGTGATCGAGTGTTTCTTCGAGTTCGCCCTCAGAAGAGCCCTATTTGTTATGGAAAGGGTTCTAAGTTGCACCCCATTTTGTGGGTCCGTTTGAGGTGTTAGAGCGTATTGGTCTTGTTGCCTATTGCTTGGCCTTGCCACCCAGTCTGTTGTGGATTCACAATGTGTTTCATGTTTCTATCCTTAGGCCTTATTTTCTTGATGTTACTCATGTACTTGATTGAAATGCTCTACAGGTCAAGGACGAGCAGCTAGCTCTAGAGCCCGTGGTCGTGGTGCAACATAGGAGACTCGTTCTTAGAGGTAGGGATATTGAGCAGGTGCGGGTCCAGTGGGATATGAATGATGAGACTTCAGCGACATGGGAGGATGCTTCCCATATCAGAGAATCCTACCCTTACTTGTTTTCTGGCCTACAGGAGTAAGCCGGATTTAAGGGGGGGAGGATGTAATAACCCTCCTAGTTGCTAGTTGGACTCAGTAGTTTTTATGCTTTGATTTGATACATTGATACTATGATGGTACTATTTTTGTGTGATTTGGTTAGTTAGACATTTGATGATGTTGTTATTCCATTTGTGGACATGATTATTTCATATGACATTGTGGTTGGTGATGTTAGTTGATTTTCAAAATTATATTATGATGTAGTGATTTAATAAATTATGTCATGAGATGAATTGTTAGTTTAGAAATGTTATTTTATCAATCATATTATAATTGTTAGGATAGATGTGATGAAGGACAGTGTAGCATCACTCATTGCGAGTGCTCTGTTATGCTACGATTCCTTCTCACAATGCAATGCTTTGATTTTATATATATATATATATATATATATGTATGCACATGTACATTACTTTGTTTGTATGCAGGGATTGCAAGTACATAGTCTCGATTCCACCTGCTTCGGCAAGACAGGGTGAGCACCATTAATCCAACAGTCAAATGTTGAAACAGAGGTGACCATGAAGTCATCCCATCCCATGTTGTCAAACCGCCAAATTGAGTGGTATTGCACATTCTTGTTGTTGTCGTTCTTTGTGGGTCATGTTTGTGTATTGTCGTATGTTATTGATGTTAGTAGTTTATAAGTCGTGGTTTAGCTTATTTAATATTGGTAATAATTGTTTATTATAATGTTAGATTAATTTGTATGTAAATATTTAAATGTGCTAATTTAATATTAAATTGTATTTATTATTTTAATTAATTATCTTGTTGAGGATAATTATTAAAATAAAGTATATTATGTGCATAGCAAATAAATCTTGCAAAAGTAGATTTAAAATAGAAAGTATTGGAAAAGGAAACTTAATTAGAATTAAATTAGATAGTTTCTTTTTATTAGATTTTTTTTTTTATAATTTTCAAAAAGCGAAAGAGGCATCTTTTATTTAGCTGCAGAATTATGAATTTTCATTCACGGGAAGAATGTGACAGAAGTTGAAAAATAAAATAAAAACAAAATAAAAATAATGTCTTTTGAATGTTGAAATCTTATGAAGTTTTCAAAAAATAAAGATTTGTCAATCTATTGCTGCATGGTTTGGGAAGGGTTTCTGAGAGAATATTAGATTTGAAGTTGAGCATGATATTCTGGAGAGGAGATTTCGAAGCAAAACCAGAAGCGCTTTGTAAAGGCCATCGGATTCAAGCAGGCATCATCAGCTTCTCAAATAAGCACAGGACTCTAGGTTTTATCTACTTCTTCTCTGGTCTTCTAATTTAAAGAAAACAGAAAATAATTAGATTACTTGGGGAAAAAAAATGAAACCTTAGGAAAGAGAAATTTATTGAATAGTGAAAATTGCTGAAGAAATTGAAAAAAACTGTCTATGTAAATTACTCTATGGATATTCTTCCAATTTGGCTGTGTGAAAATAATGCTGAGTCTGTGAAAATAAAATATATGTTCTTAAATTGATTCTGTTGTGTCTTTGAGAATTTACATAGTTTTCTTTAAGAACCATTTATTTTGGGATTATGAAAATATATCCTTTATATATATTTTATATATATATACATATATTTTTTTATATAAGTTATTTTTATGCAGTTCTTCTATTCTTTGTACCTGTAGCTAGTATTTTTGTTCATCTGGAATGTATATATAAATATATACAAATTTCATATATATTTATACATACATATGTTTATAAATAATTTTTTTTTTTTTGTGCTTTATAAAGTATTCAAAAATTGCTATTTAAAATCAAAATTTTGGCCGTAATGGCTGTCGGAATCGTACCAGGGACGAAGGTTAATTTTATTAAATTCTATGTTTTGTTTAAAAAAAAAAATTATTATGGCCAAATAGGCCGTCAGAATCCGTATCAGGGACAGACGGATGTTTATTTATTAAAATTGTGTGTTTATTTTTATTTTTATTTTAAATATAAAATAAACTTTCATTGTATGGGTTTTGGGGAAGGACAGTAGGCCGTACCCACCCCACCCCCCTGTGGCAAAAGGACTGGCCACAGCAGTTCGCGGACTACCATGCGCAGCAGCCATGAGGACTGCCATAGGCAATCCTCTCTGCCCTGCAGACAGTCAACTGGGTCGTCGGCCCTTTCTTACTGTGTTTTAAATTTTATTAAATTTTACATTTATATATATATATATATTTATTTATTTATATATATATATAGTTGTATATATTTATTTTATTAAATATTATAATTATAATTTATTTTATTTTAAACATAATTATAATTATGTTATTTAATATTATTGTTATTTTAAAATGTAATTTTTTGTATTTTAAATAAAATGTTAATAATGGTTATATATAGATATATATATATATATTTAAAGGGCAGTATTTTATCTTTTGTTGAGCAAATAATTTAAAACAGAAAATTAGTTTATTTTGTACTATAAATGGATTATACTGAGTTAGTTATATTTCATTATATTTGAAAATGAGAATCTTATGTTTATTTCTTTTTTGTAACGATTAGTAAATTGGTGAGATTAATTTAATTGAATGATCGAGAATGAATTACATTAAATTTGGTGTTGTCTTGCAAAATTAAATTGTGTTATCTTTTCCGTTATGGCTATTGTAGTGTTGTCCATGTGGGAACCCTGTTGTTTTACAAACCCTTGTTCCAGAGGCTTGATTTATTTTCTTAGACGTTTATCCTTGTACTTTTTGGATTTGAATATTACATGATTTTGTTAAGCATCTTTATTGGAAGGGTTGTATGAGATTGTGGTCATTGTGATTATGAGTGATCGCGAGATGGATTTTCCTCGTATGTCTTGTTTTGTGTTATATGCCTTATACTTGATGGTACAACCCTTGCCCTATTTCATTTTCTGGTAGGGGTCTTAGGGAGAGTGGCTCTTCGTGGGGGCCGGCGCCTCAAGTAAGAGGAAGTGCACAGGAGAACTCACGTAAGAGTAGTTAAACAAGTGATAACCTAAAAAAAATAGAATTAGGGGAGATGGGTAGTAAAACACACAAGATAATAAATATTGGATTCCTCGGCTATGCATTAGGGCTATCATAGACTAATGATAGACTGAGAAGGCCGTGGTCAGCAAATTCATAATCTCGTCTTCATGAGAGGTTATCGACTCCGCATGAGCTACCCTATGGTGTCGGCACCTCAAGTAGGAGGAAGAGCCAGGAGATCCATAGATGGGTGTCGACACCTCAAGTTGGAGGAAGAGCCAATAGATCCCATGAGAGCTATGCGATGACACTCTCCACTAGACACCCTAGTGCATTACTTCTTGTCGCCTCTAGAATTATAATCTTTATGTTATTTTGGATTCTTTTGAAGTTGAGTTATAAATGTTCCTTGGTAACTTGTTTATCTGTTATTACTTTGATCTATTTCTTAGCTTCTTTTGTTGCCTCATAAATGTTGTGGATTATGTTGTTGTGTTATTGAGGTTGTACTTTGTTGTTTATGGAGTCGGTTTGACAATCATGGTCAAGTTAACTTCATTGTCACCTCTAAGCATGGGGAGTGAGTTATCCATAACTCACATGGTTGGGTGGAACATGCTCCACACCCGTTGGGTTCCCCATCAACATCCTTTCTTCTCAGCATTTTTGTAGTTGGAGTTGTATCAGTGAACACCTTGTATTTCAGAATTTATTGTACTTGTATCATCCCACATGTTTGGGAAATTTGTTGTAATTCTTAAATCAAGAGCTTGTAATGTAATTTTATAACAATGATGTAATAGTTAGGATCATTTGTAACTTTGTTAAAGATATTCATTATGATTGCAAAACGTAATGTAGTAACACTCTCGCTCTTGATTCATTGTGGTATTCTTATTCATGGTTGTTATAATATAAATGGATATATTGTTCAATGTTGTCTTTTGCTTTCGTTTAGATGTTTGCAATGTAACCTCACATGCCCCAGAGAACTAAGTGTGATAATGTGATGTAATGTACAATGTGATTATGGTTTAATGTGATTATGGTTTAATGTTATTGCATGTTTACTTTATGTTATTTAAAAAAAAGAAAATATTTGCATTGTGTGTGTGTTCTCTAGGGTTTGGACGATGGGCGTTACACTCCCTCCAAGAACACAAAAGAAATTTTACTATAAGAGTTCATTTTGTGGATACCATAGAGGTCACGGTCATTCTACTAATGAATGTAAGGCTTTGAGTAACAAAATTCAACATCTTAAGGATTGTGGTGCTCTTCCTTGTGTTGAAGCACCTAGTTCCTCTAATTGATACTAATTTTCAAGTTTCTCATAAAAAATATCGGCTCACCCTTGTCTTGCACTAAGTGGGGGCAAGGGGGTTAAGTAGCCTTGTCCTCATATGTCACTTGTTGGTGTCTCTTTTGGTTATTTGATCGACTTCCATGTATATATAAGAGAAGGCTTGGGATGTGGACGAAATACCTTAAGTTGGCTTGCATGTGACGTATTGAGTTTTGGGGGAAATCCCTTATTCATCATGTAGTTTCATTCGAGAACATATGACTTGGAATAGGGCTTTCCGAATAAGCTCTCATGTCTTCTACTTTAAAAAAATTTCTCATAGCAATGGTGTTAGCAACCACTTTAAAGTGGGGGCATAAATTGACACTCATGTTTCATTGTGTGATTTTTATTTCTTCTTATGATGCATCATTAGGTTTGATTCCCTCCAAGAGCATGAAATATCTTTGATTTACCCTCTCTTGGAGACATTAGGCACAATGTTCCATAAGAAGAGACCTTACATGAACTAATAAAAATCCCTTTGAACATAACTTACACTATTTTGTATTTATGATAACTTTTATATGGCCACTTTGCATAACATATTTTGCTTTCCTATGGAGCCATCCTATTTTTTTATGACTGTCAAGCATACAAAGTTTTTCTTTCATCATGAATCATGTTGTTTGTGTTGTGGCACCTTATCAAAGTTATCAAGAGGTATAGTTTTGGTATGGTTAGTGAATGGTAGCTAAACTTAGGCATCACTTTCCCATAGCCACTTCCTTATGTGTGTGAGCACATATTAGTTGTGTGTGTATGTGTCTCACCTCTTTGGATACTCACCCAGTGGACAACCTAAAGTTTCATTTCCTCAAAGTGAGCATGAATTTTTGGACAAATAGCTTAGATTTGATCCACATCACGTTGGACAAATGGTCAAGGCTTTATCCACCACTTTTTTATTTTGTTTTATTTTTTTGTGTTTCTTCCTTTTAATCATTGGCATTGTATGTTTGTGTATCTCGATGTTGCATATAATACATCTTGTGTGTGTCCCTTTGTGCTTATGTTGGTTTGATGTAGGATCTTTGATCTCGGGAGCTTGAACACCTCCTATGATCTTTGTTATCCTAGACCATCCACATTGGTACTCTTGGACCCCTCTTGAATGTCTACTTTAGTGTGAATTTGAAGCAAGTTTCTCCTCTCACTAAAATGGGGGATAAATGTAGTGTAGGAAAAATTATCCCATTTTCACACTTAATTTGGGAATAATTAGTATTAAATTGAGCCTAAGGTCACCTTGATTTATTGTTGTAATGTGTTTTACACATTCACATTAAGTTTAGGGCTCTTTTAAACTACATGGACCTAATTCTACATTTTTTCAGGTGGTGTAAAGTGTATATTTACACTTTCACACTAATCTAGGGCTTATTTATGCCTTATTTGTTCCTATTTTGCATCCACAATCCTTATTAATTGCATCTCTTTGTGGATAATCTTGACACTTATCAAATAACTGATCATAATTCAATGTTTTGGGTCATGTGTTCTAGATCTAGTGATTTGGGATGCATACATCATCTTGGGTGTATAAGTTCCATCTAGGTCTTGGGACCTGATTTCAAATTGCACATTAAACAAGACACTCCTAAAAATTTGTCTCAGGTTTTAGCTATTGGGACTCATATGCCACAACTAGTGTATGAGTCCTGCTCTAACCAAGACCTATTTTGAATTTAATTCTCGGTGAGATTTCATTATCTTAGATTTGATGTTCACTTGTAGTGTTGTAATTTCAGGAATTTTGGCATAAAAAGGTATAAATACTAGTTGATTTCATATAATTTCTCCTAACAAGACTGAGAAATCTTGAGTCAAGCATCCTGATACTTCACAAGAGTATTATAGAGAATTCAAGAGCATTCAAGGGTAGATTTAAAGAAGATTATTGCAGCAATTCAAGATCCATTATCATGTCAAAGGCTTGATGCATCATGCATGTGGTTTTGAGCTAATGTTGTGATGTATTGTTCAAGATCAATTCAAGTATTTAAAAGTATTATCTTTCATCAAGAATCATAATCAAGATCTACATCCATTGAGGCCACTTAATGCTTTTTTGTAGATCTACAAGGTTTTAAAAAAGGTTCTATTATTTCATCTTATGTTCCATGTTTCATTTTTCATTAAGGTTTGATTACCAAAATAGGGTTTGATCAAGTAAAACCCCATTCCCTAACAAAAATACACTTTTTCTCTCTCTTTGTGTGATTGCAGGTCCATAGGTTGAAGAAAAAGTGGATTTGAAGCCTTCAAAAGTACCAAAATGACAAAGTTACAAAAGTTGTCAAAGTTGTCATGAAAAGTTGTCAAGGCTCATTAAAAACTTATATCTAGAGCAAGATATCCAACCTATTTACATGAAACCAATGGGAAAGTGCTTATTTAATCTATCTTTATAGGCTCACAAAATTTTGTTTCAAAATTATACTCCTAGGACACTTCATGAAAAAATGGGACAATTTACAATAGTCTAGACGTATGAGTCCCAGTACACCATTTTTACCAATGTTTAGCAGATCTAAACCAGTCACCAAGAGGTTGCATATTCTTCCCAAAAACCCTATACTGGGACTAAATCACCCCTACTAGCGTATGAGTCCCAGTATGCATTAAAATTCAAATTTTTGGAGTGTAGACCTTGTTCCAAGCTTCTTTAGTTTTCCAAGTGCCCCTCTGTCCTTTCTCAATTCATTCTTCTGATTTTTCAATTCCATGTCTTGAGTTGCATAGTTAGGTTTACATATCATTGTATTTCTTCCATTCCAATCCTTTTCTTGGTAGTGAACCCCCTTTTAATCTTTAATCACACCCCTAGGACTCCCTATTGCAGATCTATTTTCCTAATTGCATCCTTAGATTGAGATCTCTAGGGTTTCCTTGAATGAAACTAGAAGGAAATTGGTGGAGAAACCCTAATACCCCTTTAGTTCTATCTCCCAAAAACATAGAGCACCTATTTTCTTCATTTCACAAAGTATGTGATGAATGTGATGATGGATTAAGGATACAATATGACAATAAATCAATTTTAACTATGTATATAAGCAATATAAATATCATCAAAACATGTATTTAAATATATAAAACTTAAACACAATTAAGAGATGGAATCTAATGGCCATCTGTGATAACCTATGGAAGCTAGGCTTTTTTCTGGGTTGGGAAGAGATTCTCAATGAAAATCCCATGGTTTTCGACTTGAGGGAGGCTATAGTAGAAAGAACATTGGCCAAGGCTCCAAAACAACAAATGCAGAGCAGTTTACAAGCCACAGTAGTGACGGTTTCAGGCAGAAGGATGGAGACTGGTCTGCATTGCGAGATCAAAACAAAGGTCAATTGGCATATTTTAATGTAGGGGTCGTTGGAGCTGAAGGGTCCAAGGTACTCGAGATCAGGAGGAAGCTTGCAGAGCAATTTCAGAAAATAAAGCTCTCAAATAAAGCAATGAAGGACAAGAAAGGAGGGGAATATATATTTCCCCCTTCATCCAAGGCAATCACAATGGTGCTAGATGACGAATTGGGACAAGAGGTGATTTTTAATGAGATTTTTTTTGCTAGGTTAGGTTTGATTGGGAAATTCAGGGGCTTTTGGCCAAGATTGTCTAACCTCCATCAGTGGATTTCTAATCACTGGAAGTCTGATCTAGAAGGGTGTGTCCAAATCTACACCATGGCTAAAGGTTTCTTAATTGTGGTTTTTGAAAAGGAGAAGGAAAAAAACAAGATCCTCTATGATTATCACTGGGATTGGGAAGAAAAATACACATTGTTGCTAAAGCCTTGGCACCTAGCTTTTAACCCATCCTCTGAAGTGTTTGAGTGGGTTCCTCTCTAGGTATGACTCCCTAATTTTCCTTTACAATTTTGATTTGATTCTTTCCTAGAGGTTGTAGGGAACTCTTTAGGAAGCTTATTAAAGGTGGTTGAAGGGTCCCCAAATCTTCTACATTCTAATTTTGTACAGATTTTGGTGGAAATGGATGTGTCTAGGGAGCTTCCAGAAGAAATCTGGTTGAAAACCTCGAAAGGATGTTGGGTGCAGCCCCTAGATTATGAGGGGGTACCCTTTAGGTGAAGAATCTATTATAGAATAGGGCACTTGGCTGCTCAATGTGCCAAAAATAGAACAAATAAATTTTCTTCATGGTGGAAAGACATTGTGCCTCAACACTACACAGTGGAGAAAGAGAAGGAGAAGTAGAAGCAAGGGAGCCCTCAGGTGAAAGGCAGGGACGAGGAGGTTCAGGCACCTGGAGCTTTGGGATAGGAAGGGAAGAATGATGTAAATGATAAAACAAAGGAGGAGTAGTAACAGATCGGTGAAACCCCATTGCATGAAGGAATTCCAGTAGTGAATAGTGATAATGGTGGTATACTTGAAGGAGAAAGGATTCCAAGAATGGGGCAGCAACATCAGATTATAGGGAGAAAAAAGGTGGGGTAAGGCCACAAGAGAAACAATCTGGGAAACAGAAGGCTATTACATAGAGCCAACAAGAAATCGACTCTGTGAATGAAATCCCACATAGCCCTAAAGAAAAAACTTTGAAATGGTAGAGGGAGGCTACAAGGGTAGAAGATGGGTGGCAAACAGTTAAAGGATAGAAAGCTAAGAAAGTTGAGAAGAAATATTTTGCAATGGTCTTTTAGTCTCAAATGAAGGGAAAACCAAGTAATGCTCCAATTTTGTGACCTAGTAATGGGTTGCTTATAGGGGTTGTTGGTGTTTAGTTGGGTCTTTCCAGGGTTTGCAAGTGAAGTCCTTACTGCTGTAATAAAACTTTATTTGAATTGTTTATTGTATGAATAGAAGGTAGAATTAGGGGGGTTGTCCAAGAAGTTATGGATTAGTGGAAAAGGGATTTTAAATAGCGTAGTAACACAAACTGAGATGTAATTTGTTCTTTATTAATAAAATTCACTCTATTACCGATTAAATATATATATATATATAAAACTTTATATACTTACCAGTATTTACTTATTCCATTGTACCATTTGCATCCTCTCTTTTTGGTCTCAAAGTATGTCTCAAAGTCTGTGATGAATGTGATGATGGATTAAGTTTATAAAATGACAATAAATCAATTTTAACTATGTATATAAGCAATATTAATGTCATCAAAACATGTATTTAAATATATAAAACTATATATACTTACTTGTATTTACTTATTCCATTGTACCATTTGCATCCTCTCCTTTTTGTCTCAAAGTATGTGATGAATGTGGTGATGGCTTAAGGATACAAAATAACAATAAATCAATTTTAACTATGTATATAAGCAATATCAATATCATCAAATCATGTATTTAAATATATAAAACTATATATACTTACTTATATTTACTATTCCATTGTACCATATGCATCCTCTCTTTTTTGTCTCAAGTTATGTCTCAAAGTATGTGATGAATGTGATGATGGCTTAAGGATATAAAATGACAATAAATTTTTTTAACTATGTATATAAGCAATATTAGTATCATAAAAACATGTATTTAAATATATAAAACTATATATACTTGTACTTGTATTTACTTACTCTATTGTACCATCTGCATCCTCTTTTTTTGTCTCAAATATGTGATGAATGTGATGATGGATTAAGGATAAAAAATGACTAAATCAATTTTAATTATGTATATAAGCAATAAAAATATCATCAAAACATGTATCTAAATATATAAAACTATATATAATTACTTTTATTTACTTATTCCATTGTACTATTTACATCCTCTCTTTATTACAATGCATCTATAATTGTCTCACGTTCTTCCATAAAAATTTCCCATAACTCTTTATTAGCAAGTCTCCCACGATACCTCACTAGTTTTATGTTTTTTGACACAACCAAATGTGAATAGTGTATAATCTTATTATGTGTTTTATAATCTTCAAATGCAAGCAAACCATTCTTCCTTGTTAGATATTTTCATAGCCAAGTGCCAGCAACCACCACCAAACCTCCTGGATAGTGATAGTCATCATCATTTTCTCGACGTTTAATTAACTTATGTTTAGTCTCAACACATCGAGCCAACCAATACTTTGTTTCCTCTTCATTCTCCTCAGGTGAAACAACAACATGCACAATTTCCTACAAACAAAATTTAATTCCATAACTTGTGTGGTCAATAAAATTTGACCAATCTACACACATACATTCATATATATAATTATATATATTACAAAATAGTAATAAAGAAAAATAAAATAAAATAAATTAAATTAAATTACCTTCTTGTACAAGGTCTAAAACATGATCATATTCATCTGATGCAAACACTTGATCATTGTCTTCAATTGTTGTCTTATATTGATCATGTGTTTGTGCAAGTGTCAATGATCTTTTCTTCCACTCTTCAACCCATTTTATATTTTCGCATGCTTCCCAATCACTTGAAATACAATACTAACAAAAACATGCAAGATCCCTCATCTAGATAGTCTATGTACTTTCATTTGAACTCTTAAATGAATGACATTTTGTTGATACTCTAAATGTCTCACAGTTAAGTTTAGGTAGAATGTTCTCTTCTACAACTAACAAAAAGAATCATTGAATTGTAGAGTTCTCACTTGATCTTGTAGATAATTTTGATTGCACCGATCCACAATCACATGTGCACCTTTAGATTTTACTACATTCTCAAATTTCAACTAGTCTCTAGCAAGAATTATTTTAACACATGCACCAGATCCATCGTGTTCTCCTTTACCATGTCTAGTTTCAAAAAACTCCACATATGTTGGATATTATTTTCCTTATGAACCCTACTTATCCAATAAAACATTTGAGCATTCTTGAATTGTCTTGTAAAATTATCTGACCAGATGTTATGTCATTGGATTCCTCTTTCCCTTAAATTTATATAAAATATATTGAAACAATATTGAACAAACTCTGACGAGTGTAACCGGTTATCACTCAAATAGAAAAAAAATATCATCCTTTGTACTATCATTTGCATGTTTGTATACAATATTCAAACAAACATAGCCATCTGCACTGAATTATAATATTGAGATTGAGTTTCCTCTTGTGGAGCAAGAGTATAGTTTTCTACAAAATCAACCACTAATATTATAGTTCCAACTAGAAATGTGTTTCTACATGTGTGAAATTTCCCATCAAGCCATCAAGCATGTTGAGAGTGTTTCACATAATTTGGTACAATATTACTCTTAAATTTTGATATGAATGCATGTACACTAAATTTTTTTGTGATTAAATCACAATGCTTTCCAGTTTTTCCATCCTTTGAAGAATACTCAACATTCTTAAATATTTTAACATCCACTAATTGTTGTCTAAAATAATTTTCAATACTTTCATGCATACATTCTCCTAACAATGAAAGATTGCCACAACTAGTGCATTGTCAAGAAATACATGAAAATAATTAAAATAATTTCCCTTTAGATCTTTCACAAAACAAACCTACTATAAAATCCTTGATTATTTTAAGTGGCATATTAATACCATGTTCGTGCATAATCATGTTAGTATGTAAAGTATAATGTATATATCAAAAAACATCATAATAATAATAAAATTGCACATGCATTTTACAACAACAATAGATTTGTTGCAACAACAATAGATTTGTTGCAACAATAATAGATTTTTTTCTTATTAATTTTCACATACCAAGGTTTACATTTCTCAAATTATTTTTGACTTATAGTAATATTTCTATGTAACAATTTTGGACCTCATTCTCAATTTTAAAACATCTCTAGCATTAGATTATATGCTTGTATTATCATGCCAATATTTTTCAACCAAAGATTTGATTTCAATATTCAATTTCATGTCAGACCTTGGGAGTCGACCACTAAAACTCCAACACTGGTTGATTGGATCATTTTCAATACTTTCTCTTCTCTTTTCCAATCTTACCAATGTTTTAGGATGTATATTTAGAATTCCACTAATGTTGCTTAACATTCTTTTATCCAAAGTTGATTTATTCACTATAGAAGTTATAGCTTGTAATGTCGCATTCCTATGTTTAAATTGACTCTTCTTTCCAATAGACTCAATAGAACTTGCAACATTAGATATAGCATGTTTAAGTGATTCATCTTTTTTCTAGTTTCACAAAAATGCCTAACTTTTTCATTACTTTTCTCATTTTTCACATTCTCATCAATTGCATCATGAGTTGACATTGAAATGATAGTTTTTTTTATTAAAAAATTGTTTATATAGTCTATTAATGTATGTTCTTATTTTTCTCCAAGAAATCTTACCAAGAAGATTATCTAAAACAATACTTTCAAAATTTTTTTAAAAATACTTTCTTTTTTTTGATAAAAAGTGGGGTAAAAAATTATTAGAAAATCAAGAAGTACATAAAAACCAAGATACAACTAGGGAGCCATAGAAGGAGCCAATTACATATTCTTGTCCTCCAAATTCACCCCATAATCCAAGGGAAAAAGGCCCCATTCCCTTACATTCCATCCTTCCTCATGCTTTGAAGCCCACTTGTCCATGAAATCCACCACTTTGTTCCACTCCCTAAGAATATGATGAAAATACATAAACTCCAAAGAGCTACATAAGCTCAAAACCTGCTTAACCACCACAGTGAATTGCTAACTATCTCCTTCAAACCTTCACTCATTTAACATATCCACAACAATCTATGAATCATATTCACAAATAATTTATCTCCAACCAAGGGATCACCCTCTTTCCATTACATGAAGAATAGCAAGGGACTCCATAAGATTATTGGCATGCTTCCCTATATACATAGAAAAGAGAAACATCGTACCTCGTCCACTATCTCTGTCAATGCCACAAATCCCCACATGCCTAGGTTTTCCTCTAGAGGATCCATTAGTATTCACCTTTAGGAAACCACTAGGTGGGGGAGTCACACTTACCCTCCCACTGATTTTTCTTCTTGGTATGGTGAGGCCTACTACTGAGAGGGGAACCTAGCCCACCAACCTCCAAATTGAATTTACTTATGATAGGCATATCACCTAGAATCGTAGTCTTAGATAAAATGCATTTTGCATAAATGGTCTCCTAAACCCTACTAATAAGATTACTTTATATTGTGAGCTAATCCTCACAGTTTTTTTTTCCCTTCTTGGGTTTTCCACATAAATCTGGTGTTTCTTTGTGCATGGTGTTGCTTTTGTTTTCTTTTTGTTATCTAATTTCATGATAAATCATTCTAACAGATTAAGGGTTAATTGAATTAATGTGGATTTGAATATTTATGGGGGTTTTGAAGTTTTAAGGTACAACTGATTCACCCCCCTCTCAATTGTCTTGTGCATTCAACAATTGGTATTAGAGAAAGGTACCTTGGAAGAAATCTTAACCGCCTAAGGCAGATATAGTTTGGCACACAAGAAATATTTTCCTTTGTTTGATGGATCAAATTATGCATTTTGGAAGATAAGGATGGAAGGTTTTTTGGTCTCTTGGATTAGAAATATGTAATTCTATTGAGACTAGATATACTATATCTACAAATGGTCCAAAGACTAATTATGAGATCAAGGCCTATGAAAACAATGGTAAGGAAAGGTATGCTATTTTAAGTGGTCTTGATAATTTTGAATTAGTGGAAGTTATGAATCTAAAAAATGCTAGAGAAATTTGGGTAAAGATCAAGCAAGCTAAGATGTAGAATCTAAAGATCATGTTTGAGACCCTGTGAATGTTTGAAGATGAAAACATCACAAGCTACTTGTAGAAGATTGATGAAGTTTTCAATGGCATTAGAGGTCTTAGTGGAGAACTAAAAGAAGTGGTAAAGAAGGTACTCAGAACTCTTCCTAAATCTTATATTCATAAAGTTTCTACTATTTAGGAATTACAAAACTTGAACCAATATACTAGAGATCAATAGTATGGTTCTTTTAACTTCTTTTGAAATGAGAGAATTTGGTACAAGTAATGCAAAATTTGAGATTGCTTTTAAGGCTAGCAAATCAAAGAATACTATGGAATTAGATTAGGAGGATCTTGATGATGTAGAAGCTAACTTTGTGAGAATAATGAAAAAGGGTACTAGAAAGTATAGGGGTAAGCTTCCTTTCAAAAAAAATTAGTTGTGGAAATATAGGTCATTATGCTTCAAGACGTCCAAACAAAGCTTTGAAAAAAATAAGGAGAACAAAGGTAAGATGATTAAGAAAATTTATTATGTTAGAGAAGATGCAAGTATATCTGATGATGAATTTGATTATGGAGATGATGAGGATGGTGAATGTTTTCTCATGGCTTTAAAGATGAAACTAATTCTGCTAGCTCCGAGAGATGTTTGTAGGAAAGGGCTCTAGAAGAAAGTACTAATATTGAAGGCACTTTGTTTCTACATGCTAGACAGGAGAAGAATTATTGGATCATTGATAGTGGATGCTCTAATCATATGACCAGTTACAAGAGTAAGCTTTTTAAACTTGAAAAATATAAAGGAGGACTAGCTAGGTTTGGTGATAATACATCTACTAAGATATGTGGAAAAGGTTCTATAAGTTTTGATGGCAAGAATAATATTGATGATGTTCTTTATGTTAAGGGTTTAAGATATAACCTCTTGAGTGTTGGACAAATGTGTAGCAAAGGATACAATCTTATGTTTCAGGATGATGGTTGTGAGATCAGAAAAGGCTCTAGAACTACAATTATTGTTGGAAGAAGGATAGCTAGAAATGTCTATCAGCTCAAAGGTATTGATGATTATTGTTTCATGAATCAATGAGAGTTGACTATGGCATAGAAGAATGTTTCAAAAAACAATTGATAGCCTAGTGAGAATAAGTTCAATTCAAGTTGTGAGAGATTTTCTAAAGATTACAAATCCTATCATTGTTGTTTATTAGCAATGTCAAGTTGGAAAGAAAGCAAGAAGAAGTTTCAAATTCAAAGAATAATCTTCTACTGGACTATTGGAATTGGTGCATAGAGATCTTTGTGTTCCTAACAGGGTAAGAATTTTTCAAGGTGACAAATATTTCATACTATCAATTGATTGATGATTATTCTAGAATGACATGGGTTACTTTTCTTAATGAAAAATTAGAAGCTCTAGATAAGTTTAAAGAATTCAAAGTTATGGTTGAGAATGAAATGGATATGAAAATAAAATATTTGAGGTTTGACAGAGGTGGAGAGTTCACCTCCAATGAGTTCAATATATTTTGTGAGAATCATAGAATAAAGAGGCATTTATCTACCCCTAGGACTCCTCGGTAGAATGGAGAGGTTGAAATAAAGAATAGGACTCTTCAAGAAGTTGCAAGGACAATGATGAAAGAAGAAAATCTATTGGAGAAAATAACACAAAGACTCCCTATGAGCTATTGTATGGAAGGATTCCTACTATCAAATACTTCAGAGTGTTTGGAAGAAAATGCTATATCAGAAGAGATGAAGAAAAATTAGGAAATTTTGATGCAAGGTCTAATGAAGGTATCTTTCTTGGATATTCTACTAAAATCAAAGCTTACAAGTGCTACAAAAAGAGGATAAGAAATATTGTTGAGAGTGCAAGTGTCAAGGTTGATGAAGACCTATTGAAGAATTCAATGGTGATAGATGGATATGAATCAGATGAGTCTTCTTGCATAGAAGGAGAAAAAGCTAAGGAAAAAAGAAGTGTAGATTGAAGAGGAAGATTCTCCGAAAAGGATTCCTAAAAATCCTAAGTATGTGCAAAAGAATCATTCTAAAGAATAGATCATTGGTTATAAGAGAAAATGTGTACTGACAAGAAGGAAATTTGTTGAAGATGGGTAAATCTATATTTACTTTTTGAAGTTGGACCTAAAATAGTGATTGAAGCATTCAAGGATGAGTATTGGATCAAGGATATAGAAGAAGAACTAATGCAGATTGAGAAGAATCAATCTTGGGAACTTATCCAAAGACTAGCAAACAAGAATGTGGTTGGTATGTGGTGACTGATCATGCTATACCGTACACCCCGACATGTATCTGAAAAAGGAAAAAATCAATGAAAAAAAGGAAAAAACCAACTTTGTAGAACCCTAATCTGGAAGCTTCTAAGCTTGTTAAAAAGGGGTTTAGATGAGGGTTACAGTATGATGAAAAACGTGATTATTTGGAAGATTGTAATAGGTTTTTACACTGGATAATAAAATCATTGGATGGTTGTAGTTTGGTGGATGTAGCCCAAATTGGGTGAACCACATTAAATTCTTTGTGTTATAATTTATTCTATGTGTGTTTTTGTAGCGACCCTCCGCTTTTGCCCCCTCTGTGACGTTTGAGTAAGTACGATTGATTGAATTGATGATTAACTAAATTGTGTTTATGAAATAACATTATATGTATTGATTAAATAAAATATTAGTGATGTTTTAATGGATTCAAATAAATTAAAACTTATGATTTGATAAAGAAATATTTATATATATATATATATATATATATATATAGTTATGGTATTATATAAACAAATTAAAAAGGAAGATTAAAACTAATAAATTAAGAATGATTTAGTCTTATTGTTTTTGGAAAATATAATCTATTTAAAATTTTAAAATAGTGGCTTTAAAAATATATATATATATATATATATGAGTAGAGAATTATTTCATTCATGAGAAATCTAAAAGTTATGAGTTATTCTTATTCCTTAAGTATTAAAAAGGAAATAAATAGAAACAAAAATGTTGATTAATAATGGCACATTTTATTTACCTCCATATTTGTATTACAAATGAGAAAATTTAATATTAAAAAATAAATTAAAAAAAAAAAGATCTTTGTATTGATATAATAATAAACTGTTGAAAGAAGCTAAAATATTCTCGTGTCCTTGCCTTTATCTCCACCTGGCTTCATGCTTTTTCTCCTGCCTTCCATGTGCTTTTTCTCCTGGCTTCATGCTTCCTCTTCTCGCATGCCCTCAACGTGGTATCATTTCCTAAAAAAGTATGCTTTTGAATGGGAGGGGGGCTCAGAGTTTTGGGTTGGCAAGCAAAGAGAGTTTGGGAAAGTAGAGAGGACGCAGGAAAAAGGTTGTGGATTCACTTGCCAAGGGAGTATGCTACTAAAGGCTGGAGTATTTAGGCTTTAGAGAGTGTACAAGTTCAAATAGCCTCTCTGGTACGAGTTACGACCTATCACTGTAGCAAAACTTGAATATAGAAGACTGTAGAGGTGAGAATTAGCATTCTTGTTCTGTTGGCAACCTATCACATCTGTCGTACTTGAAAATAGAATGCGTAGATGTTTAAATAATCTCTCTGATTCCATTACTAGCTTGTCTCAGCTGTCGCACTTGAAAGTAACAGGAAGTTTAAAGGTTCAAATAATCTGCCCGATTCTTTTGGAAATCTAACGTAGTTGCAGCACTTGAATAACCTCCCTGATTCTCTTGACACCTGCTAATTGCATTTGCTTGAAAGTTTCTTAGGTCCTTCATCAAATCCATTTCTTGCATACATGTCTATCAGGGCAATTATAACAATAAAATCTGATCATTATACACACACGTGCATAGACATATACAGTGGAATTTGGTTTTACACTAGTAAATTTCTTTTTCTTGAAAGTTTCTAAAGCATTTTCAATAAATTCATTTTGTGCATATCCGACAATTCATGCATGCTGCTAGTATTGACCTTTCACTTCTCAAATTTGGAAAATTCACAGCCTGAAAATAAGGTTTTACGGTGGCTGTAGAGTATGCCTTCCAAAATGAAAATTGCAGTCAAGAATCCCAATAATGAGCACAGTTAGGTAAAATGGTAGCCAAGTATTTATAGGCAGCCAAATATCATTTGTATAGTCCAGACTTATTAAGAATTGAGATCAAAATTTATGTAGCCAACGTAGTTTAGTATTCCCTTTGCCTGTGAAAATTGTTTCTTTTATAGTACGCCCTCCCCTGCATCTGGTTCTAGATGACAATGTAGTTAATATCACCAATCGGAATGTCGGGACTGTTGCCTCTTCTTAATGAGTTTTTAACTAGCCCAGTGGCATCTTAATCATCTTTCCTATGATAAGGTTGTGCTAAATTAAGGAGATAGGGAAATTCAATTAAGATTTTATATGATACTCATATTGGAGGGCATGATTTCAAATATGATTTTATTCCATTTTCCCTTTCAGCATAATATTAAGTCAAGAGCACTTTGTTATGTTCACCTTTGGTTTCTTCAGAAAACATAGTATTTCATTCTTGTTTTGTGCATCTGCAGCTAGCATTGCATCCTATTATATAGTCCTCACGCCTTGACCATGCTTTCACACCTTTCAGAACAATTTCTCTTGCAATAATATTAGAGATGAATTTAGTTGCAGTGTGGCTGTCAGAACATTCTCAAAGGATCTTAGCAACTCTAACAGTTGTTCCATTGGGGTATTTGAAAATTCATTATTCTGAGTATTTAGCATTACGAATTTATCCGTAAGAAAAGGATTTTTAGGTTAGTTATTGTCCCTATATATATTCTAGCCCTTCTTCTCGGATCTTTTAATTTTATTTTTGAATTCAATACCTGTCAAAATAATGGGTGCACATCTTCTTCAAATAAAAATAAATAAATAAATAGAATATAGTGCTAAATCAAATGCATCAAAATCTAATAAACAAAATGTTTAAAAAAAAAAAAATGCGTTAGATCTGCAAATCTGTATTTAACTGAGAACTTCACTCCAATCTTCACTAGTAGCATCGCCTCAAACCCTCCTACATTCAGTTATTGCAAATCAAATAGGAAAATAAATAAATAAAGCGAATCAGCTATGTTAAAGGAGATTAGGATGTTTGAATGAATGCAAAAACAAGTTAAAAGAATAAATGAAAATAAAGGGATTGGGGAGTAGATGACTCCACGTTTATCTGCATAAAACAAGAGAAAACTCCTCCTTATTACTTTCTTTCCTAAAATTTCTCCTTTGTATTACTTTCTTTCCTAAAATTTATCCCCATTTATTGTGTGAAGGGAGAACTAATTCCCTTAAAATTCAACTCCACTTCTAGGGAAATGAAAATACCTTAGTCTAAAAGTAAGGGATAAAACAAATATATTCATGTGATTTAGATTCCATCATAAAATAATTATTATGGGAGCCCCCACTATCTAATAAAGCTATTAAAATATTAATAAGGAAGTAAAGTTAGTAAAATTTAATATTTAATTATAGTAGTTAAATTATTAAACTATTTCATCAATAAATTTTAGTAACATGTTATTTGTTATTTGATCAAGTTAATTGGGTTAGAATTCCAATTATTAAAGTAGTTTTAATTATGTTTTATAAAGAAGGTATTTTGATCAAGGGGCGATAATTTATTGCTAGATTCAAGTTGCGATTTATAATTGGACATATAGGAGTTGATAATATAATTTAGAATTATGATTATCCACTATGATTGATTAAGTTAACAACTCTTATTTATTTAATTTTGTATAAATGACAACAATATGTTATTTGGTTAATCGTTATGCGAGTAGTTATTAGATTAATGATTAATATAGTTAATAATGAATTATTAAAATAGGTTACTAGATTAATGATTAATATAGTTAATAATGAATTATTAAAATAGGTTACTTGATTTATTGTCTTAAGGTGAATAGTAGGTGAATTGGTTTTAGGATTGAGGTGGAATTGTGTTAAGAAGAGAGATGGAATGTTATTAGTAGAGAATTCTAAATAGATGATATATGTTAGGGCAAGTATCTTTTGACTTTAGATTGTAAGGTTTTACTTGTTTTCATGTTGGGATAATTGAGTGGTTTCAATTGTTAGATTTATTCGTATCAGTACATGAGTTGTGGAAGTTTTTCCATAGTTATGGTGCATTGGTGGATAAATAAGGAATTTTAGTAAATATGAAAATAATGTCACCGTTGGATGTATTGTTTGTTGATGCTTATTGGTATTGTTTAAGTGGTTTATTAGTCATACTATTAGCTTGTTAGGGCATTGTGTGTGGAGAAAATTGAGGTCTCCCTTGGATGTCCTATTGGCTGAATTTCTTGGGGTTGATTTTGTATTGAATTGATTATGTAAGATTTGCTTGAACTGAAAACCTTGTTGTTGATTGGGCATTGTTTCAATGTTTAGAAATTTATGTTGGATTCTAATTATTATGGTGGATCCTGATTTATATTTGATTATGATTATTGCCTTTTATGAAAGGAGCATGTTTGTGCCCAAAAGTTTATTGAGAAGATTTTGATCTTTGCAATTAATTCTATAATGAGTTGATGTTTTTAGCTTTGAGTGAGCTTGAAGATCTCATCATGTTGTTGACACACTTACTCTACTCTCATCGTTGTGTGATTGTGGATTTCATATAGTCATTTTGTGGGCCCTAATGTGAGTCTTTCTCTTGTGCTAATTTTGGAAATAAGAAGACTTTATATGATGAGTTTTGGTAGTCATATTTTGAGATGGTTGGGAACCCAAGAGTTTGAACTACCCTTTAGTGGAATTTGTTGTTTTTTAATATTTTATGCTTCCAAAGGCAATGGAGAATTTTGATTTATAATGATGTTCTACAGTTGGACCGTTGTGATTTATTGATCTTATTTTGGATTTTGAGCTTTTGGGTATTACCTTATACTATGGTGTTGACCTTCGATGTGGTGGGTGGTACCTCCTTGTTCTTCCTCAGTAATATGGAATGGGTTTGTGAGATGGTTCTTGCCTTGCATGTTGTGAGTTATGCACACTTTGATTTTTATGTGAGCTGAGGTACACCCCTTACTTGTAATTATTTTTGGGTCGTAGGGAGAGTGGCTCTTCATGGGGGTTGGTGCACAAAGGGGCTGTTTGGGTAACCCATGGAAGAGTTTCTTAATCAAGTGATAATGTAATTAATTAACTAGTAGATTGGGTAGATAAACACTAAACAAGATTAATTATGAGCCTCACCCATACCATTAGTGCTTTCACAAACTAAGGATGGGATGAGAAGACCTGGTTGGTAAGATCACTGCCTTGTCCTCACGAAAGGTAACTGGTTCCACATGAGTCACCCTATGGAGCGGTTTCCTTGAGATAGGCAGCCTAGATAACCATAGATGGAGGCGGTACCTTGTGATAGGTTGCCTGGAAAATCCATGTAAGGCCATGCGATGACACTCTCCTACAGTACCCGTTTATCTTCCTTTGTTTGGTAACCTCTGGGAGTGTTGTTTGAATTGTTGATGTTGTTGCGGCAATTGGTTCTTGGTGATTGTTGTTGAAGCCTCCAAGTTCTATCTTTTAGTGTTGCATACATGCCTCATGGCAACTTTTTTAATATTAATGAAAGGTGCCCTTGATATTTATTGTTGGTTGATATTGCAACTTAATTTGAAGGCTTGGATCCTATTGTTGTTGGCACGTCTTATGGTTATTTAGTGTTGAGCTATAATCTTGACATTTGGATTTGTTGGAATTTTCATTATTTTTTTTGGCTAAGTGATGACAATGTTGTGGTTTGTTATCTTATGTTGATGATATCCTTGTTGTGGAGTCCAGTTTGCTATTGGTTCGTTTGATTGTTTTGGATTGCGATATAGGGATCTTTCTTGTCAACTCCTAGCATGGGGGGTGGACTTTCGGGTCCACATGGTCGGGTGGAACGTGCTATGCACCCCATTGGGTCCCTAGCCAAGGATCGAGATATGCAAATTGTGTTGCTTGCAACATCTCCAGAATTGTACCCAACTCAGAGCCAGTCTTGTTACTTTGGGTTCACCTTTCCAGTTGTATCATTCTATCTTATTGTATTGTTCCCATTCTTGATGGGGAACACTTTTGTATCACTATCACTCTTGTACGATGTAACTTTTATTATCGTTGTAATGAATGTAACCCTTAACCTTAATTTATGATCCTTGATGGATGTTTGTTATTCATGAAATGTATATAAATACATGGTAATTTTATGCGTTAATGATTCATAGTATGTAATTCTAAATGGTGTTGTATCTGTGGAAATATACTCCACAATTGGTATATTGAACTATTAATAAAATGTTATATGTATATTTTTCATCTCTTTTGATCAGGGATGGTTGGATGTTATTTTTATGTAATCTTGATTTGTTCGTTATTGTTATGGTATTAGTTTGAGGACTTCGTGATGCCATCTCGTGTACCCCAGAGGACGTAATGGCCATTGTGAGATTGTATAATTGTTTTATATGCAATATATGTTCATGTTTATTCTTGGAATTGTTCTTCTTTCAAAAAAAAATTGTGTAGTAATTCGTTGTTTTTGTTGTCCTTTGGGGTTTGCACAGAGGGACGTTACAGTTTTAGTTTCTTTGTTTATTAATAAAATATGCATTTAATTGTTAGATATCTTCCTTTCTAACCCTAACAAATGTGATTGGAACTAAGTAGGTGTTCTAGAAAAGCCTCAATGAGAATGGATAAGTGGTAAGAAATAAGGTAAGACTTGTTTTTAAAGGCTACTCACAAGTAGAAGGAATAGAATTTGACGAGACATTTGCTTTAGTGGAAAGGATGGAAGCTATCAAGATATTTATGGTTTTTGCAGCACATAAGGATTTCAAATTATATCAAATGGATGTGAAGTCTTCTTTCTTGAATTGTGAATTGAAAGAAGTATACATAGAACAATCAGAAGGATTTCGGTTATTATATAAACTGGATATAGTCTTTAGATTAAAGAAGACATTATATGGGTTGAAGTAAGCTCCCAGAGCTTGTTATGCAAGGTTAGATAGATAATTTTTTTAGATTCAATAAAGGTATAGTAGATAGCAATATTTACTTCAAAGTTGAAAAAGATCAAATCTTGATTGTGGTTGTGTATGTTGACATATTTTTTGGAGGAAATGAAGCTATGTATAAGAAATTTTTAGAAGAGATGCATAAATAATTTAAAATGTCAATGTTTTGGGAGATGAATTTCTTCCTTGGGCTACAAATCAATCAGAAAAATAAAGGTATTTTCATTTCACAATCAAAGTATGTCAAGGAAATATTGAAGAATTTTTTAATGGAAGATTCTAAGTCAGTATGTACCCCTATGGTTACTGGTCACAAGCTAAGTAAGAATGATGAATCTCCTAAGGAGCTAATCAAATAAAGTATAGACCAATGATTGGATAACTACTATATCTAATTGCTACTAGACTAAATATCATGCATGCATTCTACCTTATGGCTAGATTTCAAGATCCTATAGAGTGATATGTTGCATCAATGAAGAGGAAATTTAGACACTTGAAGGGAACTCTTGATCATGGCTTGTGGTATCCAAATGATACTAACTTTAATTTGAGTGCTTACATAGATGCATATTGGGCTGGTTGTGTAGATGATAGGAAGAGTACAAGTGGTGGAGCATTCTTTCTTGTATGTAGATTGGTGTCATGGCTAAGCAAGAAACAAGATTCAGTGTCTTTATCTACTACAGAGGAAGAATATATTGTAGTAGAATCTTGCTACACACAAGTGTTGTGGATGAGGTAAACACTGAAGGATATCAGAGTGGTATGTGATGAACCAATTTCTATCTTCTAAGTTAATACAAGTGATATCAATATATCGAAGAATTGGGTAATGCATTCAAGGACAAAAAATATTTCAATCCGGTATCACTTTTTGAGAGAGAGGGTTGTAGAGAATGAAGTGAATCTTGAATATGTGCCTACAAAGGATCAAGTTGTTGATATATTTACTAAGGCTCTTCCTAAGTATACTTTTGAGTATCTCCAAAAGAAATTAGGTTTATTTCTCCTCTTTATTTTAACTAGATGCATAAGGAGATGCATCAGTCTAGTAGATCTCAAGATTCATTCTTTGTTCTGGACTAATGTTGGTGGCTACCTCTCAGGGGGAGTAGGTAGTGGAATTATTGGTTGTTGTAGATAGGATGAGTGAGAATTGTCATTATGATGTCTGTTACTGATTGATATAGTTTGGTGTGTGCTCCTAAGGGGGAGTATGTAGAGAAACAAAGGAAAGGAAGTTGCAGAGCAACGGTGAAAGGGGGAGAATGAATGAATTTTTTTTCTCTTTGCTATTGATGTCAAAGGGAGAGAGAGTAATGTGGAAAAAATCAAAGGGAGAGAAATTCATGTGAAGAAGATGTTAAGGGAGAGAGTAATGAGCTAGTTGTGTAAGGGGGGAAAGTAAAAGAAAAGAGAAGAAGAGTTGGTATAGAGAAAGAGTATTGATGATCAGAGTTGTGTTTGTTGTTGATGTGTGTTCACATCATGTGTTTCCATCAATGACAAAGGGGGAGATTGTTGCAAGTATGTGCATTTGGTGTTGTCATTGATGTCAACAAGCTTATTTGTTGTCATTGGTGTCAACAATATGAGCAGGATGTTATTGCAAGAGTGTGAGCAATTGGTATTGAGTTGATGTTGTCTCTGATGATGCTTTGATTAGTTGCATTATGTTGTCATTAGTAAGCTATTGGTGTCAACCTCTAGTGTTTCTTTGATAATATTTTTTCTATGGATGTATGATTGAGTTTCTAGGTTGTTGTTGGATTGGTGGTGATGAGGAAGTGCTAAAGATGTTGAAGATGTGTCTTTGGTGCTTGGTTTCCAAGTGATTTTGAGAAAATTTAAATAAAAAGAGGAAATAGTGTGTTGTAGTGATGTTCCATATTGTAGAGTAGTATTCTAGTTTGGCTCCACATTTATTCTATGTTGAAGATCTAATTGTGTGGTTTGGATATGTTGATCAGAGGTGTTCAAAGGTATTGCATCTAGAATTTTGTGTTCTAGATCGTTGCATGGAGGAAGGTGTGTTCACTAGTGTGTGAACTATGTATTGCAGAGGTGTCTCAAAGAAATGTTTTTGGTCCAAATTTCTCTATAGAGTGGTTTTAGGTCTTTTGGATCTAGAAGGGTGTTGATAGTGTTTGTATCTTTCTTCAGTTGAAGTTGTTTGAGTTCAAAAGTCAATTTCTTGAGTTGTAGTGTATGGCAGAATTATATGAGTGTACTAGATGTGTACATTCTTCAAGTGAAAGTTGTTGTGAAGTAATTTCTTGGTTTCTAGGATGTTTGTGGAATATTATAGATTTTGTTCAAGAATGGTGTGTGTTCTATGAGTTATCCTTGGATTTGAGAAAGTGTGTACTTAAATGTTAATGGTTTTAGCATAGGTTTGGTGACCTTGGGTGTTTACAATAATTGTAGAGTTGCACAAGTGTTTGTGGAAGTATAGAATTGCATGTATGAGTGCATTAGGTCATAGCTAAGGTGTGATGTGGTCCACCTTCATTCCTTTCCACTACGGGAATGTTTTGGTGTCAACCTAATTTGAATTTGTATGGTTAAGGTGCATAGCTGACCTTGGAGAATGTTTTCAAGGTTGAAGATGGTATAAATATGTGTTGAGTTGTTTAGAGATGAGAAGATAGATGTGTGTGATGTGAATGATGTGAATTGAAAAGTTGTGAGGTATGAATTTATGCAATGCAGTGTGAGCTTTCATGTGTTAGATTACTAGATGTATTGAGTAAAAGGTGTCTATAATCTTCAGTAAGATTGTGAAGGTGTTGGTGATTTTTTGGTGGACTTTTCTATTGCATTGAGATGAATTTCTCATTATAACACTCTTATCTATCTTATTTTCTATTCTAGTAGTCATCCTTTCTTTCTTTTAGGCAATGATCCCTCTAATAGTGAGCCCTTTGTAATCAATGTTGATATTACTTTATATTATGATCTAATCCTCACCGTGTTTTTTCACTTCTTGCGTTTTCCACGTAAATCTGGTGTTTCTTTGTGCATGGTGTTTCTTTGGTTATGTTTTTGTCATCTTCTTTCATGATAAATCATTCTAATAGATTAAGGATTAATTCAATTAAAGTGGATCTGAATATTTATGAGTGTTTTGAATTTTTAAGGTATAACTGATTCACCCCACCTCTTAGTTGTCTTGTGCATTCAACATGTCTATCCAACTCCAAATGGACTGAGGCAAAAAAAAACCCCTTCAGATCAGATTCCCAAGCCAAAATATCCCTCCTTGAAAGGGACTTACAAAGCCTATTAGCTAATATCCTAGAAAGCTCTTAGTGAGCCTCCTTAGTACCACCTAGTGGCCATTCCTATAGAGCCTTCCAGTGCCTCACCTCCATATACCCCAAAGCTTGAACTTTTTAAAAATCCTCCAACTTAATCCAACTAGCAATAAGAAAACTATCACAAAGAGGTTGTAAATGAGGTAACATAGTCACGATGAGGTATTTCCATCCCATGAATCATGCTAGAAGAGGGAATCAGACCCTCTATTACAAATCCAAAAGAGGCCCTTCTTGATGAGTTGTTCCCTTCTTTTGAGAGCATTCCAAATCATGGACCCCTTCCCTAAAAGACAATACTGAGGAACCTCAATAGATCTCACCCCTTGAAGATACTTAAGAGCGAGAACTTTGGCCCAATCTTGGTTTTAAAAATTGGACCATCAACAATATAACTTGGTTGCTAAGACCTGACCACTCAAACCTGTGGGCTTGAGCCCAAGACCACCCTCTTGTTTTGGCCTGCACATAGAATCCCACTTCACAAGGCTCCATTTTGAAGAATACAAATCACATGTCTAAATAAATTGATGGGAAAGGGCATCAAACTCTTTAACAAAGAATGCTTAGGGGACAACCTATATAACACCTATAAATAGGAAGATCTTGGACAACCAACTTCAAAAGAGTTACATGTCTTGCTGAAGAAAGCCACTGACAAGTCTAATGACTAACCCTCCCATGAAGTTTATCCAAGACAACCTACCAAAGATCTTGGAGATGATACACCATAGAAATGGGAATCCCAAGATAAGATAGTGGGAGAGAGCCAATCTAAAATCAAAGAATCAGAGCAATCCTATTTTGAATAAGATGGGGAGTATTGAAGAAGAAGATTGAAGACTTGTCCCCATTGATCTTCTAACTAGAGGAATCCTAGTAGATATCCAAATTCTTCCTCAAATTAATAGATTCCTAAATCCTGGCCATACCCATCAAAGTTGTATAATCTACAAATTGTAAGTGAGAGTGAAAAGGCACCCTACCACCCCAACTCCAACCTTGGATCAATCCTTGATTAACCTGAGACTTGATAAACCTTCCTAGGTCCTCAGCCATAATAATTAATAGGTAAGGAGAAACAGGATCCCCTTGGAAAATTCCCTTGGAAGCACCAATCAAATTTGATAGCTCGCCATTAAGAAGCACTAAAAAGGAGGTAGAAGTAAAAAAGCTTAGGACCCAATCAATCCATTCTCTACCAAACCCAAAATATTGGATTTTTTTTTTAAGAAGGCCCATCTAACCCTGACATAATCCTTATCCATATCAAGTTTGATGAGCATGGCTTTCTCCTTGGAAGTGACCATAGAGTGAATAGCCTAAATAGAAATAACAACCCCATCAAAAATTTATCTTCCAGCAAGAAAGCAACCTTTTCTTTAGAAATCAAAGAGTGGATCCAAGTCTTTAATCTCTCAACAATCAATTTAGTAATAATTGTGTAAACCACATTACAAAGAGCAATAGGTGTGAAGTGATTTAAGTAATTGGATCCTTCCTTCTTGGAAATAAAATCCAAAAAGGTAGAATTTAAGGTGTCTAACATTTTCTTATTATTGTACGACTCCTGGACAATCTCAAGAAGGTCCAAATTGATAATTCCCCAAAAATCCTAAAATAATTCAATAGGGAAGCCATCCAGACCTAGGGATTTCCATTTTTCATTTGGAACACCACCTTTTCTAACTCTAATAGTGAAATAAGGTGCATGAGGTCCTCATTCATCTCATTAGAAACAAAGGGAGGAATACAATCCAAAATAATATTATCCTCACCACCAACAGAGAGAGAATCCTCAGAGAACAAGTCTAAAAATAAATGAGAAGCTTCCCTAGAAAGATCACCCCTAGAAGCAAGTCGCACTCCCTCCGGTGACACCAAAGAGGGGATAATACTCCCAATCCTTCTAGGCTTATCAAAGTTATGGAAAAAGGTAGTATTATGATCCCCTTTCTAGATCCAATCCACATGATACTTTTTCTTCTAGAATATCTCCTCCCACAACTCCCATTCCTCTAGTTCATTAATCATAGTAGTGTCCTTCCTAAGAAAATAATTAGTAAGACCATGTTCTTGTATCTAGTGATTGATAGTGTCTAGACCAGCTTGAGCTGTTAATTTATGGAAATGAAGGTTTCCAAAGCATTTATTGTTCTACCTCATGACTCTATATACTTTACATACTATAATCTCTTAGCAAATGAGCACATAACCCTACCATGATCAAGCTTCCCTTGAAGCCACCAACCACTCATGAGATCATGAAGAGATGGGTTCCCCAACCACATTAGATAGAACTTAAAGAAATAATTCATAAAATCTCTAAAGGACACAACAGATAGATTAATAAGCTAGTGGTCAGATCCTTTCCAATCCAAAATCTCAAAACTAGTGGTCCACCTTTCACCAACACAAAAGAAAGAAACAAGAAATTTTTCTAGCCTCTCAATGATAGAATTATCTCCACACCTCCTATTATTCCAAGTAAAAAGCTCATTACTCAGCTTCACATCAACTAGATTTAGGAACTCTATATTATCTCTAAGAAGTCTAGCAGATGAATCTAACCTGGAATTCCTACCAAGTTTTTCCTCAAGGAAATAAACCACATTAAAATCCCTAGTGATGACCCATGGGAGAAAGGGAGCTAGAGATCAAATATGCCTAACATGAGCCCATAATTGAGCTTTACCAATAAGGTTAGGAGGAGCATAAAAATTGGTGAAGAGACATGTTTCACCTAAATCTAGACTAGAGGAAATCACAGACATAGAAGAGTGGCTTGAAATCCACCAGAGAGGAACAATCTTCCTCATATCCCAAAAGCAAGCCACACCACCAAAATTACCTTGATCCCTAATACACTAACATGAGTCATGAGACCAGACATAAGGGGATTTATTCAACATGCAATCCACTGACATGAGCCCATAATTGAGCTTTACCAATAAGGTTAGGAGGAGCATAAACATTGGTGAAGAGACAAGTTTCACCTAAATCTAGACTAGAGGCAATCACAAACATAGAAGAGCAGCTTAAAATCCACTAGAGAGGCACACTATTCCTTATATCCTAAAAGAAAGCCACACCACTAGAATTAACATGATCCCCAATACACTGACATGAGCCACAAGACCAAACATAAGGGGTGCTACTCAACATGTAGTCCATAGATAACTTAGTTTCTTGAAGAAATACAATATCAAGACAATGAGCACTAATCATTTCATGAATATCCTTTTGTCAAGGGATTCTATTCATACCCCTCACATTCCATGAAATAATAATCATTTCTAAGAGTGAGAAAAGTGGGAATCAATGGTCCTCACTAACCCCAATTCCACCAAATTCTTCCCAATCAATTTAACCTTCTATAGGTCTTTTCTTTAATCCACCTTAGAGGCTTTCTCCAGAGGTCCCTTTTTAAGATATTTCAGCTATAGACCTAAAATATTTGGGGTCCCATTATTCATACCAACATCTAGAGCCTCCCTTTTCTGAGAAGGAATTGAGTCCACCAAGGTAACCACCCCCTACAAGACCAAAGGCCCACTTGGTTCAAGTTCAACTAGAATTTGAGATGGCATATCCATATTCATGTGCTCAATCTATGCTTCCCCCAAAGGCAAGATCAAAGAGTCAATCCATTTATCCCTTGAAAAATCCACTCCTAAAGACCTAACACTAGTTCACAACTCAACCGGAATTCTCTCCTTGTGGGCCAAGTCCTCTAAAGCATCAAACAAATTAAAAATCCCATCATATTGCATGTCCTTCAAGGTTCTTTTCAAACCTCTCCCTTTATTTCAGGGCTTGATTGGGATGAAACCCTCCTTGTTCACCACATAAACACCCATAGGAGCCTTCCATTTATCATTCTTAGGATCCAATTAGGGGTTTGAGCTAGCCACCCTAGCCACTCGATTGAATTGAGAACAATTCCTTTGCAAGTGTCCATGCTCATGACAAAAATGACATATGAATGGAAGGGTTTCATAGTCTAGTTGTTGAACACAAGAATTTGAACCAAGACACAATTCTAGAGAATCTAGAAAAGGGTTATTTAAATCTATTAAAACACAAACATGAGCATAAGAAATAACCTTTTGGTCCAAATTATATTGAGCTAGTCCAAATGGCTTGCCAAGAAGTAAAGCAATCATATGCAGGATGTTGCTATGCCAAAAATCCAATGGGAGTTGAGGGAGATGAACCCAAACATGAACCTATGTAGGAAGCTTCTCCATTGAATTGAAACCCACATGCCAAGGTTTCATGAAGAGTATAACCTGGTTGAAAAAATAAGGTTCACCTTCAAAAGCCTTATTTCAATCTGTTATGCATGAAAACATAACAATGAAATAATTTTTGGCAACCACATTTATCTCCATATCACCCTCAGGATTCTAAACTTTCTAGGTCTTAGATTCCAAGGCTGGTAACAAGAGGTAGATCCACATGAATTTACAAATCAGCACATGATGGCTCCAATAGGTGGCATCCTCTACAACAAACTCTGGTTGGATCACCAAAATAGGATGCTCAAGACACCTCTCTAAACATCCATTCACATTTTTAGGCTTAGGAAGACTTTTCTCTGAAAAAGAACCAGTACCAGCTAAAGACTTGTTTGAGGTCTCCATATACTTTGCATGCATGAAAGAAGATGGATCCACATGATCCATATCATGAGACATATTATGCCGCAAACTTACGCCTCCACTTGAGTCCATAACTGAGATTGAAAGGAAATAGAAACAATAAAAAGAAGAAAGCTTGCACCCAAAACCCCTGCCACAAACCAAACATAGCCCCACACCAACATAGTTGAGCACAAAAAGAGACCTTGACCCCCACAAACCAACACACACTAACCCAAAACCCCACACCACCATTTCAATGCACATGTAGAGAAAAATCACTACACAATAGGGGCATGCAGCCTCACATGCCACATAACAACTCCAATCACGCGCATTCTCCTTTTCCTCAACCAATAATTCAATATTATATTATTTTCAAAAATATTTTCTTTTTCAACAAAACAAGGATTTTTATTTTCAACAAAAGGATTTTCATTTTCACGAACACAAGGATTTTCATTTTCAACAACAAAAAGATTTTCATTTTCACCAACACAAGGGATTTCATTTTCAGTATCCATTTCTATAACTTGTCTAGGAATAGAATCAATCTCAACATTGGTATATCCAGCTTCTTGTAAATCAACGATACATATATCATCTCTAATCACATTTTCCATATCATTCAAATGTGGATTTGAAGATGTACTTGGATTCAAGCCTATTGTCACATTCTCCATGTCATTGAAAAAGTAGATTTGAAGACATACTAGGATTAGTTTCTATAATCATATTATCTTCCACATTCACCTTTTACAAAATTTGCATCATCTATATTCATCCCATCCTCCATGGTCTCTTCAATGTGTTTCTCTTCAATAGTCATGGAACTAGATGCTTTAATATTATTTATTTCTTGAATCCTCATTCTTCTATCTCTGTCATTTTACCTCCTCTCCATTTTCTTGAATTTATTCAAGGGTCATGACCCTCCTTTCTTTCCTCATTTGATGATGTTTTGATCCCATGATTACTAAATTCTAAAGTACAAATTAATTTGAATAATAAAAGTCTTTTTTTATTCCTCCTCAAAATGACTAGATGATGTACACAATTCTACTCCAAAATTGTCCCAATGGTTGACTCCTTCCAAAATTGAATAGAATATTTCATGTAAAGAGAATATAGAAGACAATAATCAACAAGAAACTACAAAATAAGTCATTGTCAATTGTACAATAAAACATGTCAAGTTGCAGCAAATCATTGGTAATTCATTATTAGTAAAAATTCTAAAATATGATAAAAAAGAAAACGAGATCTCGTTTACAAAATGGTATCATGTTTGCCTTTAAAAATAGGATCATGTATCCTAAATGGGATCTCATTTGTGTTTGGACTATTAAAAATTAAAAAAAAAAAAACTAAATGGGATCCCATTTAGGATATGGGATCCCATTTCTTAAAATTTGAATTTTTGGCCTGCTTTCTACTATAGGTTTCGGGTCAAAAAAAGGCTTGGGGAGATGACCCTTAGCTTTGGACCTGCTTTGACCTACAAATTCAAGGCCATGTAAGTGTCACTAGAAAAGAGTAACTTTGGACATATGTCTAAAGATGTTATTTGCAGAATTTTTTAACAAAATTAAAACCCATTATAGATGAGACTATAGATTTCAAATATGGAATTTCTTTTACAAATGGGTTACTTTTTCTATTTCTCAAATATTTTTTTATGAAATTGGTCCATAAACTTGAAATAATAGGTTTTCATATTTTTTTAATAAATTTTTTATTTTTACATTTTTTGAAAAACAAATTATATGTCAACAATCTACAAACAATTATTTTCAATTTGAAAAGAAAAATAAAAAATGATAATTTTAGGTCTACTTATGCTTGTCGTACACTAGGGGTTTTCAAAACAGCAATTATAACCAATACAAGTTCATAAAAATATATTAAAAAAAATATAAAAAATATCCTCAACACTCTTCAGTATCTTACAGATCTTTTCCCAAGAGGATTTAGAAAAATACATTTATTTAGGTCAAAATATGGTTGTTGTACATATGCATGGTATGGTCTTGAAAAAGTGACTTTTAAACAATGATTTTTAGACATACCTATTGAAAATCAATTTGTATCATCCCTTTATTTAAATAAATTACATATTTGGAAATTAGACTCTGAGTAATACATTTCAGTTTACTAACATTTTTTAAGATTCAATCTTTAAGTGCTTCAAATTTTAAAGTCAAATGTGACAAATTCTGAAAATCAAGAAAAATATTTTCACTTTTTGGCCAAAAAGTAGACTCAACTTTTTGCACACACCCTTTCTTTGACTCAAGACTATAGATGCGGAAGTTAAATTTTCACATTCCATATTTTACCAATAATGGATTTTTCCCTCCAATCTTGGATTTTGGTAGATAAATGTGTGTTGAGAAGATCCATTATTAGAGTCAACAAGGGATCATTATGTTGATTAGCTTCTTGATTCATAGGTTTACCCTTGGGACCACTTTCTTTTTGAATTTCCTTTTTTTTTATCCATTTTTCTTGGGTCTTCTATTGGATTCTAGGAAAGCATTTTTTTCCTCAGTTCCTCCCATCCCTAAAATAGATATTTACATTTATTTTATGTTATACTTTTTTTATTTTTTTATTTTTTATTTAATTTAGTGTTGTTACATTGTCAAGTTTTCTCTACATCCTTATGTGATGTGAAAACTAGATTGATGTGCATCATAGGATCATAAGTTACTATTTAATTTTAGAAATTTTTTGTTTTAAAGTTTTGAAAAAAATTCAAGATTTCACCAATTGTAGATATGAATGGTTCTTGGTGCTTGGAACATGAATTTATGAAACACAAAATTTATGTTATGCAAATTGTTTATATTTTGTGAGATGAAAGTTCTCATGTTGAATGTTCACTTTCCAATGTCTTGGATATGATTTTAATTTATTTTAGTTTAATTTTTCATTCTTGAAGTTTGTAATATCTCTCTTTCTATGGTTTCATTTTTGGATTGATGTGTTAGTTCATCTATTATTGTGACAATTTTTTTCTAGATATATTCACATATTATATTATTGATATACTTTTTTTACTCAGCTAGATGATATGTGGTTAATGACTACTTGAGTTATAAATTATTTTTAAATTTTAAAAAAAGTTGAAAATCTAGAATTGTGTATAGTTGCAATGAAATGATTTATATTCAGCATGCACACACACACACACATATATGCAAATAAAATTAATTTAGTATTTAATTTTAGTTATAATTTCTACTAAATTTATACTATTTATGTCCTTTGTGATTTATAGGTTCAAGAGGAAAGAGAATGGTGGAGGATTAGATAAGGCATATGTTAGAAATCCATAGAATTGTCATTTGAAAAGTTTTTGATTAAGGGAAAAGAAAGTTTTGAAGGGTCCCTGAAACCCTGGTACATTAAAAAAATAAAACAATAAATTATTAGCAAGAGCACAAAAAATATTCCCAAAGCGAGCCCCTAACATAAAAAAGTACATAGTCCTAAACACTTAGAGGTGCTTCAAGGTCTTAGCAACTTTCATCTCCTACACACAAAAGTATTACTAAATCTTAGTAAACTCAATGAAAATATTTTTTCAACTTCAAATGACTTCTTCTTGCTCACACTTTTTTTCATGTTAGGTCCAACACCAACATCTAGGTTCTTCTTGATCTACCCCTCCTAGAAATATTTGATCTCCTTATTTAAATTTTGATCCCAATAGCATTCTTGTTATGGTACATTGACTCACCTAAACAATTTTCTCCAAATTATCATTTATAAATTTTAACTCCTTTTCCAAGGAAGTAAGTCTTTCATTTGCTTCATTCTAGTCATTCTCCATACCCAACACCACCTACTTCAAATTGGAAAACTCCTTAAAATGCCACATTTTATGGATTGTATCCCACCCTTGAAGGATGGTCTCATACTATTTTTGGGCTACACTACTCGAGCAACAAAACTTTTTATACATGTCTAGTCTAATGTTCAAGTGATTAATCTCAATAAAATATTTATTCATTAAATGTTGTGAGGATACAACATGCCTCATAGTTCCCAACACATATGCTAGTTGCTCCCAAATAAAATTTATGAAGGATAACTTTGAAAAATCCTCATCCACATCCAACATAGGGTCTAAAATAGTGGGGAAAGGGACCCTAGCCTTAGGTTCCACAACTTTAAATTTTCCATCCCACCTCATATTTGGGATGATGGATTCATCATTAGATTCCACAACCAACCCCTAACCTTCAACAATACCATCCTCTTTTTCCACATACATCTCATCCCTAGTGGCACAATATTTCAATCTAGAGACACATCCATTTCCTTTCATTTTTTATGACAAGTGGGGGTGTATGCTTTGAATTTATTCTCCTTTTGTACATACTCTTCTAGTTCCTTGTCAATATCACCACTTATTGGTCGAAATAATTTCTCCTTCCCCTTTGATCTAGTCACTAGAAAGGATCTAGGGTTTTTAATCTTTAGATATCTCTTTCTATGCATAGACTTGGTCTATTCCTACATTACATTATACTTTGGGTCCAAGTATGGACCAAACACCTCTTCAACAAAATCCCCCTCTATATTACCTTCCTCTTCCTTAGCATTAATTTCCTCCTTTAGAGGATCAAAATAGGATGTTTCAGTAGTGTCATCATCCAAAGAAGGATAAATCAACTTGTGACTAATAACCTTTCTAGGGGTGTTATCTTTCATGTAATTAACCATTAAAAATATGAGGCCTTGGTAAATTTGGCATCATATTTGGTGCCTTCCTATAGTCCTTGATGGAATTTTTCATTGAAACTAGCAAATAAAAAGGGAAAGACACTTGTATTCTATGATGAAAGTGGTTCAAAATCAAAAAATTATAATCATACATACACATATATCTTCCATCAAGGGTATCATACCTCATGATTGCCTTTGCCATAGCATCCCAAACAAACCTGAGAGAGGTCCTTTCATATAGATTAGTGTGCATTTTCACTAATTTCTCTTTGGTTAGCCTTAAAAAAAACTACATTTATTCCTCCCTATATTTTTTTGTCTCTATAAACTTTTCTACTAATATTCTAGAGCCCCAATATATGAGCATTGAGATCCTCATTAATGTTATAGTTCCAACTAAATATAGCCACCTTCCTATTTTTCCAAGACTTGGTGAAAGATTTGTAAACATCAAGGTCATGACCATTTAGGATTTCCATGAATGGGGTTAAATCTCCTTTTTATGAAAATATCATAAAGCTTGGGGATATGGAATACCCCCTAACAATTAGGTGGCCCAACCATGTTTCTATCACCTTCCATTTTTTACTACTATCACTACTTCTATTCACAATTACCCTTCAAATCTCTATTAACAGTCTCTTTCAAACAAATAAATATCTTGACAATGATAACTTAGCTATAAATAGAACAAGAACCATCTGAACCAACTATGAGTAATAATGAATAAGCATTAAATCCCCTTATTTGTGCATAACTTGTAGTGCCCTTTTGTGTGCAGTTTGTAATTGTGGGATTGATGGTTTAGCTTCACTATTTCCTTGTGATTTTATGGTGATTATTTTATGGATTTGAATGGTGTGTATGAACCACCACATATTCAAGATGCTTGGTTCCTCAACATGTAGGTTGTTGGAATTTTTTATATTTGTATGCTTGTCTATATTAGTATGCTTCAATTCAATGGTGTGCATTATATATATGGACTAACTGCCTCTCATGGATTCGTTAACTCTAGCGGTTGTATCGGGTATTAATAGGTTGACCTTTTGGTGCAACAAAAACTGTGGGCCAACAATTGGTATTAGAGCCAAAGGTGTCGAGTTTGAATCCCCTCGACTTACACTAAGGGGGAAATTGTTAGCCAATGGTTAGCAATCCCCTTATGATTCATGACATGGACTAACCCCCTCCAATGGATTCGTTAAGTCTAGCGGTTGTATCGAGCATTAATAGGTCAACCTTTTTGTGCAATATATATATAGTGATTAAATTTGAACATGGTTATTGATGTTCAAGGAATGATTTATATGACAAACGTATATATTTTAGTTTATGTGTTATTATATTGAGCCTCATTGAGTGATTATGGTGTGCTTTAATTATATATACATCGAGCAAGTACCGTTGGCATGCATTGAATGGTTACAGGTATAGGATTATTTCTCCACCTAGCTATACAGGTCTGATTTATTCCCCAATGGTGGTTAATTCAAATATGTCACATTGGGCATCCCTATCTATTCCCTGGTCATACTTAAATTGAGTATATTATGTGTCATGTTTGAACCTATGTGAACCTAGATCCAAGTTAGGAATTATTTTGGAATCCCTATGTGTCATGAATGACTAGTGAATGTTTGATTTAATTAATGGTTTAAATTCTATATATTTTTAAAATGAGAGATTAGGAATTTAAATGATTCTTCTATTGGTTATTAAAATATTTTTTATTTTTTGAGAAAGGGGAAAAATAGAATGAAATTAGAAATTAAGTTAAGCTATTTTTTAACTAAATTGTGAAAATTCCTTGGGTTGGAAATTGCAGATTATGTTTGATTTAATTATCCTGTTTGAATTTTGAATTTCGTAAACTTAAATGATTATATGCTTATATGGATTTAAAACATGAATTTAAATGATAAATTTTTATTTGGGTTTTTGGAAAAATGAAGGGAATTGGAAATTAAGAAATAGAAAATGAATTTTATATTGCTTTTAATTTTAAATTAGAAAAGGAGTAAATAGGAAAAAGGGGTTTTATTTTTCATTATGTTAAATTGTGTGACAAAAAACCTCTTTTGGGAAAATTTTATTTTGTTGATTGGGAGTGCAATCGAAGGAGGAATTCAATGAGGTTGAATTTGTTAGATTATGAATTGAGAGGGTAGTGTGTTTGCTAGTTCTTGTAAGCTTTCATTTGATGACATGTGTGATGTTCTCTTCATTTTCAAATTTTGGAAAGGATTGAGGTATTTTTCTTGTTTCTATTAATTTAATGAATTCCTTTCAATTTTGTATATAGGAACAGGGTATGTGTAAGATCATGATGGGCCAAAAAGTGGCGATATGATGGGTATTTGTAGGGTACATGTGGCTGATGACTTTTTTTTACCTAAAATTGATGAAATGAAAAGGATTTTTAAAGGAGATTCTTATCTTTCCACCAATATAAATTATACTTTACTTTGAATTTAATAAATAACTATTCTTCATTTTCTATTTGAATTATGACTAAAGTCTTGATTGATAAGCTGATTGAAAAACATCTATAGCTTTCAAACGGTATCACATTTTTGGAATCCAAAACATGCATCACATTCTATGCTTCGCATACTATAGGATTAAAAAAAGAAAAATTGAATTTCATAAAGTTTTGACCAAGTTAAGGTGGTTAGATGTACAAGTTTTTATATTTTTTAAAAGTTGTAATAAAAAATTCATAATTAATTATTTACTTGGAAAAAATTACAAAAAAATATGCATCACATCTATACATTAGTCCCCTACTTATGTCTAAAATAATATAAAAAAATATTATCATTTTATTGTGGTTAGGGTGGTCAAACAGACACCTACTTCTTCTTTTTTCCCTGAAAATTAAGTATTGCTGCATTGAAATTTCAAATTTTTACCAAATATATTTTTTTTTAAAAAAATAAACCTAGTAGTTTAGAAACTACATTCAATTTTCTATAGATTCTATTCTTGCATATTTTTGAAATAATATAGATAACTTATTCATTTTTTTATGCCAAGTTGCCTAACTCTGATTTTCCTAATTTTTTTGCCACTTAAGGGCCTGTTTTTTCCATGATGATCATGCACATACCCAATAGATTTGTGGGAGTGTAGAATCCTCCCAACATGTGTCAATTTATAATTTAGAATGTTAAATTAATTATTTTCAATTTATTTTTGAGATTTTCCAAAATATGGGGTTATAATGCCTAATTTTTCAGAAATTGTGCAAAATGAATGTTTTATAGATTAAAAGGGGTGTTGGGCACCTTTTTTACCAAAGGGTTTCTAGATTTTTGAATTTTGGAAATTCAATTTTTTGTGAAATTTTAATGGAGTATTTGGGAACTTTCTAGTTTTTTGGCATGTAGAAATATTAAGAAAATTAGAAAGTTTTAAATGGAATTTGGATGTTTTAGAATGTTTGGATGAATGTTTACTTCATGAAATTTGGAAATAGGTGTTGTGGAAACACATCATGAAAATTGGATTAAGTTGAAGATTTTGCATTAGTTTTTATGCCACAATCATTGGAGGGTATGATGAGCTTAGGACGTAGGGTATTAGAGAGGTTTATTGGAGTGGCTCCCAACATGTCCTTGAACCAAAGTGGAAAGTAGGTTGATGATTAGTGGGGAGTCATCTAATCAAGTGATAATTAATAAAACACAAGTAATTAATTAACTAAGATAATGGATACTCATCTCATTCCTTGAGTGCTCGTAAAGGCTAAGAATATTTGGGAAGGCATGCCATCTTGGGGAGCTTGGGTCTTACAAGGTCAAGAATCCTCATCCATATGAGAGGAGTACTATATCCCCCATGATGCAATAACATTGAGCACTATGATGATACTCCCTAACTATCTCTCTAGCATACAGTCCTAGAGTAGTTTTGAGTAACACCTAGAGAGAAATTATGATTTTTTTCATGTTTGGTGTTTACTTCATTGCATTATTGTATTTATTTTATTCCTCATGTCTTATGTGAGTGTATACCCTTCTCCTGATGTGTTTTGTGTGAGTGTTGTGATTGTGTCCCATGCGACTATCTCCTATCATGGTGAGAGTTGTTCTTTTGATTCCACAAGGCTAGGTGGCATGGTAACCACCATTGGGGACTAGAGGTTCATGGATCAAGATGCATCATGATAGTGTGTTCAACCTAGTTTAATTCATGCAATTAGATAACTTGCAAACAAGGGGGTATTTTTTAAAGTGTGAATAGTCATCAGAAAGCTCTTTTTGTGTCAGACAAAGTAGCATCAATAATTGTTCAATTTTATGTTGTTTAATAGAATTTTTAACCTTTGAAGTCATATTTGTAAGTGAATTTTGATGGGGCATAACTTTCATCTTGGTTATCAAAATTTTGCAAACTCTTTTATTTCTATGAGAATCTCGCAAGGAATTTGAATTTACTTGTAATTTTAAGATTTGGATTACCTATTTTTCTATAATTTGTTCTTCTTTTGAGTTTATTGGTTCATGTGATCATGTCTCTCACAAAAAATCACTTCCATTTAATTATTCTTCATAATCATCCTAACAAATGGAAAATAAAATGTGGATACTGTGGAAAGAAAAGGAATATAATTGAAGAATGTTGGTTTCATAGAATTGAGGAAATGGAGAAAAATATTTTATTTCTCATGTCTTATGTGAGTGTATACCCTTCTCCCCATGTGTTTTGTGTGAGTGTTGTGATTGTGTCCCATGTGATTATCTCCTATCATGGTGAGAGTGGTTCTTTTGATTCCACAAGGTTGGGTGGCATGGTAACCACCATTGGGGACTAGAGGTTCATGGATCAAGATGCATCATGATAGTGTGTTCAACCTAGTTTAATTCATGCAATTAGATAACTTGCAAACAAGGGGGTATTTTTTAAAGTGTGAATAGTCATCAGAAAGCTCTTTTTGTGTCAAACAAAGTAGCATCAATATTTTTTCAATTTTATGTTATTTAATAGAATTTTTAACCTTTGAAGTCATATTTGTAAGTGAATTTTGATGGGGCATAACTTTCATCTTGGTTATCAAAATTTTGCAAACTCTTTTATTTCTATGAGAATCTCGCAAGGAATTTGAATTTACTTGTAATTTTAAGATTTGGATTACCTATTTTTCTATAATTTGTAAAAATAACCATACATTATAAATTGTTGATTTTGCATCTAATCTTCACAACTTGTAAAAATTCTCTTGTACATTGTTTTGGGGGGCTACAATTAGCACTAATCAATTCGGAGGGCTCTCTGAATCAAGAGGGAAATCTAGGTGTTTCTTCTTTTGAGTTTACTGGTTCATGTGATCATGTCTCTCACACAAAATCACTTCCATTTAATTATTCTTCATAATAATCCTAACAAATGGAAAATAAAATGTGGATAATGTGGAAAGAAAAGGAATATAATTGAAGAATGTTGGTTTCATAGAATTGAGGAAATGGAGAAAATTATTCTTAATCATGGTATTGCCTTACCTGATCTTCTAGTTCCAACACATGCAAAAACATCATTTAATCTCACTAAGGCATCTTGTGAGACACCATCATTTTGGGATGAACAATCTAGTCGAATGGCTGACATTGATATCTCATCTCCCAAAATACTCCTTGCTACATCTAAATCTGGTGTTGAATCATTCATGAGACCCACAAAATATTTGCATCAAGACATTTCTATCGTTGTTTTAGATCCACCACATTGTGATGTATATCTACCAAACATCACATCTTTTTTTGTAGAGTCCTACCTTGCATATTTGGATGAGAACATTGAGGACATTTATATTTTATTTGATCTATTAGCTTTGATGAGTTGCATCACCTTTTCCATCTTTACATTTTTCTCTTGCCTCACTTACATCAGGTTCTATCATGAAAGATTGTGTGGATATTCATGAGTTGACCTATTCAACCCAATTATCATATGTGTTGTCATCCTCTATAACAATATTATATTCTCATTGGTCTAGTTATCACCATACATCAATGGTCCTTGTTCCTAAATCACATATGAGTACATGATCCATCTTATCAACATCTATCATACATCAACATTAGCTTGGAGATCATTGAGAATAATTTGAAGGAATTATTGGCATCATTTCAGTCTTTGGATCATGTACATCATTTAGAGACATTCATCTTACTTCCTGCATATTCCTATCTAGAATAGGAAGTTATCTTGCATATGTTTATGGTGTTCTTTATTCCCAAGGGGAGAAATTCTAGTCAGCAATCATGCATCATCTTTAGCATCTAGTGTTGAGCATCTACCAACACTACAGGTGTCATTTTGAGGGGAGGCTACATGGTTTCTCTTCTCTTATTAGTTTTGGTAGCAATCATTTCCTCACATGGAGTTCATTACTATTGGTTTAAAGAGGTTTTCTTACCTATCTAAGTCTTATTTACAATTTAAGTCTGGAGATAGGTCCTAGGAAGGAATCTTTCTAGTTAAGCATTAGTTGTCACTTAATGTATCTAGTTGAAATTTATTTAATGCTTGTGTCCTAGGTAGTTATGACTTAGTTTCCTTGTGTGATAGGATTAAGACATTTTTCATGATCTTTTATAATCCTATCTCACGCCATGCCTATATAAGTAAGGCTTCATATGTACATCATCATATTCAATGGTTGTTATTTTGGAATTCTTTCATCCTTAATCATAGCATGATATTTTTTCCATCTCCCTTTTGGAAGTTATTTTATCTTACAGGTGATCTTGGGGCATGTTGAGGAGTTCACCATAAACTCTTATGTATGGTATCAAAGCTTCAATGTTGCAAACTTCTTCCCAGATCTAAGGGACCAATCTTGGCATGAATTTTTGTTGGGTGTGAGTTGGGGTCTTGATAACCTCACCATTGAATCTAAAGCATCAGTTAAAGTTAGATTTTTTTTTTCATTTCATCAAAAACTAACATATTTTCTTTGATCTACAAGGGTTTGAAGAAAGGGTTTCAATTGCTAGATCTAGAGGGTACCTAATTTTTTGGAGCAGTTTGGGTGAAAAATGACCTTGCCATTGCATCCAAAAGGCTTGAGAACCTAAGATTCGACTATCAAATCATCAAAATCTAAGACTTCCAATCGATGCATGAGGAGAAAAAAAATTAGGTTGTACAGCCATACAGATTTGTACGTGGCCATATAGCCCATGCGGCTCATTGTTAGTTTTATGCATGGTATCAAGTGAATATTCCTCCATCCTTCACTATGTATTGCAAGCATCAGTAGTGTACCTCACTTCTATGGATTCATTATTGGTCTTTTCATTGCACAATTCTTCTAGTGATTTCTTAATTATGTCATAGGTTTTATATTATGAAAATTTTGTTTTAAAACTTATAAACCACCAACCATATTTTATTGACCATAGACTAGTGTTCAAATTTTTTAGGATGTCGACAGTTATTTTGTTTTTTGGAGACCTACATTGGGTGGTGCATGGAGCTACCACCACCTCATCACCCACTCAGGTGGTTCATTTTCTAAATTTTTCCACTAAGTTCATATAACAGATTAGCCACCAGCCCTTAGGGGCTTAGTTTTTGCACCTATTTAGTCTTCAAATGTCTTGTTATAGGCCTTTTTTGGTTTTTTCATAACTTGCAAACCAAGAGGAGAAATTTTTTGAACAAGATATCAACGGAAAGCTAGAGCTATGAATTTTATAGTGGTGTAGATTATTTTGCACAATTTTGTTGTTTTGTGGAATTTATTACTGTTTGAAGTTAGATCATGTTTTATGGCTCTCGAGCTCATAAATTTTTTCCATGATGTCTTATTTTTGTGATTCTTGAGGCATTGGAAAGGTATTGAGGCTCTCTACATTATCATCCATGCACTTTTTCTTGTATATGTCCTAGGTTGATCACTATTTTAGTTTTCCCCAAAGAGTGTTTTGCAGATTACTTGGATGTTTTGACAATTGGGAAGTGCAATTTTGATCTTTGCACTTCATTTTAGTTCAAAATCATTTCTCAATTGATTGTTGCTTCATAGATTATAGATTTTTTCTAGTTTATTAGTTTTTCAGTGTTCTTTGGCATTGGGTCTGATGATGCTTTATAAGGATTTCAACTTGAGTCCTTGAGTGACTCTAATATGGTTTCTAGAAATTAGAATTATCTTTCCTTTGCTTGTCGAATTAAGGGTTTCAGTGTTACTCCACAAGTGTGATTCCAATGCTTTTTTGCAGTAGGTTATCTCATTATGGGGGGTTGTATGGTATCTTTTGTCATCCTTTGTGTGGATCGAGATTGATTGGACTTTTGAAGGCTATTTTCATTAAAGATTGCTTGAATGGTCTCTTCTTCATCTCTCTTATGGGGGGTCTTTTTCTTCGAATGGGGTTTTATCCTCTCATTTTTATGGAGAGAATTATTGTATCTTTTCTCTCTTTTGGGGAGGAGTTTTGTCCCACTGGGTTTTCTTCTTTTATCTATTTGTGAGATATTTCATTTGCATATGTACATGGGTACCCAACATGGCCTCATAGCCTAGACCCATCTTTGTGGCATTTGCATAAATACTCCCTAATTTGTACTTAAGCGGGGGTGTTGGTGTAAATAGGCATTTTACCTATCTAGGTCATATTTGCATGTTAAATCCACTCAAGTCCTAGGAAGGAATATTTATAGTTAAGCATTAGTTGTCACTTATCTTATCTAGTTGGCATTTATGTAATGCTTGTGTCCTAGGTATTTATGATTTAGTTGCCTCATGTGATAGGATTAAGACACTTGTTATGATCTTGTCTAATCCTATCTCACACCTTGCCTATATAATCAAGGCTTCATATGTATATTTTCATACTCAGTGGTTGCTATTTTAGCATTCTTCCATCCTTCATCATAGCATGATATTTCTTCCATCTCTCTTGTGGAAGTTATTTTGTCTTGCAGGTGATCCTGGGGTGTTGAAGAGTTCACCATAAACTCCTAAAATTACTTCATTTTCTAGGTGGAGTCACATATACCTTTTTTTTTCTCTCCTATGGGGAGAACATTCATTTTACTTTGTACTAGAAGTAGTCCTTGGGGGGTCATCGAAATTCCTTCTTCTATCTTCTTCACTTGTACATTTTATTGCATTTGCATTATTTCTTGTTTGAAAAAGGATTTTTATTACCTGCTAGATTTTTCTCCTATACTCCACTTTATGAGAAATTTATACATGAGTACCTAACATGGCCTAGTAGTCGGGACTCATCATTAATACATGCATTAAATTCCCTAAGTCACATTTAAGGGGGTGTTAGTGTAAATAGTGTCATTATCTACCTAGTTAGCTAATTACCTTTCTAGGATTGACCTATTCACACCTAGATTAAGTTTACTTAGACTATTTCATACTTTTATCTCACTTCATATGGTTTAGATATGTGTCCTCTTCAATTGAGACACATATTAACACTTTCTCACACACTTGTAAAGTGAGCTCACAAGTGTAACAAATTTGGAGGGTTAGTTAATTATTTAGTCCTACCTTCTTACCTCATCCACCTTGCCTATATATGCAAGGATTTCTCATTGTATTATACACTCTTTATTTTTTAATGATAAACATACTATTCTTCTTATTTTGTGCACTTTTTGAATTTTGTTTCATGCTCTTCATCTTGGAATTCTCTAACAAAAGTTTCTAGATACATAGTGGAACTTATGATCACAACCACAACTAGTAATAATCAATTGTGGCACCTTGTAGTTTTAGTGATGGCTTGATGGTGTCTATAGTTTTTTATATGAAGCCCTAAACCTTGCAAATAATAACTATGGTGGCATGTGGTGTTGTAAACTTGACTCACACTACTAGAACAAATTTGAAAAGCTAGTTAAATACCTATAAACAAATATTAAATAAAATATTTTTTGTTGATGCAAGATTTTTCTTACACCATTATTGTTCTTGTGTCATTATTTTTATTGTTCTCAATGTGAATGATTTAATTTTGATAAGAAAATTTTTTGGTATGGTTTCTCAAATACATAATTAATTAGCATCATAGTTCAAGATTATAGATTTGGATTGACTTCACTATTCTTTTATGCATAATTTTTCTAGGAATATGATAATTTGTTTGTCTCTCAGTCAAAGTATACGTCCAAACTTCTTTTGGTAAGATTCAATATGGATGATGCAAAATTTATTAAATCTCTATAATCCTATTATTAAGGTGATGAAGAATACAAGAAAAAATGAAGTGAATCTTATAGAATATCATAACCTAGTGGGGATTTTATTATATCTTACCCACACTTTCCTTAGTATGGTTTTTTGCTAGATTAGTGACCAAGTTCATGTAGCCATTGTAGGTTTATCATTAGAAAGCTACAAAGGCATATCTTAAGATATAGGTTCATGAGAGTCTAATTTTTTTCCTTGGTTTTGAGAGGGAAGTTCAATGCATTCTATATGTATTACACAAGTTTATATTCAATAGAAAATATGAATGGAATAATTTATGCTTCAATTTATGTCTTTATGTGTTGATATTCACCAATCTCATGAACTCCAAGAAGTAGAATAGTATTTTTTAACCCACAACAAAGGTAGAGTACTTCAACTAGATCATTTTTTGGATGATATAATGTGGTTATGCAAGATGCTAGATCACTTGCAAGTATGAAAATATGAGCCACTATTTTTTTGTGATAATAAAATTGCTCTTTATATTTCCAAAAATCATGTCTTAAGGTTTATGATCTATTAGATCTTTAAAAAAAAATTGATCAACTATGTTGGGATAGAAGAGAAACTAGAAAATATCTTCACCTATCAATTCATGGAGAGTAGATCCATCATATTTTGGTAGCATCTATATCTAAAAAAACCATGAATTGGGACTATCATCATGAAATTCTCTTCATTTTAATATGTAATAAATTTGATTGTAAATCCTCTAATTTCATATTAAGGGTGATGTTAAATATGGTAGTATTCATTGTGTGTATTTATGATCCAACATTTATCACTAGATGTTGTAATGGTGTAGTGTATTAAAATTTAAGTATGTAGATTTATCCCACATGTTATACCTCATAGATCATTAATCAAGTAAAAATTTATAATGAGGTTGACTAGATAATTGAATCTAAAAGTTGTATTATCATAAAATTGAATTAAAATTGAATTAAAAGGGTCCTAAATTTACCATTTAAAACAAATTATGTGTCTTCTATCTAGCACCTTATCCCTTGATAATAAAATCCTATGAATGTGTGTTATCTATTTTTGAAAGAATAGTACTACTATTTTAAGAAATGTAAAACCCTTGTAAGCCTAGATTTAGGGAATAAAACCATATTTGTAGCTCTTGAAATAATGGATTGAGGAAGGATAAAAATAATTAAGTTTTATATTTCTCAATATGGATTTCTACATCAAATGATTAGATTTCCTCATACTTATTATTATTTAATTCTTGTTGCTTGCATTTCTATATTTCATTAACTTGTTATATACTTGTTATATGCATTGTGTTTCAAGTGTGGGGATTATTTTCCTTATTTCACATTAGAAAAAGAAACTTAAATACGCATTAAGAATATGATTTGTGTGTATGGGCCAAGGTGTGTAATATCCACTTGAATTAGAGATTTGATTGTGAAATAAAAAAATAGACTTATGTAGAAAATAATAAGATGGATAAAATATTTTTCATCTTCATCTATTATATTGAAGTATTACACTTTTTTGTAAAAAATTATTCACTTTATTTGAAGAATAGGCATCTAGATTATAAAACATCTCAACATATGACATTGATGGAATTAAAAAACAAAACAAAAATATAATTTTTAGAATAGTACATAAATAAGATATGATTGGAGGGTAAATGTGGACCATTAATTATTTTTGTATAGAAAATATAAATATCCCATAAATATTTTATATATCCTTTTTTTTTAACAAATTTTAATTGTTGATATGAAAGATAATTCATACGTGCATTTTTATTTATTTATTATATTCTCAAGACTATCGATGAATTGACTAGTTATTTATAAATGAAAGATGTATGTGAATACACTATTTGTCCTTCCAATACCAAAAGTGGGTTTAGAAGATATAAATAATCATGTAAGTAATACTTGGTATTATGTCATGGCCGGAGATATGTTTTAATTTTGTATTGTGTTACATCACAACTTTTGTGACATGGCTAGATATTTTTTTAAATTTAGAAAAGAAGAAATTGGTAGAATATTATAAATCATTGTGAGGGATACAAATTTAAATAATAATGTTGACATCCATTTCCACTATATATGTTTAATACTAAGGAAATATGAAGAAAAAAGGAATAGATTCATAGACATTTATCATATAATGTAGACCATAATGCATGTTAGGTAAAGATATTATACTAATTTTATTGATGTCTTTTTAAGTAAAAGATTATTAATCTGTTAAAAAGATAATTCATATTATTTGAATATTTTTAAATAATTTTATCTAAAATATTAAGTAAAATTATTTTGCAATACATTTAAACAATTTTAATTTTTTTTGTTTTGATGAAAGAATCAAAATAAAATATATTTTTTACTTTCTCCACTCCATGTGTGGTAGTAGAGAGGAAAAATAAGAATCTAGTTGAGAGTGCTAATATATATATATGTGATATTTTAGTTATAATTTTTTGATGTGATTATACATGTTTCATATATTATAAATAAGTTATCCAAATGTTAAATTTTAAGTATTTAATTTATTGAGATATGAGAAAATTATTTTTTTGGAATCATTTTATTGGATTATATTAATATTATGATATAATAAACCATTATATATTTTTTATGAAGCTTAGGTATCACCTTTTATCTAAAAAAAGGTTCTAGAAAAATATGGAAGTGTTGGAGATGATATCACTTAATTGGGAACATGTAAACAAAATAGTGAATGAAATATTTAACTTTAAGTTAATAAGTATTATTCTTAAAATATTTAACTTTAAGTTAATAAGTAATATTTTTAAAATTTCTAGAGGCACAAAACACAATAAATTATTATTTTAAAGAAAAATAGTTAGTAATATAACACTAGAATCAATTATTAAAGTTAAAATTAGGATGATGAACAATATTTTATTTTTTATTTTGATTCATATTTTTCTAATAATGTGGGCTACATTAGAATCTAATAAAAATATACCAAAAGTTTGCATCATAATTGTATGTCATATATTTTGGAAAAAATTTTAAACCTATAGTAACAAATCCATCAAAAATTTACAAGGCAATTTTGCTATGAAGATATAATAATTTTAGAGGAAATTTTTTATTTCTAAGGGTTAAAATGGTATGAACATCTATATAGTACTTTTTCCAATATCTTTTGTTTTGATTAAATAATCATATTTTTTATTTGATTAAATAATCATATGGCAATGTAATATGCAAATGTGGATGCAAATGCAACATGGATGTTAAGCATTATATAACATATGATATAACAAAATATGGATTGCTTGATTAATTGTCTCAAGCCTCCCAAATATGTAATGGAAGGTAGAGAATTGTTTGATAACATAGCTCTAAAATGTGTGTGTCTAACAAACCCTCTCTTCAAAATATGATATTAGAGAATATAATCCATTGCTATAACATTGACACACTTAAATATTTTGAACAAACCAAATACTCTAAATTTCCATACCATTATTAAGACATTTCAATTATGTTTTAGGGAAAAGCATGTGTACATTTCAAAGTAAGAATAAATTACTTTAGATCCTATTTGTTAATGGAAACTACCAACATGGTCTTCAACTTTCTAATTAATTTTATCTTAAAATAAATTCTCAATTCCTCCTTAAATAATTTATTTTGTAAATTACTTAAGTCAATTAGTGTAAGAACATGGTAAAAAAAAGGACTTTTTTTAATTATAATATGGGCATGGGGTTGGATACCCTTACTCTCACAAATTGATTTTGTGTTACCTTGTCCAAATTCTTATTTTATTGCTATTTTTCAACTTGTGATAAAGCTAATAATTATATTATTCCTAATTTATATTCTACACATATCTTTTCTTGCATTTGGGTTTTGTTTGATACAAATTCTTGGGCACTTGCATTAGACAACTAAAATTTGAGAGTATATTAAATTAGACCAAAGTATACACAAAACCAAGACTAACTATATCTTTGACTAGAATTTTGCAAACCAAAATCTTTTTGACCTTTAAAATGTGACACTTTTCAACGTGGATTTAAAGACAAACTCCTAAATCCACACTAATAATAAGGCTACTAATTCTCTATTCAAAATAAGTGTTTAAATTTTGAAACAATAGATGAAATTGTTCGACAAATAGTTATGTCAACACATTTGAGATTGCTTTAACACTAACTATTAAATTGTTTAATAATGTTACATTTAAAAGGTTTATGAATTAACTATATTAATTTTAACTCTTTTATTAATATAATTGAATGACATGAATTTCAATTCACATATTTTTATTTTATTTCTTACATTTATCAAAATAAAATCAATGACTCTCACCCACTCTCTCCCTCTCCCCTCTCCTTTTATATCAAACTTATAAAAGCTATTTTTATACTATTAAAAATCATAATTATTTATTAATTTTAAAATATTAGCTTTTAAATATAGATAAAAGTGAACATTAACTTTAAATATACACAAAGTTGTACCTTATATTTACAATACAAATAATTAAAAGTATTGAAGAAGTGTTCTCACAACAAAATACTACCTACCTAATGTTAATCAATCAATTCATGTGAAAGCCAATCTTTTAAGAAAGAAAGTTGTGAATTAGGAAAGTGGGTGATTAAAAAGTGTAGATGTCTAAAAAATAGTTGATTAATTAAATGATATTTGCCACTAACTGACATACTTTTCAAATTTGATCGTTTTGGGAGATTTTGTTTCTTCAATGGACATGGTGGGCCACAATTAATTCAAGGGTACAAAGTCATGTCAATAAAAGTAATCATCAACATCTATCGAAGAAAATGTTAGCTATGAAGGAGCTTGAATACCTTTGCCTATATAGATTTGCAGTGCCAAATTGGATATGTGGCTTCTCAAATCTGATGCAATTGGAGTTATGGGACTGCCATTGTGCTAAATATCCAAAACTACAAATGATGCCCAACTTAATAAAGTTGAATTTATGGAAAAATGATATTTGCAAGTCATTTCCAAAAGGGGGATTCCTTCAGCTGCGTAGTTTTACAATTTTTCAATTTTCAGTGTTAAAGGAGTTGCTAGAATTAGAGGATGGAGTGATGCCACGTCTTGAGACACTAAGTGTAGTTCAGTATCCAAATTTGAAGAAAGTTCCATGTGGACTTGAGCTCTTGAAAAGTTTGAAAGAGTGTCACTTTTATTGTGTGAGAGTGGGGGATATGTTCAAGGAGGGGGGGAATTTGTTAAAGTAATAAGTTATTTCACTTAATTAATTATATCATACTAGTTAATTAATTAAGTCACTTATTCGTTTAGTTACTTAAGCTAAACTTAGGCACATTAATAATTGATTAATTATTAATTGTGCACACTAGGGTTTCATTTAGGGTTTCCCTTTTAGGGTTTCTTGATCTCCTTCATAAGGATTGATCTCTATGTAATCATTGATTCTCTTTAATGCATTTTTTACTTTGAGGTTTACAGAACATCTTCTTTGGTTCTGCATGTCTTTTGCATGTGACAGGTATCCCTTTGCATGCAGTGTTGGTATGTGGCGACTGATCATGCTATATTGTATAGCCCATGGTATAGTGTACACCCCGGCCCCCTGTCCTTGCCGGGGTCTGGAGGCGGGCTGGGCCCCGGGCGGGGGTTCGGAGGCGGCAGCCCCCAAGAAAAATTTTCTTCCTACTTTTTCGCGTGATCACCAAAAAAGGGAAAAATCAATGGAAAAAGAAAATTTTGATTTTGTAGAACCCTAGAATCTGGAAGCTTCTAAGCTTGGTAAAAAGGGGGTTCGGATGGGTATTTCAGTATGAGGAAAAATGCGATTATTCACAAGATTGTAATAGGTTTTGCACTGGATAATAAAAGTATTGGATGGCTACAGTTTAGTGGATGTAGCCCAGATTGGGTCAACCACGTTAAATTCTCTGTGTTATGATTTATTCTGTGTATGTTTTAGTTTCTTTGTTTATTATTTAAATCTGCATTTAATTGTTAGATATCTGCCATCTCTAACCCAAACAAGTGGTATCAGAGTGAGTTGTGTTTCGATTATCGTCTATAGGAAAGTCTCACGGCTAAGTGGGAGTCTCACGGTTGAGTAGGAGCAATGGCAGATGAGGGTAAGAAGGTTGAGAAGTTTAATGGGTAGAACTATTAGTTATGGAAGATGCAGATGGAGGACTATCTCTATTAGAAGGATTTATGGCGGCCACTGGAAGGGAAAGCCAAGAAACCTGTAGCAATGTCAAATGAGGACTGAGAGATCTTGGATAGAAAGGCTCTTGGCAGTATTCTTCTATGCCTGGCACAATCGGTGGCCTTTAATATTACAACAGCAAAGACAACTCAAGAGTTGATGGAAACCCTAGCGAAGTTATATGAAAATCCTTCTGCTTCGAATAAGGTATTTCTTATGAAGCATTTATTTAATATGAAAATGGTAGAAGGTGAGTCAGTTACTGATCATTTGAATGAGTTTAATATGGTCACCAATCAATTAACTTCTGTAAAAGTAAACTTTGATGAAGAAGTTATGGCTCTTTTGATTCTGTGTTCTTTGCCTAAAAGCTGGAATAGCTTGGTAATGGCTGTTAGCAATTATGTTTTTGGTTCGAATACATTGAAGTTTGATGATGTTGTTGGTGTTATTTTGAGCAAAGAAATTCGTAGGAAAAGCTCAGGTGGAACATCCACATCAAGTAGTGTTTTAAATGCAGAAAGCAGGGGCAGAACAAAGGAGAGAGGAAACAATTCTAGAAATCATGGGAAGTCACGAGGAAAATCAAAAGATAAAAGGTCTCAATCCAGAGACAAGAGGGATTGCTAGTATTGTGGTAAGCCGGGTCATTTGAAGAAAGATTGTTGGTCTCAGAAAAATAAAGATGGAGACAAAAAGGAAGGAAGCAAAGAGGCAAATGTGGTAAGTAATAAATCTGATGAGGATGCTTTGATTCTTTCCCTTAATAATGTTGATGATTCTTGGGTGTTAGATTTAGGGGCTTTATTTCATGCTACCCCCCATAGAAGTTATTTTCTTGATTATGTCCAAGGGGATTTTGGGCTGGTTTATTTAGGAGATAATGAACCCTATCAGATTGTTGGAAAGGGAAGAATCAAGATTAAGTTGTAGAATGGGAATCATTGGCTACTACGTGAGGTAAGGCATGTTCCAAAGTTAAGCATAAATTTAATTTTAGGAGGGCAACTAGATGATGAAGGTTGTGTTGTTACATTTAGTGATAAAAATTGGAAGGTCACAAAGAGTGCCTTAGTAGTAGCAAAAGGTGTGAAAGTAGGCACCTTATATCTTTGTACATGTCATATTGTTCCTTCTACTTTAATTGTTATGGAAAAAGGGTCAATGTTTAGGAATAGTTGTTGTAGTTAAGCAGGTAGAAGATCATATAGTTGTTGTGGACTCTAAATCAGCATTGTGGCATAATAGACTTGGGCATATGAGTGCAAAAGGTATGAAAGTACTTCATTCAAATAATATTTTACAAGGTCTAAAATGTGTTAATATGGATTTCTGTGAAAGTTGTGTGTATGGAAAACAAAAGAGAGTTAGTTTTCTCAAGGATGGGAAGCAAAAGAAATATGAGAAATTAGAGCTTGTGCATACGGATGTATGGGGACCAACTCAGGTATCTTCTCTCGATGGCTCTCTATATTATGTTACATTTATTGATGATGCAACAAGAAAGGTATGGATTTATTTCCTTAGGCAGAAATCTGATGTATTTGAAACTTTCAAAAAATGGAGAATCTTGGTTGAGAATGAGACGGGTAAAAAGATAAAATGTCTCAGATCTGATAATGGTGGTGAGTATTGCAGTAAAGAGTTTGAAGATTATTGTTCCTCTAATGGTATTCGTAGGCAAAAAAATGGTTCCAAGGACTCCATAGGAAAATGGAGTGGATGAGCACATGAATAGGACAATAATGGAGCGTGCACGGACTATGAGATTGCATGTTGGGCTACCTTTAAAAATGTGGGCAGAGACTGTAAACACTGCTATTTATTTAATCAACAGAGGTCCTTCTAATCCTCTGACTTGTGGTATTCCAGAGGAAACATGGAAAGGTAAGAAGGTGAGTTATTCTTTTCTAAAAACCTTCAGTTGTGAAGCATTTGCACATGTAGATTCTAAAAATAGAACCAAGCTTGATGCAAAATCAAAGAAATGTGTATTTGTTGGATATGGCATTGATGAATTCTGTTATAGGCTTTGGGATTTTGAAAATCAGAAAATTGTGAGAAGCAGGGATGTCATATTCAATGAAAAAGTGTTGTACAAAGATCTGTTGCTGCAGTATGAGAAGAAAGAAAATTATTATGTAGTGTTGGATGATATTCCCAACAATGATGTTTCAGTGGTTCCTCATGCTAGGCAACAACAACAGCAACAAATACCACAAACTCCTGTTAGACGGTCTTCAAGGTTAAGTAGACCTCCAGAAATATTCTCTCCTTCTTTGTATACTATTCTATTAACTGATGCTGGTGAACCAGAATATTATGATGAAGCTATGCAGGTGGATACCAAGGTTCAGTGGGAGCATGGAATGAAAGAAGAAATGGACTCCTTACTGGAAAATTAGACTTGGGATTTATGCAAGTTGCCTGCAGGTAAAAAGGCTTTACCAAACAAATGGATTTATAAATTTTGAAGGAGGATGGAGGTAGAAAAAGATTTAAAGCAGATTAGTTGTAAAAGGATTACGCCTGGAAAAAAGGGTATTGATTTTGATGAGATTTTTTCTCCTATTGTTAAAATGATTTCTATTAGTATTGTTTTAAGTATTGTGGTTGTTGAAGATTTGCATTTAGAACGACTTGATGTTAAAACAACCTTTCTCCATGGTGATTTGGAAGAGGAAATATATATGGAACAACCACAAGGATTTGAGGTCAAAGGTAAGGAGAAACTAGTGTGCAAATTGAAGAAAAGTTTATATGGTTTGAAGCAAGCACCTCGGCAATGGTACTTGAAATTTGATAGTTTTATGGCTGAGCAAGGCTATAGTTAGTGTAATTCTAACCATTGTGTTTATTTTAAGAGGTTGGATAATGATAGCTACATTATTTTGTGTTTATATGTTGATGATATGTTTGTGGCTGGGTCTAACATGGACGACATAAGAGAGTTGAAACAACAGTTAGCAAAGTCTTTTGCTATGAAGGATTTGGGGACAGCAAAAAAAATCCTTGGTATGAAAATTTGTAGAGATAGGAAAAATAGAAAATTATTTTTATCTCAGGATAATTATGTTGAAAAGGTGTTGCAGAGATTTCATATGGAGAATGCAAAAGCTGTCAGCACACCTTTGCCTAGTCATGTCAAATTGACTAAGGATATGTGTCCAAAGACACAAGAGGAGGAAGAAAAAATGTCCAAGGTACCATATGCTTTAGCTGTAGATAGTTTGATATATGCCATGGTATGCACGAGACCAGATATTGCACATGTTGTAGGAGTTGTTAGCGGTATTTGAGTCATCGGGTTGAGCATTGGAATGCAGTAAAATGGATTCTCAGGTACTTGAAAGGTACATCCAGTAAATGCTTATGTTTTGGGGGCTCTAACACTGATTTAAAGGGCTATATTGACTCAGATTTGGTAGGGGATATAGATACCAGGTGGAGTACCACAGGTATGTATTTACAGTTGGTGGTACAATAGTGAGTTGGATTTCTCGATTGCAGAAGGTGGTTACTTTATCCACCATATAGGTAGAGTATGTTGCTACAACGAGAGGCAGCAAAGGAGATGATATGGCTGCAACTTTTCATGGATGAGTTGGGAAAACAACAGGCTGGAAATTACTTATTTACAGATAGTCAAAGTGCTATACATCTTGCAAAGAATTCTGCTCTGCATTCTAAAACAAAACACATACAGTTGAGATATCATTTCATTCGTCGGTGTTGGAGGATGGACAGTCAAGCTGGACAAGGCACATGCAGATGTCAATCCAGCCGGATATGTTTCTGGCGGTGACAAGGGAGAGTTTGAGCTCCTCTTCACCCGGTTGGTCTTCAAGGTTGAATTCAAGTATAACAGAGCAGCAGGGTCCAAGGTACTTATTTCTGGGATGAATTCGCGCATGTCGTCCAAGATCGGGTCCCAAGTGGAGAGTGGTGGTGTGGAGTCCGGACAGTGGGAGATTGTTGGTATGTGGCGACTGATCTTCCTACTTTTTCCTGTGATCACCGAAAAAGGGAAAAATCAATGGAAAAAGAAAAATCCGATTTTGTAGAACCCTAGAATCTGGAAGTTTCTAAGCTTGGTAAAAAGGGGATTCAGATGGGTATTTCAGTATCAGAAAAAACGCAATTATTCGCAAGATTGTAATAGGTTTTGCACTGGATAATAAAAGTATTGGATGGCTGGGGTTTGGTGGATGTAGCCCAGATTGGGTGAACCACGTTAAATTCTCTGTGTTATGATTTATTTTGTGTATGTTTTAGTTTCTCTGTTTATTATTTAAATCTGCATTTAATTGTCAGCTATTTGCCATCTCTAACCCTAACATGCAGGTGATCTTAGTTTTCTAACATGGTATCAAAGCTCTAGACCTGCAACTGCCTATTCGTGATATGAAGATATGGCCTTTTAGTGAGTTTCTAATGCAAGGGTTTCCACAGGCATCTTTTTTGCAAGATCTGGGGGTAGTCAAAATTTTGGAGCAGTTTGGGTAGAAATGGAGGTCATCATTGCATTCGCAGGGGCCAAAAACCCTAAGATCGTCTTTCATTTCATCAATTTCAGAGAAATTTGTTTATGAGGAAAAAAATTTTGCCAGGGAGGCCGTATGGCCTCCCCAGCTCGCTTCCCGAAGCACGAAAAACAAAAAAAAAATTTAAAAAGGGCATTTTTTGGAAATCTCGTCGGTGCTCCCAGTTCAAAAGGACTCCGCTACCCGGTAGCCACTGGGCAGCCACCCATCTGCCGCCGCCAGCAACGCTTCCGGCCACTGCCGCCATCCTGCTTCGCCAGCCCTGCCAGCCCCCGCAGGCTCCTCCACCAGAACCCTCGGTCATATGGAGGACCGGGGGCCTGCGCCCAAGTCCAACTCCCCACAATGAAATATTTCATTGTTTCTCATAATATTCTGGGAGTATTTTGTGCAGGGAATCTATGGGATTCCAATCGAATATTCTGACGCTGTCAGAGAATATATCTGCAATCAGAAGGAATATTCTGTCAATTTTTTTGAGGGGGAATTTTTTTCCACTGACGGCCTCCAGACCGTCAATTTTTTTCCCATGACTCACTGACGTCAGCATGATGTCATCGGCCGTACGGCCCCTCTTTGCCCCTCATAACCCTAGTTTGTCCTAAAAGAGCAGTTTTTTTCTTTTGGTCATAACTTGGGCATATGGTATCGAAATCAGGCAAAAGAGATATCGCCAGAAAGCTGATTCTGAGCACTTTCATTTGGTGTAGTTTATTTTATAATATTTTTTATTTTACTACATTTATTTTTGTTTGAAGTTAGATGTACTTTTTATGCTTCTGAGCTCATCACTTTTTGCCACGATCTCCGATTTTCTCTATCTTTGCGGCGTTGGAAAGGTATTGAGGAGCTCTATGTTTCTGTTCCTGCACTTTTTTTGTATCTATCCCAGGTTGATCACTTAGTCCAGATTTGGCCTGATGGGTTGTTTGGCGATTACTTGGATGTTTTGGCAGTTGGGAGAGTGCATCTTGCATCTTTTCACTTCATTTTCAGTAATACATAATTCAATAATTGCTTGCTACTTCATAGATTCCATGGTTGTTCCCGTTTGGAGTTTTTGAGTGTTTTGAGGCATCGGGTATGTTGTCACTTTTTTCATGATTCCTTGAGTCAATTAGTGACTCTCATCCAATTTCAGTAGTAGACAGAAATATCTTTTCTTGCTTGCTAGATTTCGGTTCCAATGTTACTCTACAGTGTTCTTCCAATGCTTCTTTACAGCATGTCATCTCATTGTAGGGGGGTTTTGTCCCACTGGTTTTTCCTTCTCTACCTCATTTTGTATTTGTAAATGGGTACCTGATCAGGCCTAGTTGTCGGGACCCATCCTTGCTTGCATGCATCTTCTTCTAGTTTTTTAGCTTCTTCCTAAGTTCATCTTAAGGAGGGGTGTTAGAGTAATAAGTTATTTCACTTAATTAATTATATCATACTGGTTAATTAATTAAGTCACTTATTATTTTAGTTACTTAAGCTAAACTTAGGCACATTAATAATTGATTAATTATTAATTGTGCACACTAGGGTTTCATTTAAGGTTTCTTGATCTCCTTCATAAGGATTGATCTCTATGTAATCATCGATTCTCTTTAATGCATTTTTTACTTTGAGGTTTACAGAACATCTTCTTTGGTTCTGCATGTCTTTTGCATGTGACAGGTATCCCTTTGCATGCAGGTGATCTTGGTTTTCTAACAAAATTATGGACTAAAATGAGAGCTATTAACTCCATTGTTAGAATGAGGTTGTTATAGTGAAATGCAAAATGGGTTGACTGCTCATTTATATGTATGATTTATATCAAAGATTTTTTAAAAATAATAAATATGCATGAAATTAATTTATGTTTTTTTTCAAATATAAAGATATCAATTTTGAATTTTTTTTTATTTAAGAATTATTTTATTTTATTTTATTTTTATTTTTTTAATTAAGAATTATTTATATATTAAAAAAATATTTTATTTTATTTATTTAAGATGTCAAGTATATTTAGGCTGAAGGCATTCCTTATCTAAAGGAAGCCCGATTGATTTCTGAAATCAACGATTTGGATTTATGAAAAAGTATAGTAATGTTTCGAGCCGTTAGATTTTTTTTGCCGGTTTTAAATATTTTATTATTCCACTACCATTTTATCGTTCTGAGCATCACACTTTTATCAAGCGGTAGTTGACATTTTAAAATCCCATGCATTCCTCTATGTTGTAGGGCTGAAACGAGAAGCATGACCGTGACTGGTAAAGGGGTGTACAAAGAGTGAGATAGCCAGATAGCAGCCAAGGAACTGCATGGAGAGGGGGGCACACTAGAGATACCGAAGGGGTGCTAAGAAAGATCAGTAGTAGGCCAAAATATGGTTTTATTGTTTATCTTTCATTATCTTGTTTTTTGCTCCATAAATTTGTAGCATCTACTGATAAGGACATTGGGTTGGGTGACGCAACAAGAGAGGGAGAGGCAACAAGAACTGTAAGGTTAAAATTATTCATAGTATAGACGTTACTCCCTGCAATTATGTCTCCTTATCAAACCATACACATTGTACGAATTGTTGTAAATAGGTGAATGGTAAGCACACCATTGGTGTTTATAGCTTTTCCAACCAATTGGTAGGCGTAAATCCAGACTCCACAACCTATGCTACCATTCTCCCTACTTGTGCAAAAAATGGGGGCTTTGGAGCAAGGTATGGACATCCATCAAAACATAAAGGATAGAGGGATTTTTTCAAATGTTGTAATTGCCACTGCCCTGGTAGACATGTATACAAAATGTGGAGGCATAGACAAGGCACGTGAAGTGTTTGACTAGGTGCCTCAAAGAGATGTGGTCTCGTGGAGTACATTGATTGCAGAATATCCAAAAAATGGATTTGTTGAAAAGGATTTAGAAATTTCCATGCAAATGTAATTATCAGGTTTAAAGTCAAATTCTGCAACCCTTGCTAGCATCCTCCCTACCCATATTAACACTTGCTCACACACTTGTAGTGTGACACATTTGGAGGGTTAGTCAATTGTTTAGTCCTACCTTCCTACCTCATCCACCTTGCCTATATATGCAAGGCTTTCTCATTGTATTATACACTCTTCATTTTATATTGAGAGACATACTATTTTTTTTTATTTTGTTCACTTGTGGAAGTTTGTTTCATGCTCTTGATCTTGGCATTCTCCAACATAAATTTCTAGATACATAGTGGAATCTATGATCCCAGTCACAACTAGTAATAATCAATGGTGGAACCTTGTAGTTTTAGTGATGGCTTGATAGTGTCTATAGTTTTAAATATGGAGCCCTAGACCTTACAAAACATAAGTGTGGTGATATGCGGTGTTGCAAAATTGACTCACACTACTAGAGAAATTTTGAAAAGTTAGTTAAATACCTATAAACAAATATTAAATAAAATATTTTTGGTTGATGCAAGATTTGTCTTACACTTTTATTGTTCTTGTGTCATAGTCTTTTTATTGTTCAATATGTGGATGATTTAATTTTGATAGGGAACAATTTTGGTATGGTTTCTCAAACACAAATTTAGTTAGCCTCGTAGTTCAAGATTATAGATTTGGATTGACTTCACTATTCTTTTATGCACAAGTTTCTAGGAATATGATAAAAAAAATTGTCTCTTAAGCAAAGTATACTAAACTGTTTTTGGTGAGATTCAATATGGATGATGCAAAAGTTTCTAGATCTCTATAATCCTATTATTAAGGTGATGAAGAATACAAGAACAAATGAATTGAATCTTATAGAATATAATGACCTAGTAGGGATTTTGTTATATCTTACCCACACTTTCCTTAGTATGGGTTTTTTTCTAGATTATTGATCAAGTTCATGTAGCCATTGTAGGTTTATCATTAAAAAGTTACAAGGAATATCTTAAGATATAGGAATGGGAATCTAAATTTTTTCCTTGGTTTTAAGAGGGAAGTTCAATGCATTCTATATGTATTACACAAGTTTATATTCAATAGAAATCCTAATGGAACAATTTATGCTTCAATTTATGTCTTTATGTGTTGATATTCACCAAGCTCATGAACTTTAAGAAGTAGAATACTATTTTTGAACCCACAAAAGAGGTAGAGTACTACAACTAGATCATTTCTTGGATGATATAATGTGGTTATGCAAGATGCTAGATCAGTTGCATGTCTAAAAATATGAGCCACTATTTTTTTGTGAAAATCAAATTGCTCTTTATATTTCCAAAAATCATGTCTTAAGGTTTATGATCTATTAGATCTTTAAAAAAAATTGATTAGCTATGTTGGGATAGAAGAGAAACTAGAAAATATCTTCACCTATCAATTCATGGAGAGTAGATCTGTCATATTTTGGTAGCATTTGTATCTAAAAAAACCATGAATTGGGATTATCATCATGATATTCTCTTCCTTTTCATATGTAATAAATTTGATTTTAAATCTTCTAATTTCATATTAAGGGTGATGTTAAATATGATAGTATTCATTAAGTAAAAATTTATAAATAATATTGACTAGATAATTGAATCTAAAAGTTGTATTATCATAAAATTGAATTAAATCATTTAATTAAAAGATATTAAATTCACCATTTTTAAATAACTTATGTATCTTCTATCTTGCACCCTATCCCTATAATAAAATCATATGGATGTGTATTATCTATTTTTGAAAGAATAGTACTACTATTTCAGGAAAGGTAAAACCCTTATAAGCCTAGATTTAGGGAATAAAACCATAGTAGTAGCTCTTGAAATAATGGGTTGAGGAAGCATAAAAAATCACTAAGTTTTGTTATTTTTAATATGGAATTCCTCATCAAATGATTAGATTTTTCTCATAATTATTATTATTTTAATTCTCGTTGCTTGTATTTTCATATTTCAATAATTTGTTCTATACTTATTGTATGCATTGTGTTTCAAGTGTATGAATTATTTTCTTTATTTCACATTAGAAAAAGAAACTTAAATGCACATTAAGAATATGATTTGTATGTATGAATCAAGGTGTGGAATATCCACCTCAACTAGAGATTTGATTTATGTAGAAAATAATAAGATGGATAAAACCTTTTTAATCTTCATCTATTATAATGAAGTATTACACTTTTAGTAAAAAATCATCCACATTATTTTAAGAATAGGCACCTAGATTATAAAACATCTCAACATATGACATTGATGGAATTAAAAAACAAAACAAGAATAAAAATTTTAGAATAGTGTAAATAAGATATGATTAGAGGGTAGATGTGAGCCATTAATTATTTTTGTATAGAAAATATAAATATCCCACAAATATTTAATATTTTGTTTTCTTAATAAATTTTAATTATTGATATGAAAGACAATTCATACATGCAATTTTATTTTTTATTGTATTGTTAAGACTTTGGATGAATTGACTAGTTATTTATAAATGAAAGATGTATATGCATACACTATTTGTCCTTCCAATGCCAAAAGTGCGTTTAGAAGATATAAATAATCATGCAAATAATATTTGGTATTGTGTCATGGCTGGAGGTATTTTTAAAATTTAGAAATGAAGAAATTAGTAGAATATTATAAATCATTGTGAGGGATACAAATTTAAATAATAATGTTGACATCCATTCTAATATACATGTCTAATAGTGAGGAAATATGAAGAGAAAAATAATAGATTCATAGACATTTATCATGTCCTTTTACAGTAAAAGATTATTAATTTCTTAAATAGATAATTCATATTATTTGAATATTTTTAAATAATTTTATCTAAAATATTAAGTAAAATTATTTTGCAATACATTCAAACAACTTTAAATTTTTTGTCTTCATGAAGGAATCAAGATAAAATGTATTTTTCACTTTAAAGGAAAAATAAAAATCTAGTTGAGAGTGCAATATATATTTTTAAGATATTTTGATTATACATGTTTCATATATTCAAAATAAGCTATTCAAATGTTAATTTTAAGTATTTAATTTCTTGAGATATGAGAAAGTTTTTTTTTTGAATCATGTTATTGGAATATATTAATATTATGATATGATAGACCATTATATATTTTTATGAAGCTTAGGTATCACTTTTTTTATCTAAAATTCATTCTAGAAAAATATGGAAGTGTTGAAGATGATATCATTAGATTAGAAACATATAAACAAAGTAGTGAATGACATATTTAACTTTAAGTTGATAGGTACCATTCTTGAAATTTCTAGAGGCATAAAACAAGAAAATTTATTATTTTTAAGAAAAATAGTTAGTATTATTATACCAAAAACAATTATTGAAGTTAAAATTAGGATGATGAACAATATTTTTATTTTTATTTTTATTCACATTTTTCTAATAATGTGGGCTACATTAGGATCTACTAAAAATATACTAAAAATATGCATCATAATTGTATGTCATAAATTTGAAGAAAATTTAAACCTATATTATCAAATCCATCAAAAATTTGCAAGGTAATTTTGTTATGAAGATATAATAATTCTAGAGGAAATCTTTTATTTATAAGGGTTAAAATGGTATGAATATCTATATAATACTTTGTTTGATGTCTTTTGATTTGATTAAATAATCATATGGCAATGTAATATGCAAATGTGGATGCAAATGCAATGTGGTTGTTAAGCATTATATAACATATGATATAACAAAGCATGGATTGCTTGATTAAATGTCTCAAGCCTCCCAAATATGTAATGGAACGTAGAGAAGATTGATAACATAGCTGTACAATATATGCGTCTAACAAAACCTCTCTGCAAAATATGATATCACGGAATATAATCCACTGCTATAACATTGGCATGCTTAAACATTTTGAACGAACCAAATACTCTAAATTTCCATACCATTATTATAGCTTTTCAATTATGTTTTAGGGAAAAGCATATGTACATTTCAAAGTAAGAATAAATGAATTTATATCCTATTTGTTAATGAAAACTAACAACAAGGTCTTCAACTTTCTAATGAATTTTATCTTAAAAAAAATTCTCAATTCCTCCCTATAATTTATTTTGAAAATTACTTAAGTCAATTAGTGTAAGAACATGGTAAAAAAAAGACATTCTTTATTATAATATGGGCATGGGGTTGGATGCTCTTAGTCTCACAATTTTATTTTGTGTTACCTTGTCCAAATTCTTATTTTATTGTTATTTTTCAACTTGTGATAAAGCTAATAATTATATTTTTTGTAATATCTTTTCTTGCATTTGGATTTTGTTTGATACAAATTATTGGGCACTTGCATTAGACAACTAAGATTTGAGAGTATATTAAATTAGACAAAAGTATACTACAAAACCAAACTAACTATATCTTTGACTAGAATTTTGCAAACCAAAATCATTTTGACCTTTGAAAGGTGGCACTTTCCCATGTGGGTGTAAACACAAATTCCTAAATCCACACTAATATAATAAGGCTACTAATTCTCTATCCAAAATAAATGTTAAAATTTTGAAACGATACATGAAATTGTTCAACAAATAGTTATGTCAACACATTTCGGATTACTTTAACACTTGCTACTATGTTGTTTAATAATGTTGTGTTTAAAAGGTTTATAGATTAACTATATTAATTTTAGCTCTTTTATTAATATAATTGAATGAAATGCAATTTTTTTTTAATATAATTGAATGAAATGCAATTTTTTTTTCATGTGACCTGTGGCACTGGCGCAACATGCCCTCCGGTACCACAAGGATAGTGGGAAGACTAGACCTCGTGACCTCTTGCCTACAGTAGGATGCTTTAGCCAATCGAGCTAGGTCCACCACCCCTAATGACATACATTTCAATTCACATATTATCATTTTATTTCTTACATTTATTAAAATAAAATCAATGACTCTCACCCATTCTCTCCCTCTCCTTTTATATCAAACTTATAAAAAATATATATACTATTAAAAATCATATTATTTATTAATTTTAAAATATTAACTTTTGAATATACATAAAAGTAAACATTAACTTTAAATATACACAAAGTTGTACCTCATATTTACAATACAAATAATTAAAAGTCTTAAAGAAGTGTTTTCACAATAAAATACTACCTAACTAATGTTAATCAATCAATTCATGTGAAAGCCAATCTTTTAAGAAAGAAAGTTGTGAATTGGGAAAGTGGGTGATTTTGCTCATTTTATACATCAAGTTTGATAACAAATTAAATTATATAAAAAAGTGTAGATATCTAAAAAATAATTTATTTATAAATGATATTTACCACTAACTGACATACTTTTTAAATTTGATTGTTGTGGGAGATTTTGTTTCTTCAATGGACATGGTGGGCCACAATTAATTCATTTAAAATAATGTTTTTTTATCTTTTCCGAGACCCACAATTGAAAAATGGGTCAACCTGCATGTGAAAATTTGAATAAAACGAAATCAGATTAAAAACAATTACATCATGCGTAATCATTTTGGGAAAAGAAAACAGTTCTGCGTTTTCCATGCTTGTGATTGCTCTGTGCAAAATGCGATGACAGTGACCTCTTTGTATGAAATGTGACCTCCAGACTATATGTTCTCCATTACATGTATTTTGTTCCATAGTTTCAGTTTCAAAATGGAAGAGATCAGAATGCAAGAATGGGGACACTTATACAATGAGAAAGATTTGGATTGTTGTAAGGCTTGGTATATCAATACAACAGATTTTAATTACGATGAAGCTGTCACAGACTTTGGTTTTGAAGGAAGTTCTTGGAATGATCTTGTCCAAAAGAACAGATCACTGGTTCCCTTATTCATAACAGAGCTCCCTTCCATGGAAGAGGATTTAATGGAAATTACAGACCTGCAGGAGAACCCTGAAGAAGAAATGGTTTTTGATGAGATATTGGTAGATTGCAGTTCAAATCGGATCCAAATGCCTTGCAATGAATTGGGAGCTGCTTCAAAGCTAACAGTTCATTTGTCTTCAGGGGAAGAGGATTTAGGTGATATTACAGATGGATTAATGATGGAGGAAGGTAAGGATTGTGACAGCCTCTGTGGAGAAAGTGGGGATGACATCAGCGTTTCTAATCATTGTCCTACTGAAGCTGAAGAATGTAGTGTTGCAGCTAAGAGTATGTCAAGTGAAACTGGGAATTCAACCCAATCTGTTGATTTTGATTGGTCTTCTACAGGGTTGATTCCGTGCAATGGTGATTCAGCAGAGTACAGAGGACTAAGGCTTGTGCATCTTCTAACCGTTTGTGCAGAAGCAATTTCAGAGGGTGCCCATGATCTTGTTGAGATTATTCTTGCAAGATTGGGGGAATTAATTTCTCCAAGTGGGTCTACCATGGAGAGGGTGGCCTACTATCTCTCTCAATCCCTGCACCACCGCCATAAATGTTCTGATTATCTGGTCCAGAGCTCCAATAGAACTAAAGATCCCAATCATATGGGAGCTTTTAATTTACTAAACCAAGTTTATCCTTATATCAGATTTGCCCATTTCACGGCCAACCAAAGCATTTTAGAAGCTGTGACTGCTCAGACTCAGAAAGTGCACATAATTGATTTCGACATAATGGAGGGAATGCAGTGGCCGCCATTGATGGAAGCCTTGAAGAGGGAAAACTGCAAGATTGATAACCTCAAAATTACAGCCATCAAATGGAATGAAATGGGTGATGATTCATGCTGCTCTAAACACACAGGAAGAAGATTGTCTGAGCATGCAAGCTCATTAGCGATTCCATTTTCTTTCCAAGTAACCCAACTGGAAAAACTGGAAAGGAACATAAGTTGCAAAGAGGATGAGACAGTAATAGTGAACTGTATGTGGGAATTACCACATATGTTGGAGCGCAGCAGGAAACAATTAACAGATTTTCTTGATACAGCACGCCGCCTGAATCCAGCCATCCTTACAGTGAGCAGTGGACCTCATGGCATGGTCATGTAGGATTTCCATGAATGAGGTTAAATCGTCTTTTATGAAAATATTATAGAGCTTGGGGATATGGAATACCCCTTAACAATTAGGTGGCTCAACCTTGTTTCTATCACCTCCCTTTTTTTTACTGCTATCACTACTTCTATTCACAACTACCTTCAAATCTCTATTAACAGTCTCTTTGAAACATATAAATATCCTAACAATGATAACTTAGTTATTAATAGCACAAGAACCCTCTAAACCAGGTAGAAGTAAATATGAATAAGCATGAAATCCCCTTTGATGGAGCTCCCCAAAATTCACAATTTCTAAGTAGCCCATGGACTTAATCAGCATATAAAACCCTTGTTCTCATGGTTTGGATAGGGTTTTGGCTTAGAAAACCCTTTGTTCTTCTATTTCCACATTGACTTGCTATGCTGATTTCCCATTTTCCAAGTTGTCATTTGAGCCATCATATGTGTTCAGCCACTAACCCCTTTGGTTTAGAATGTCGGTCATCCTGTTTGTCGCCCATTTTACTGTTTCCTAGTGTTGGATTGACAAATATTTCCCTAAATGACTTAAGCTTAAGTCATTCAGCCGTGAGGGTTAAATCTTCATCGGCCTAACCATGGCCCCTTCTTTAATGTTAACTTTGTTGTATGTGCAAGATTAGAGATCTGTGTCCATGGGAAATGATCTCGGCCGTACCTTGCCAGCTTGTGGATGTTAAATGTTGGTCGGTTACGCAATGTGAGGATAGCGAGATGAGGACATGTGTCCTTATACGGACGTGGGGCCCAATCTCCACTGTCTGGCTCACCACCCGTGGTTCCAAACCGACGATGAAGATCAAGTGCAAAAGATAATCTCTACCGTTCCCCGCTAGCTTGCGGAGGAAAGATGAACGCTTGTTAAAGGCTGCGAGATCAGTGAGATCTTGACATGTGGATTAATCCACCAACTAGTGAAACAGGTGAGGTGTCATTTGATTTGGACAAACGCTATTGGCCGGAGACAAATGAGTGAAGAAAGGTTGAAATATAAAATCAGTCAGCTGAATTTGAGCCTTTTGATCTACCATCTCAGCAAAGGATCAACGGCTAACATTCAAAATCAACAAACAGGCATGTGATAGTTATTTGGTTTTGCAACCAGCGAGCATTAATGATATGCTTCTTGTAGGAGTGATCGAATTGATCTTTGTGTGTGCGGAGACTTAATTGTCGGTAATCATGAAGTATGATATGCATATTTCCATGCACTTGGGAAATAAATGGTAATAGAATGCACACCAACAAATTGCCACCATTTCGCGTGTGTGTTTTCTCTAGGCATTGATGGTTGTTATCATCATGTCACTCAATAAACACAGGATGTAATAACTGCTAGTTTCATCACTTGCATTTAGCAGTTGGAAATTTTCTGAATTGGAGCTGAGTGAATAATATTCAATTGTGAGCTTGAGAAACTGTCATACAATGAAAATGAGCAAACTAGTTGCTTCTGTGGGACTAATCAGAAGGTCATCCAGACTAAATTTGAAAAGGCCCCATGACAATATTCCAAAACATGCTTCGGCTTGTTAGGACTAGAAAATCCCACATATTTTCATCAGCCTCTATCCACTTACCTCTCAGTCCTTACAAAAGTTCACCACACTTAATTTTATGAATTAGACAAATCGCTGAGATTTGTGTGGAAAAATCCATTTTGTAGCTAGCATACCCAAACAATTGCATTCATAAAATAATTTGAAGTCCCATTGACATCATCAGCCTAATAATACCTCATCGGTGGAACCCCCATCACCACCCTGCCGATAGCCTGATGAGGACAGTTCATAACTCTATATCGGTGTAACCTCATTCCATCGGGCTAACTTCCAAGGTAGTCTCCTCGACAGACCGATAGAGGCAATAAAGATGATCACCTCACCATAGCTTTAATACATTGGTGGAATGAATGATTGTGGTCCCTTGATGGCCCGATACAATCACAGATTATCAAAAGTATAACACTCAATGGTGAAGCTAGGGTGCATCGGGGTCCCACTGATAGACCAAAAGGAAGACATTCATCAGTGGAGATGGTGGCCATCGGTGGAAAATGAACCAAGGCCCCAACAATACAGCAATGAACAATTACTACTAGTTGATGTGACGTCCAAGAGCATCGTCAAGATATTTTACATAAATGCTCCCCCCGATGACAAGACTGAAACAAGTGGCATATTAATGAGCCAGGGAAAAAGTAAATTGCACCACAAGTTGATCATACAATTGTAAAAACTAGGAGGGCTACGCTAAGGGCAAAAGCAGAAAAGACAGAACTCAGAGCTCTTAAGCAGCAAAACTAGGGGAGGCATAAATTCATGTAAGTACATCACTTTTAGCTAGAAAGTTGTATTTTTTCAGAGATTTCAATGGAAGAAAATGTGGAAAAACCTAAGGCAAAGAAACAAAAAACTGAAAAGAGGAATTTAAGCCAAGATTTGATAGACCAGTGTTCGGGGTTGGGGCCGAGACCCAAGAGAAGTATTCAAATAAGTAAATTTTTAGACAGACATAGGGGTCTAGGGGATGTTTGGATGCCACACCGAGGATATGAGCTTCTCATGTATCACTACAGAAAGCAATTCAAATTTCAACTAGTTTGTTACCCATGGAGGCTGAACTTAGGGAGACTTGTGGTGCCAAACGTGTTCATCAACATAGAATTAATGAAAGCTCTTGCCAGTCGGTATAACACCAAGAAGAGAACTATCCAGTCACCAAGTGGGGCAGATATGCTTGCTATCTCCCAAGACCTGATCTCTAATGTATTTCAGTTAGAATGTCCCATGAATTTTCCATTCACAATTAGAGATCTCTTAACAGAATATCGTTGCATGGATACCAGCTACAAGAGATGGAAATTACATTTGCATAGACCTAAAAATGAGGAAGGCCAACTCAGGAGGTTTTCGAGCAATGAAAACCCTCCTTTTCGTGTAGATTTGTTTGAAGAATACTTTCAGTATACCTATTACTCAGCAGGTCAAGTCTTGGGAATATAGGTCCCACCCCTTATGTCTATTGCACCGATGGTTATAGTTGCAGATATACAAAGCAAGGATGCTAGGTCATTTGACTATGCAAGCTACTTGGCTAATGCCCTAAACCAAGGACTTGAAAGGATAAAAAATAACAATGACCACATAGATTTCAAACACTATTCCTTGCTAATGCATTTACTTTTGTATGAGGGACATGCCACAAATGTGTGGAGTAAAGAACTGAGGATCATAGATACAGATGAAAATGGAAACTTCAGACCTATACAAATGTGGACTTTACTATGGGATAGTCAATGTGAAAGGTCTCATTATTTATATTTTGAATATTTTTTTGTTAAACCACTAATGAAGCTACTAGGATATTCATATGATCACAACTTATCCCCTGAGGTGCAAAGAATTTTGAGACCAAAGAAGAATGACCCAAAAGGAAAAGTAAACCATAATTGGGGAGACTGGTATGCTTTCTTTGACTATAGAATAATAAGAGTCTATGGGTTTGAAGGGATTCCACACTTGCTACCCCGAGTAGTTCCTAATAGAGTTACTCATCTGGAGATTGTACAACAATTGGCAAAGTCTGATGCTAAACACCTCAAGGGTCATAATAAGTAATCACTCATGCCCAACACTCTTTCTTTTGGAGGTTTTGCAGTGTTTGCAAATGAGGGATATCAGGAAATTGGTGCTAAATTAGCACATTACAACCTTCCTCTTGCATATGAAAGAGAGAAATTTGATATAGAGCGGTTTATTCATCAAGTGAGATTAGCACAAGGGTTCTCAAGGTATGAGCATTGTTTTGCAGTTGATGATGTGATCAGGAACCAAGATGAAGCTTCCACCAGTGATAGAATGGCCTCATATAATAAAGTTATGCTTGCAGAGGAGTGGAAGAGAAAGAATGTCCCATCATATTCAAAAGCATTTGGTGATATACATGATCCCCTGGCTAGGATTGAGCAACTTATTGCTCATATGAATGAAATAGTAAAAGATGTGCCTTCATATGTTTTTGATACATCTCATGCAAATTATACAGGAGTACAAGCTGAAGATGTGGAGCCTCTAGATCACATACCCTAACAACCTACTCCTGAGGTATGTATTTCTACTGACAAGAGTGAAGAGGAAAGTAGCAAAGAAAGTGATGAGAAGAGTAGTGAAGAGGAGCAACAAGTAGAACAAATAAAATCCCCTGTGATTACACAATATGAGCCTCCTCAGGAACAGACTGTTGTAAGATTTGAAACTTCAAATGAATTATCTGATGACATTAGGGTCAAGGCTAGTCAGGGATTCATTTTTTATGGTGACTTTGTTAAAACTTTTGAATTCAAATAATTTGTCTATGAATATAAGGGAAGGAAAATAAGACAAAAGGAGCAAGATATTACTCCTAAAAAGGAAGTTGCTGCTTTCGAGGGATTGAAAAGGGAAATTAACAAAGAGATGCAATCTATCACCCCCGAGAGAGGTAGAGCATTACTTCAAGAGGTTGGGGTATTATCTCTACTAGAATGGGACATTAGCTCTACAATTGTGTTCGATAGTTTCTGAAAAAGAGGGGATAAAACAATAAACCTAATGGAGGAGGCTAGTGAAAAGATGTATTTAGGGTCTGGGTATAATCCAGATGAGGCTACCTTGCTTATTTGGTCACTATACCCCCATGAAAAGAGTCTGGCAGTGATTGATAATCCAAATCAAGTCTTTGGACATCTTTTGGTCCAAAGAGTTGGGGACACTAATCCCTTGGAAACTGCAGAACTGAATGTCAATGTGGCAAACTTCACTAGAGCACAAATTGAAAAGTTGGCTAAAGAAAATGACAAATTGAAAAAGGAGCTATCACATCAAAAGGAGAAGTCATCTTCCTCTTCTACTTCACAATTGTACTCCCCATGGCTTGAATAGGACAAGAAAGTATTAGATGCATTAGTTGATGTATCTTATTAGAAAAATTCCCATTTGAAAGCCTAGGAAAAGTGTAAAGCACTAGAGAAGGAAATTAAAGTCATTTAGTACAATACTATGTCTGAGATAATCAAGGAAAGGTTCAATAAGATGATGAAGCAAGCTAATGATTATTGGAGTGTGTTCAAGTAGATACAATCAACAATAGAGGAGAATGTCCAATTTCAATGAAGAATGATTGATAAAAAGAAGGAACTTCTGGATAAACAAATTCTAAAAGAGAAAACACTGTAGAGATATAACAACTTGGTGGAGTCTCACAACCAATATCATCATAGACTCAAGGAGGATCTTGGTTGCTTTAATTTGATGCCTACACTCCATCATGATATAGGGAATCTTCAAGAAAGGGATGATTGGAAAGAAGAAATTATAGGGTTTCTAACAACTACATTGCAAGAAATCAATGTCCTGCAAAATACTCATAAACAAATTAAGAAATTCATGTACATGGAGTATGATATGAAAGAAGTAATATCCAGTGTAGACACTCATGTAGAAAAAGAATACATCCATCACCTCTCAGCATTCAATTTTTTTATCAATCAAGCAATGGACATTCTGGGCACAACTGAGCAACAATCAGAATCGGTCGGTAGTGATGATGTGGACCCTATTATACAATAAAAGATTTGAACAAGAAGAGGTGATCACGGGCTTCTACTCGGAGATTAACGGATTGGTGCACACGTCTATGATTGTGTTAATTTCTTAATTATTCTTAGTTTTAAAATCTTTTTTTTTTATCAAAGGATGTGTCTTTTGGTTTGAAGCTTGTTGTCTCTCTTATATATAAGAGAGAATAAGACCCCAAAAAAAAAAGGAGATAGTTTGAGCGAACAGGGATAGTAGATAGATAGCAGAAGAGTTCCATAATGTTTACATTTTGAAAGACTATGTTGCAAGCATAATTTTGAGGAAATCAATGAAAGATCTTTGATTATGTGTTTTCATGTTGGTGTCAATTCTTTGTTGTTTTAAACAATTATCTAGTTGTCTCCACTATGTTATTTCTCAGTTATTTTAAGTTGTATATCCAAGCTAGTCTCCAAATTCATCAGAGCCATTTTCTATTCATGTCTGGTTAAGTTAATTGGTTTCTCCTCATGAATTAAATCATTTTAGTTAATCACAGTAACTTAGAAGTAGCATCTAGATCAGTAAGAAGAGCCATTTAATTAGGATTTCCATTTTGTTTCCAATTTGGTATCATTTGTTGTTCCTGCATGATTTATTCAATTGGTTCCTTCAAGGAAGGATTAAAATCCTTTTAATAAGTCATAGGTAGCCTAGTTGTATCAGTTGGATCAAAAAGTAGAGTTTTTCAATCACTTTCCTGCACGTTTATACAAGATATAAACCAACATAAGTGTTCCAAATAGTTTGAGTTACAGCCAATACAATTCATTCATCCTAGATCTTCATTTGACTCCATTTACCCAACAAGGCACTGGTCTTACCCATCCATCTCATCACCTAGTTTTATCAAATCTTTTTTCAAAACCTTACATCTGTTAACTAAACATATTAATGAACTTCACCTTGATATTGCTTATACAATTTATACCAAATTAGTCTTGCATCTCTCCACTCCCAATTGACATTGTGGATAGATTTCTCAAGTAAGAAACACATAGTTTAAGTCTGCTTCATTTACAAAGGTAAACTTGCCTAAGTATGGCAGAGCCTGAAGAGAAGAAGGTTCAAATACACCAATTGGCCTTGTTCATTAGCCTAAAATGTACCAAGAGCTTGGCTACCTCTTGAGGTTTTTCAACAAACATTTTTGAGATAGAACAGATTGGCAACTCTGTTGGGAAGCCAATTCTGAACCTAAGCCTTCCGCCATAGATTCAATTCAAATATCAAGAAGGTAAACACTCCGCTAGGAAGAAACCTATTTTCTTACTTATTAACAGTAGGTGGCGACTCTGAACAGATTTTATGAGTGATAAAGTGAACATCAAATCAGAAAGGATAGACAATAGACATCAGAGAATAACCATATCATCAAACATGAATGGAAGATCTTTGCAACAGGAGAGTCCTAAGAAAACCAATACTAGGTGGACAAAAAAGCATGGATCTCCCCATGGGAAAAATAACCAGAAGATAATGTGAATTCAATAGAACAACCTTTCACAACTTATACTTCCCCTTTTCATATTGATGGTGAAAACCCTGCAACACCTGAGAGAAATAATATAAGAGAGGATATTCTCAATCTTGAACTAGACCCTCAAAAGGAAAAGGAGTTATATGCTTGGGATGAAGAAGAAAGGAATCGAAGAAAAGAGAAGTATGATATGGGATTCTCATCACAACAAGGAGAAGAAAACTAAGAGGGATTGATTGATCAAACTACTATTGATTTTAATAGTATGACCAACCAAGAGATTGAATTAGATCTTGAATGGCAAAGGAAAGAACTTAGAAGGAGGCAACAAATGATACAAGAAAGTCAGGCGTTGAATCAATAGTTGGCTCAGTTAAATATACAGGCATCAAAACCACCTAAGTATCTACCTCCACACAAGCAAGGTGTTAACGTGGGTTCATCTTAGGTTGTCGGTGCTCCTAGACTACTACATAATATAGAGGGTAACCCACAACAACATACTCAACAAAATGTGCCACCAAGGCCCCATCCTCCAAATCATGGCAATATTCCCTAAAATTATCCACCACCAGGTTAGCAATATGCCCCACAACATCAACAACATGTACCACGTCATAATACGTATCCCCAATAGAAACACATCCAACAAAATTTCTACCATCAGCCATAGTACGAATACCAGTATTTCCCTAATCCACCACCTTTGAATATGCCTCCACAAAACCCTATGAAAACATGTAGACAGTTTAATCTAGTAGGGTACCAACTATATCCGTACCCAATTGATAGCAATTGGAGAAATACATTTCCCAAATTTAGTGGGAATAATGTGATATCAACTAAAGAACATATTAGAAATTTCAACGCCTTTATACAATACATTGGCATGGAATATGAGGATGTGAATATGAGGTTATTCATGATGTCATTAATTGAAGAGGCAAGGGGTTGGTTTAATGGGTTGCCTGATGCTACAATTGATTCTATAATAGACTTTCAAAATCAATTCCTGGAACAATATGGAAATCAATGTGCTCCTGATTTTTCCTTGCACGAACTGATAAGTATTCAAAAGCATCAAAATGAATCAGTCTATGACTTCAACTAGTGGTTCTCCAAATTATATAATAAGATATTGTATGGGTCCAAATTGACTGATCTAGCAACCTTAAGCATTTATCTAAAAGCCTTTGATCCAAAAACAGGATATGAACTCAGAAATAGGTTCCCTAGAAGTTTGACTGAAGCACGTAATATGACATTGACCATTGAGAATAATAGAAAGGCTGCATGGATGACTGGCAAAAGGGATAACCTCATAATTCCTCAAATCTCTAACAATCCTCAGAATAGACAAGAGAACCCATACAAAAATGAAAGACCAAGATTGCATGATATTCCATATAATACAAATTGGAAGGATGGAAAACACCTAATTGATAGGCCTAAATATAAGGAGACTCTTGACCCCTTAAAGAAAAAAGGAGCCTACATGGTTAATAACAATCCTTGGTGTCAGGTTTGCAAACTACCTCATTCCCCAGATCACTATGTTGTAGCCCAATCAATACAAGATGAAGAAGTACCAATTGACATTAATGAAGAGGATTGTACAGTATATTTAACTTCTCATACCCTTCACCCAGTAGAACAAGGATATTCATCTTCAGAAGAGGAAAGTTATGAGTATGATGTGAACAGTCAGAGGTATAATACTCACATGTAAGAACAACAAGTATTCTCTGATCATGATGAAAAAAATGATGAACCACGCCCTCCTTGTACACCATCTCAGTAAAGTAAATACAAAGTGAGGAGACCAATTGAGGAAGAGATCAAGGAATTGACCATTGCTACAACAGAATAGGAAAAAAGAAAATATTGGTTAAGAAACATAACAATAAATGGAGATGAGGGTGTTCCAAGAGGGATATTTGTGAAAGGTAAAGAAACAACACAAGGAACACCAAAAAAGATAGAATATAAGCAACCCAATAAGAATGAACAAAAACATGTTCTTAGAGAAGAAAACAAGGAGTTGCATAAAGATAAAAAGAAGTCTGATGAAATAAACAAAAAAGAGAAAGAAGAGAATAAGCGAGATCCACTAGAACAAAAGAAGATAGCAAAAATAGAGAACTCTTCCTCATTTGATTTTACTCAAGCATTGTCTCAGGTCAAAATGTTTGTGCCACTACTAGAAATGATGAAAATAAAAGAGTATAGGGATAGTGCTATTCAACTAATATCTAATGTAACTAATAAAAGCACAAACTTTGAGAACAAAGGGACCACTAAAATCAGTAATGGCTAGCAAGGAGAGATAAAGGTTCCTAAAGTTTGTCTTGGTGATACATTGGTGAACCCTCCATAGGTCGACCCATTTTTCACCACATTACTCATAAATAATAAGTTGGTAAGAAACTGCATGATTGACTCAGGAGCTGCTATTAATATCATGACAGTAGGGGTCATGAAACAACTTGGCATGTGGGTGGACACTAATGGTGGTAAATGCTACACTATGGATAGTAGGCCTGTCCCAGTGGTAGGAATTATGAAAGATGTAGAAGTGATGTTGGATGCTTATCTGTAGGTAGTATTTAATATTGGCATAACTGTAATTGACACACCCCCTCATTTTGGAATGCTCTTGTCAAGGAAATGGATTGTGACAATTGGAGGAAATGTACAATTTGACTTTTCATATGCCATAATACCCATAATGGTGAAGAGGTCAAACTATATAGAGAACCAAGAGGGAATCAGATTGTGGACTATGTCACTCAAAATCAGTTGAATTTCTTCTGCAATGTGGATTTAGGGAGCTTCAGAATAGAGCCTTCCTAGCCTGAATTAGTAAATACTAATCCAATTGATAAGCATGTTTCCAAGAATGAACATGGTGTGTGACGGATGTATTTTGATGGAGCATGTAGTAAAGAGGGTAATGGAGCAAGAGTGGTGTTCATTTCACCTAAAGGAACTACATTCAAATATTTATTCTTGTTGACATTTGAATGTACAAATAACATAGCAGAGTATGAAGCCTTGCTGATTGGAATTAATATGGTTGTCAAACACAAAATCAAATTATTGAGTCTTTGGAGACTCTAAGTTGATTATTTCACAAGGTCAAAATATACTACAAAAAATAAGAGGCTAAAACAGTACAGGAACATTGTATGGGATACCATTGAACTATTTGATGCTTTCTCTATTGAGTGGTTAGATAGGTCTAAGAACTTAATGGTAGACTTTTTGGCTAATGTAGCTTTGAAAAGAGATGATATCACTCTGGCAGGGATTTCACAAGTTGAATTCAAAACAAGACCTGCCATCCCTAATAATATTTATAGTTGGAAAGTTTTCAATGATGATACTGATCTGATCAAGTTTCTACATTGCGTAGATTAGTATGAAGCCCAAAAAATTTATTTTAATGCATTTGTGGAAGAAGTAGATGGCAAACAAACTATGTTCGGAAAAGAAGTTGTTCAACTCAAAACCAACAAACTTCCTAAAGGACTTGTAGCATTAGAAAGGGTGTTTGATGGAAATTATTGAACCCTTATGAAACAAACACTAGTAAAAAGAGAAGATGTCAAAGAGATCAATCTGGGGATTGAGTTGGCACCAAAAAGGATATACATTGGAAAAAAGATAAGTCCAACAATTAGAAAAATGTTGATTCCACTGTTAAGGAAATACAAGCACGTTTTTGCATGGTCTTATGAGGATCTTAAATCATATAGAGAAGATCTATTATAACATGAGATTCCATTAAAACCATATGCAAAACCATTCAGGTAGAAACAAAGACCCATAAATCCTACTTTGGAGCCTAAAATGCATGAAGAACTTATAAAGCTTAGGGAAGGGGGTATTATCAATCCAATTAGACATTCATCTTGGGTCTCTAATCTAGTACCAGACAAAAAGAAAAATGGAGATATAAGCCTTTATGTAGAATTCTGAAATTTGAATGTATCTTCTCTTAAGGATAATTACCCATTCCCAAACATGGAGGCTATGCTACAAAGGGTCACAGACTATGAGTTACTATCCATGATGGACAGATTTTCAAGCTATAACCAAGTGAAAGTTAAAGAATCAGAACAATACAAGATAGCCTTCACTATGCCATGGGGAACATATGTTTATGTTAGGATGCCATTCAGACTCACAAATGCTGGTGCAACATTCCAAAGGGCCATGGATGTTTCCTTTGCTGGCCTTATTAATGTGATAATGGTAGTCTACCAAGATGATTTAACTACATATTCCAAGAAGGAAGAGGATCATGTGGCTCACCTTGAAAAAATATTTTTGAAAGCATTGGAATATGGCATCTCCCTCAATCCTAAAAAGTGTCATTTTGCAGTATCAGAAGGAAAGGTACTTGGGCATATAGTCTCTAAGGAAGGAGTAAGGATTGATCCCAAAAGAGTAGAGGCCATTGATAAGATACCTATCCCCAAGATAGTTAAGTTTATTCAATCCTTCTTTGGACAAATCAATTTTGTAAGAAGATTCATATAAAACTTTGCTGAGATAGTAAAGCCAATATCAAAGATGCTAAAGAAAGGTGCAAAGATTGATTGGACAGCTAAAGCTATAGATGCGTTCATATCCATAAAAAGAGCAATCAAGGAAGCTCCAATATTGAAATCTCTAGATTTCAGAAAACCTTTCCAAATATTTTCATTCACATCTTATCACACAGTTGCTACAGTGATGCTCCAAAAGAATGATGAAGGGTATGAGCAAACAGTCTCCTTTTTTACCAAATCCCTCCAAAATGCAGAATTGAAATATGATATTGTGGAGAAACAAGCCTCTACGTTGGTAAGAGTTGTCAAGGCATTTAGACCATATCTAGTGGGATCAAAACTAATAGCTTATGTGCCTAACGCTGTAGTGAAGGATGTATTTATACAAAGTGAAACAATAGGGTGCTGGTGTCGATGGATAAACATAATCCATGAGTTTGATATTGAGTTTCAGACTAGTAACCTTGTAAGAGGACAAGGATTGGCCAAATTGATGGCTGAAATAAATTTGGAAGTTGCCCAAGTATGCAATGTGGATGATGAAGAAAATATGGTCACTAGTATTGAGCACACATCATGGTACATTGATATTGTGTACTATCTTAAAGATTTGAAATTTCTAGAAGGGTTTCATGACAACATAAAAAGGACACTCAAGTTGCAGGCCTCAAAATATATATTCATAAAGGGGGACCTCTACTGGAAGAATAGGGATGGTGTTCTAGTGTTGTGCTTAGATGAGCATCAAGTGAGGCATGTGTTGAAGGAGATGCATGAAGGAGTATGTGGGGGAATTTCTCAACAAAAACCACTGCTCATAAGATATTAAGGGAAGGGTACTATTTCCCTAAGGTTTTCAATGATGCACATGACTATACTAGAAAATGTGAGGCATGTCAAAAAAAAATTGGAAAATTGAAGTATCAAGGGGCATTTCCTCTAAGACCTATATAGGTTGAAGCTCCATTTCACCAATGGGGAATTGATTTCATAGGGTAAATTATAGAAAAGTATAGTGGAAGACACAAATAGATATTAGTAGCCACAAATTACTTCACAAAATGGGTGGAAGCCATACCCACCAAGCAGAAAACCAGTAAAGTTGTGATAAATTTCTTATTAGGGAACATCATCACCAGATTTGGGGTCCCAGCGAAGATTGTAACTGATAATGGAATGTGCTTCAAATTGGATGAATTCAAAGAATTCTACCAATCATATGGTATAGTGATCTCATATTCTTCACCATACCATTCACAAGGAAATGGGCAGGATGAATCCAACAATAAGAACATCTTGAAGATCATAAGAAGAATGCTAGGAAAAAACAAAAGAGTTTGGGATTCTAAGTTGATGTTGGCCTTATGGGCTGACATAATCACTATGAAAAATGTTATTGGTAACTCACCTTTCGAGCTTGTATATGGAACTCAAACCAAGCTCCCTCTGCATAATTTAATACCAATCTGCAAATTCATTTTACGAGAACATTTAGACATTCTTGAATTGATGAAGGAAAGGATGGAAGAATTAATGGAACTTGATGAAATCAGGAACCAAGCCCAACAACACAATAAGAAGAAACAATTACAAATGAAGTACTTGTATGATAAGAGGGCTAAAAATAGGAAGTTCAAAGTAGATGACATAGTCCTCATGTGGAATGCTAGGAGCCAAGACAAAGGAAAGCATGGGAAATTTGAGGCATTATGGTTAGGAACCTTTGACATTGTTGGAAATGGAGTTGAGGATTCATATTTTCTCCAAAACATGTCAGGAGAAGAACAAGGACTACCAGTTCATGGATAGTTCCTAAAGCATTTCTTCTCATGAAGAGCATAAAGAGGATCAAGAATTTCCATTACATGGACAATTCTTGGCATGCCTCTCAAAATAATTCTTTCCATGCAGAGTAGTCTAGGTGAAGGTCAGGAATAGCTAGTGCATGGACAATTCCTGAGATACCTTCTAAAATTTGCAAATTTCCATGCACACTAGTTTTAGATTCTCATGATATTCCATCTCCATCCCTAATCTTCTCCCCAAATATTTTTTGGATTCTTGCAATTATCTTACAATCATTCATCCCCAGACGAAGTAACTATTAGGACTACAAAATCCCACATATTTTCATCAGCCTCTATCCACTTACCTCCCAGTCCTTACAAAAGTTCACCACACTTAATTTTATGATTTAGACAAATCGCTAATATTTGTGTGGAAAAATCCATTTTGCAGTTAGCATACTCAAACAATCACATTCATCAAAGAATTTGAAGTCCCATTGACATAATCAACCTAACAATACCTCATCGGTGGAACTCCCATCACCACCCCACCGATAGCCCAATGAGGACAATTCATAAATCTACATTGGTGTAACCTCATTCCATCGGGCTATCTTCCAAGCTAGTCTCCCCAATAGACCGATAGAGGCACTAAACATTATCACATCGCCATAGCTCTAATACATCAGTGGAACGAATGATTGTGGGCCCCCGATGCCCCAATACAATCACGAATTATCAAAAATATAACACTCAACGGTGAAGTTGGGTTGCATTGGGGTAGCATTGTTTGGTGTCCCACCGATAGACCGAAAGTAAGACATTCATCGATGCAGAAGGTGGCCATCAATGGAAAATGAACCAAGGCCCTAATCATACAACAATGAACAATTACTACTAGTTGATGTGACACCCAAGAGCATCATTGTGATATTATACATAAATGCTCCCCTCGATGACAAGATTGAAACAAGTGGTATATTAATGAGCCAGAGCATAAGTAAATTACACCACAACTCGATCATATAATTGTAGAAACCAAGAGGGCTACTCTAAGGGTAGAAGCAGAAAAGATAGAACTCAAAGCTCTGATGCAGCAAAACCAAGGGAGGAAGAAATTCATGTAAGTACATCACTTTTAGCTAGAAAGTTGTATTTTTTTAGAGATTTCAATTGAAGAAAATGTGGAAAAACCTAAGGAAAAGAAACAAAAAATTGAAAAGAGGAACTTAAGCCAAGATTTGATAAACCAGTGTCTGAGATCAGGATAGAGATCCAAGAGAAGTGTTCAAATTAGTAAATTGTTAGAAAAACATAGGGTTCTGGGAGATGTTTGGATGCCACATCAAGGATACGAGCTTTTCATGTACCACTATAGAAAGAAATTCAGATTTCAACCAGTCTATAACCCATGGAGGCTGAACTTAGGGAGACTTGTGGTGCCAAACGTGTTCATCAATGTAGAATTAATGACAGCTCTTGCCAGTTGGTATAACACCAAGAAGAGAACTATCTAGTCACCAAGTGCGGCCGATATGCTTGTTATCTCCCAAGACCTAATCTCTAATGTATTTCAGTTAGAATGTACCATGAATTTTCCATTCACAATTAGAGATCTCTTAACAGAATATCGTTGCATGGATACCAGCTACAAGAGATGGAAATTACATTTGCATAGACCTAAAAATGAGGAGGGCCAACTCAGGAGGTTTTCGAGCAATGAAAACCCTCCTTTTTGTGTAGATTTTTTTGAAGAATACTTTCAGTATACCTATTACTCAGCTGGTCAAGTCTTGGGAATACAGGTCCCACCCCTTATGTCTATTGCACCGATGGTTATAGTTGCGGATATACAGAGCAAGGATGCTAGGTCATTTGACTATGCAAGCTACTTGGCTAATGCCCTAAACCAAGGGCTTGAAAGGATCAAAATTAAAAATGACTGCATAGATTTCAAACACTATTCCTTGCTAATGCATTTACTATTGTATGAGGGGCATGTCAGAAATGTGTGGAGTAAAAAACTTAGGATCAGAGATACAGATGAAAATGGAAACTTCATACCTATATAGATGTGGAATTCACTATGGGATAGTCGATGTGAAATGTCTAATTATTCATATTTTGAAGAATTTTTTGTTAAACCACTAATGAAGCTACTAGGATATTCATATGATCTCAACTTATCCCCTGAGGTGCAAGGATTTCTGAGACCAAAGTAGAATGACCCAAAAGGAAAAGTAAACCATAATTAGGGAGACTAGTATGCTTTCTATGACTGCACAATAATAAGAGTCTATGGGTTTGAAGGAATTCCACAATTTCTACCTCGAGTAGTTCCTAATAGAGTTGCTCATTTGGAGATTGTACGACAATTGGAAAGTCTGATGCTAAACACCTCAAGGATCATAATAAGCAATCACCCATGCCTAGCACTCTTTGTTTTGGAGATTTTGCAATGGTTGCAAATGAGGGATATGAGGAAATTGGTGCTAAATTAGCACATTACAACCTTCCTCTTGGGTACGAAAGAGAAATTTGATTCAGAGGGGTTTATTCATCAATCAAGATTAGCACAAGGGTTGTCAGGGTATGAGCATTGGTTTGCGGTTGATGATGTGATCAAGAACGAAGATGAAGCTTCTACTAGTGATAGAATGGCCTCATATAATAAAGTTATGCTCATGGAGGAGTGGAAGAGAAAGAATGTCCCATCATATTCAAAAAAAATTGGTGATATACAGGATCCCCTAGCTAGGATTGAGCAACTTATTGCTCATATGAATGAAATAGTAAAATATGTGCCTTCATATGTTTTTGATACATCTCATGCAAATTATACAGGAGTACAGGCTGAAGATGTGGAGCCTCTAGATCACATACCCTCACAACCTACTCCTGATGTATGTTTTTCTACTAAAAAGAGTGAAGAAGAGTAAAGTAACAAAGAAAGTGATGAGAAGATTAGTGAAGAGGAGCAACAAGTAGAAAAAATAAAATCCCCTATGATTACACAATATGAGCCCCCTCAAGAACAAAATGTTGTAAGATTTGAAGCATCAAATGAATTATCTAATGACATTAGGGTCAAGGCTAGTTAGGAATTCATTTCTGATGGTGACTTTGTTAAAACATTTGGATTCAAATCATTTGTATATGAATATAAGGGAAGGAAAATAAGACAAAAGGAGCAAGATATTACTCCTAAAAAGGAAGTTGTTGCTTTAGAGGAATTAAAAAATGAAATTGACAAGGAGATGCAATCTATCACCCCTAAGAGAGGTAGAGAATTACTTCAAGATGCTGGGGTATTACTTCTACTAGGATGGGACATTAGCTCTATAATTTGTTTGATAGTTTCTATAAAAGAGGGTATAAAACAATAAACCTAACAGAGGAGGTTAGTGACAAGATGTATTTAGGGTCTGGGTATAATCCAGATGAGGCTACCTTGCTTATTTGGTCACTATACCCCCATGAAAAGAATCCAACAGTGATTGATGATCCAAATCAAGTGTTTGGACATCTTCTGGTCCGAAGATTTGGGGACACTAATCCCTTGGAAACTGCAGAACTGAATCTCAATGTGGAAAAATTCACTAGAGCATAAACTGAAAAGTTGGTTAAAGAAAACGACAAATTGAAAAAGGAGCTATCACATAAAAAATAGAAGTCATCTTCCTCTTCTGCTTCATAATTGTACTCCCCATGGTTTGAAAAGGACAAGAGAGTATTAGATGCATTAGCTGATGTATCTTATTGGAAAAATTCAAATTTGAAAGCCTAGGAAAAGTTTAAAGCACTAGAAAATGAAATGAAAGTCATTAAGTACAATACTATGTCCAAGATAATCAAGGAAAGGTTCAATAAGATGATGAAGCAAGCTCATGGTTATTGGAGTGTGTTCAAGTAGACACAATCAACAATAGAGGAGAATTTCCAATTGTAAAGAAGAATGATTGATAAAAAGAGGGAACTTCTGGATAAATAGATTGTGAAAGAGAAAACACTACAGAGATATAACAACTTGGTGGAGTATCACAACCAATATCATCGTAGACTCAAGGAGGATCTTGGTTGCTTTAATCTGATTCCTACACTCCATGATGATATGGGGAATCTTCAAGAAAGGGATGATTGGAAAGCATAATTTACAGGGTTTCTAACAACTGCATTGCAAGAAATCAATGATGAGGATATGGTCCTGCAAAATACTCATAAAAAAATTAAGAATTTCATGTACATGGAGTATGATATGAAAGAAGTAATATCCAGTGCAGACACTCATGTAAAACAAGAATAAATCCATCACCTCTTAGCATTCAATCTATTTATCAATCAGGCAATGGACATTTCGGGCACAACTGAGCAACAATTAGAATCAGTCAGTAGTGATGATGTGGACCCTATTATACAGTAAAATATTTGAACAGGTCTTAGGTGATCACGAGCTTCTACTCAAAGATTAACGGATTGGTGCACACATCTATGGTTGTGTTAATTTCTTAATTATGCTTAGTTTTAAACTTATGTTTTATTATCAAAGGACGTGTCTTTTGGTTTGAAGCTTGTTGCCTCTCGTAAATATAAGAGAGACCAAGACCCCCAAAAAAAAGGAGATAGTTGGAGTGAACATGGATAGTAGATAGATAGCAGAAGAGTTCCATAATGTTTACAATTTGAAAGACTATGTTGCAAGCATAATTTTGAGGAATTCAATGTAAGATCTTTGATTATGTGGTTTCAATCATGTGTCAATTGTTTGTTGTTTTAAACAATTATTTGGTTGTCTCCACTATGTTATTTCTTAGTTATTTGAAGTTTTATATCCAAGCTAGTATCCAAATTGATCAGACACATTTTTTTTTCATGTGTGGTTAAGTTAATTGGTTTCTCCTCATGAATTAAATCCTTTTAATTAATCACAATAACTTAGAAGTAGCATCTAGATCAGTAAGAAGAGCCATATAATTAGGATTTCCATTTTGTCTCCAATTTGGTATCATCCATTGTTCTTGCATGATTTATTCAATTGGTTCCTTCAAGGAAGGATTAAAATCCTTTTAATAAGTCATAGGTAGCCTGGTTTTATTAGGTGGATCAAAAAGTAGAGTTTGTCAATCACTTTCCTACATGTTTATACAAGATATAAACCAACATAAGTGTGCCAAATAGTTTGAGTTACAACCAATACAAGTCATTCTTCCTAGATCTTCATTTGACTCCATTTACCCAACAAGATGCTGGTCTCACCCATCTCATCACCTAGTTTTATCAAATCTATTTTCAAAACCTTACATCTGTTAACTGAACATATTAATGAACTTCACCTTGATATTGCTTATACAATATATACCTAATTAGGGTTTTATCTCTCCACTCCCAATTGCCATTGTGGATAGATTGCTCAAGTAGGAAACACATAGTTGAAGTCTGCTTCATTTGCATAGGTACACCCACCTAGGTTTGGTAGAGCCTAAAAAGAAGAAGATTCAAATACACCAATTGGCCTTGTTCAATAGCCTAAAACGTACCAAGAGCTTGGAAACCTCTTGAGGTTTTTCAACCAGCGTTTTTGAGATCTAACATGGCTGTAGAGGATAAGGCTCCTATCAACAAGCCTATGATTGGGCCTTCGAGGTGCAATAGGAGGTTACAATTCCAAGGACCTATTGTTGGAAAAATAGAGGATAAAGGAAAAGGACTAGGACAATTTTCTATTGGAGCTTACACGAAGGTAAGATATGGACACAGTTCCTTTGAACGTCAAAATTCACCCATTGACATCATAGAAAACCCATCTGAAAGTGAAATGAAGATGGACTCTAGCTATCACCAATATCTCATGACCATGTGTCAAACTCTGGCCCCAGGAATGGAGGTATTTTTTGTCCCGCCATTGGCTGTCAAGACTCCCAGCGGGTGAGATGGTTATATGCACAAAAGTGATAAAGACGAAGAGGGAGTTGAGGTCTCTTCTCCATCTCTCACAACGATGTGAAGTGGGAACGTGTACCATGGATTGGGTGCTAGTGGTGGTAAGTCTTCTGGTCGGTGAAAGGGTGGTGTGCCTTCATGGAAAATTTTGTGTTCTTTGATAAATTTTTGTGGTGGTTGCTCTTTGTCCACATTCATGGGTGATACTTTTGGGGTGTTGGTGCTGACTATGTGCCTTCATGGCAATATGGACATCATATTTTCTACTCACCTGGCGGCTAAGGGAAATTTTGGTAGCACTTTACATTTCCCTTTTCATGGCGATTACAATTTTGGTTTCCTCATTTTTAATGTGTTGCTATAGGATGAACATGTCGGGAATTTTGAAATGCAACTGAAATTTGAGTTGAAATGAAATTTTTGTGATGTAATTTGCATTTTGAGCCAGAAGCTTGTTTGCTCCTTGTGCTATAAAAGGAATTCATGGCTCATTTACAGGGGTTATGGTCTTAAGTTTTGAGTCGGGTATATGTCTAGGTAGAAAATTGGGTATAGAAAGAAATAAATGAATAGAGAAGATGACTTGTTTTGGCTCTGAGGCATGTATATGATAATCTTAAATGGTTTTATAGTAATGACTGATATCAAAACAAATCTATAATTCTAATGCATGTACTCTCCTTCTATATATGATTGCAAGTTTTGGATGAAATATCAAGGATATCTTTGTTCATCTTCAATTATTTGTTCAAATTTATGCCTTTGTTTTTGCTTTGATTCAAAGAATCAATTAAAATGCTTAAATAGAGCCATAAATTTGTTATAATTTACGGAGGATTTGATAAGCAGTTATCTCTTAGAAACTATGAGCTCCATGATGCAAAGTATTGTGAGAGTTGTCTATCATCATCAGAATTAAATCATTTCTATATTTTTGGTTGTTGTGTATGTGATTCTGATGCTCTATTTGATAAGACACTTGTCTATTTGTTAAATATTTACATAAGAAGTGTATTAATGGTCTGTCCAGCCATCGATTTGAAATCAAAACATAAATTCATTTTAAAATTTATTAATCATGAGGCATGTGTGTGGAGTATTTTGAAACAACCCTTGATTCCTAGACAGTGGGTCGCAGTTTGCTCAAAGATAAGCCAATCTTTTAGTAATTAATGTATATTTGCTCCTCATAGGAATTGATGTGTGAATTAGTGTGTTCTACAATGCATGAACCATGGTGAACATAGCAAGAACACCCTCCTAGGTCCCACAGAGCCTGAAGTGTAGAAGATTTTAGTCTTTGACTAAATCTTGTCAATTGGCCATTCATTTTAAGGGTCTTGAGTATATGAGTTGGCTATCCTTTACAGATTCCTAAGGTGTACTAGAAAAAAACACCAATAGAATTCCGACTCTGCTGGGGAATCCTCATTCTCCAAATGCAAATACAAAATACAGAGTCAAATGGTGATGTAAGTTTGAACGTCTTGTTTAGATACTAACAAATTCTTGAACCTGGTAGACAATTTAAGTGCAACAAAGATTGAAGGATTTGAAAGTGACTCCGCTATGTAAGATAGCCCAGAATGTGTTCCATTTGTGAAGAAACTTCATCTCATTTGAAGTACAGTCATCTAAAAGGAGGTGGTGACTCTGATTCAAATAATACGACAAAGAATACATCAATAGTTGGATCTATTGGAGTGAAAATGACACTAAGAGGGGGGGTGAAATCAGTGCCTTAATAGATTTGACCAATTTTCAAAAATTTAAACCATAGGTTAGATTTGATCTCAATATTACTCTAATTAATGCATTCATGAGTTGAATGTAATCATTCATAAACAGAATTGAGAAAAATTAATAACCAAATAGTGAACAGAAACAGTAACAACTCAGCAAAGTAGTGAGACCACGAAAGAACAAAGAGACACAAGATTTTGCCGACTGGAAAACCCTCCTGGGGTATAATAAACCACTCCCAAAATTCCTTGTAGGCTTAATCTTTTAATCAACTGTTCACAATGCCTTATAGGCTAATTTTTGAGCACATACTCAAGGAGTACCAACCCCTCAAATTATTTTCTAAAAAATAATAATATCAGAGGATCTCTCTGTTTTCAAGTAAGCTCATAAAACTCAGTTTTCTCATCTACCTAATACCCTAAGAATCCAAATGTTGAATTCTTAAAATATTACATAGAGAAGAATTACAATACTATTCTACATCATGTTTTCCAGATTTTTTATTACAGAGTTTTTCAATACATCTCTTGATACAGCCAAATAACTGTCTCCAAATAAAAACTAGAAGAATCATAGTTTTCTCAACACTATTTTTATATACATTTCAAGTATGTCTGTCAGAAGAATCTTCAAAGTAATTCGAGGTCAAAGGAGAGCAGAAACCTCCTTTCTAAATTCAGGAAAAAGATGCCAGTGAATAAATATCTGCCAGAGTAACACCCATGCAATAGGCTGTAAAAACTTTCACAAGTTATATCAATTCTTTGATAAGAGTAAATCAAGAATCTTTATCAAATTCTCACTTGCTTTAAGAAATCCCTAATCAAATGCAATTAATCTAAAGATGGACATCATTTTGAAGCTATTTTTAGATAACCCAAATGCTCAAATGTTTATTTTTGAATACCCACATTCTCAAACTTTTATTTCTAAAAACCCATGAGCTGAAAACAATAATTTCTACAATGAATGAAGATATTTCAAATTGTAACTGATAGATTCTCAAAAAGCACGACTACCCAATAGCTAGAGAAATATAAATCCTCAAATTTATGTCAACCCATGATCTATTCCAACTGTAACTTCAATACAATAATTTCTGAGAGTCAAAAGATGCCAATACTTGCTGATTCGCACTTGAAAAGACTAGAGACTTATCATTTTCTAAGAGCAGCCATTTAAAAATAAAAGAGTTTCCTATTAAAGATGAAAATAACTGAAAAATGTGGCCATTAGTGAAGCATTTACCAACCAGTAAGTAGATCCATCGAATCTCTTCATTCTTCATGCTTATGACCATTCAGACTCAGTAACCAAACTAAATTTCCTTCCTAATACAACTGTTACAGCCAGCAGATTAAAGAATAATAACTGATATATCCATTCATGGAGGCAACCAGGCTAGGGTTCCATACCTAGCCAAAAGATAACAAAAAGAAAAAATGCATTCTGCCCTAAACTCTTCAAAAAGTCAAAGTAATCAATGACTTTGATAAAATGTAATAAGATTTGAAGTCCAAATTCAAAAAACATAATGATAAACAACTCAGAAACTTATTGAGTATGTTGTCCCAAAGATGTTGACCACTTCATTATCTCTTAACCATGCTATCAACTCATGAAAAAAAAAAAATCAAGTTGAGCCAAAGTGAAATACATTTGATATTTACAAAGTGGAACCCATTAGGGTTAGGTCGATGCCAAACTTGAAGTCTTTTCTACCAAGTTGACTAGTATATAACCATCAAGTGAAGTATTCAAAATGTTGACAAAAAAATTTGCTCCAAGTGACTTTTGAATGAAACAATGATTCTTATAAGGCCGACACAAATAAAATGATGAATCAAGTCAAAGCCACGTCCCTTTTGAATGACCTTTAAATTAATGCAAGTAATCATTATGCTTGAGTCAAAAATAGGGCTTTAAAAAAAAACATTCACTAAGGTATGTCCACCAAATAATGCCCAAAACTGATCATTAGTAGAATTGCCATAGCTATGACTAATATGAAACATATGTCAAGATTAGGCTGATTAAGAAAGCATTGATGTTTCAAAGGAAACAATAACCAAACTTTCTGAACAGAACCAGAGTATCATAGCATTGAACCAAATATGTGCCATGATCATCAATAAAATACCAACTCAAGTACTACTGAGCAACCCATGAATAAATATACCTGAATGAGTGAAGACCAAGATCATAAATCTGAAACTGAAAAAAGTCTTGAAACTAAAAACCAATACCTCAATCCAATTTCTTGTACAAATAAGATAACCTGTATCTGCAAGAAGCTCAAGCTGATAAGAACAAGAAGATATGAAAATTTTGAATGTAAACTGAATCTGAATGTAACCCAAAGCCATAAAACTGTCCACTGTCCACTAATAGCCAAAACATGAAATAGACCAAGAACAAGCCAGAATAGAGCCATATTATCAATTTTGTCATCAAATCTAGACCATGATCATCTGAAAGAGATTTTGTCATCAAGGATAAACTATTTGACACAACTGAGATCCAAAAAACTCCCCCTTTGTCCTTGATGGAAAAACACAAATGACTCTCCCCCTTTTTGCCTCAAGGACAAAGGATAGAAGAGAAGAATGTGCATTGCCATGAAACACAATCGAGAAGCCAATCAAGTACCATGAGAAGCAGCTGCAAAGATAGAGTAAAAGTGAAACAACCATGTTTGTAGGAGAGCAATAAGTGAGTAAAGATTAAAACATGCTCCCCCTAAGCCAATGCTTGAAAAATCAGAGAAGTAAAGATTGAGAGATAACTCCCAATCGAAGTCTCAGCCTTTCAAATAACTCTTTGGCTAAGGGCTTAATAAAAATATCAGCCACTTGATCTTGTGATCCAACAAAATGTAAATAGACTTCATTAGCCAGTACATTTTCTCGAAGAAAATGAAACTTGATAGCAATGTGTTTAGTGGGAGAATGGATGACAGGATTTTTGGAGATATTAATCACACTTGTGTTATCACATAGAATAGAAACAGGTTTAGGGAGTTCAATACCCATATCTGAAAGAGTTTGACTCATCCACAGTACTTGAGTACAACACGAAGTGGCAGCAATATATTCTGCTTCAACAATGGAAAGAGAAACAGATTCTTGTTTCTTGTTGTGCCATGCCACTAAATGATCACCAAGAAAGAATACAGCACCACTGGTGCTTTTCCTATCATCCAAACAACCAGCCCAGTCAGCATCTATATATGCAATCAATAAAAAATCATTGCTTCTAGGATACCAAAGACCATAATCAAGAGTGCCCTAAATATATTTAAAGATTCGTTTAACAATAGTAACATGAGATTCTTTAGGTGATGCTTGAAACCGTGCAAGTGTGCAAACTGCCTGCATTATGTCAGGTCTAGAAATAGTTAAATATAATAGACTTCCAATCATTGATCTATATTCAATTTGATTTGTATCAGGAGAATCATCAACTTTAGTAAGTTTGCATCCAGTAACCATTGGAGTGCTAACTGGATGGCATTCATCCATCTAAAATTTCTTAAGCATCTCTCTAGCATACTTGGTTTGATAGAGAAATATGCCATTTTCAAGTTGAGAGATTTGAAGACCCAAAAAGAAATTTAATTCTCCCAACAATGAAATTTCAAACTCAGATTCCATAAGCTGAAAGAATTTTTTACTCAAAGCAACATTATTGCAGCCAAAGATAGTGTCATCAACATAAATTTCAACAACCAGAATAACAGAACCTTCAGATTTAACATAAAGATTGTTGTCAACACCTCCTCTAACAAAGCCATTAGAAATCAAATGACTATCCAGCCTAGAGTACCAAGCTCTAGGTGCTTGTTTTAAGCCATAGAGGGCCTTTTTCAACTTGTAAACATGTTTAGGCTTATCTTTGCAAATAAATCCTTCAGGTTTTTCTACATAGACCTCTTCATCTAAATAGCCATTCAAAAAGGAATTTTTGACATCCATTTGATAAACAGTAAAGTTCTTATAAACATAATAAGCCAAGAATATTCTGATAGATTCTAGTCTAGCAACAGGTGCAAAGGTTTCACCAAAATCAATACCTTCTTATTGAGCATAGCCTTTGCAGACAAATCTTGCTTTGTTGCGAACAACATTTCCATTTTCATCAAGCTTATTTCTGTATATCCATTTGCCTCTAATGAAATTCTTGTGATCTGGTATTGGGACTAACTCCCAAGTCTGATTTTTCTCAATCTGATCAATTTCTCCCTACATAGCATTAACCCAACATAAATCTATGAGAGCTTCATTAAAAAATTTAGGATCAAACTGAGTAACTAAACAGAAAGCTATTTGAGTTTTTTCATCAGATTATGCAGCCTTTCTTCTAGTTTTAACTCCTGCATTTTTATCCCCAATAATCTGATCTTTGGGGTGGTATTTAGCAAGAGATTTTAGAGGATTTTTTGATACACATTTTTCAGTACTTTCTTCTTCAATTTTAGAGCTTGTTGATTCAACATTAGGTTTTTTTGTTTCAACTCCTTCTGAATTCATTTTAGGTTCAAGTTCTTCTTCCTCATTACCCTGCATAGGTCTAGCATTTAAATGGGGTCTTTCATCAAATTTTACATTAACAACTTCAACAATCTTATTAAGCCTTTTGTTAGGACATTTATAAGTTTTACTATGAGTTGATTATCCCAAAAAGATACCCTCATCACTCTTTGATTGAAAGCTGCCAAGGTTATCATCATCTTTCTTGATAAAATGCTTTCTTCCAAAAATTTTAAAATACTTCACATAAGCTTTTTTTCCATACCATAGTTCATAAGGAGTGTGTTTAGATTTCACCCTAAGCTACACTCTATTCAAAATGTATACAGCTGTATGAACAAATTCTTTCCAGTACATATCGGGCAACTTAGCTTCATCTAGCATTTTTCTAGCCATTTATTTTATGGTTATGTTTTTACGTTCAACTACCCCATTTTGTTGAGGTGTTTTATTTGTAGCATACTACCTTTTAATACCCTGTTGTTCATAGTAATCAATAAACTCTTGAGAGGTGAACTCACCTCCTTTCTCAGATCGTAGACATTTGAGTTTCAGATCTGATTCCTTTTCAACCATTTTGTGAAATATTTTGAACCTTTCAAAGGCTTCTGATTTGTGCTTAAGAAATGTGACCCAAACCATTCTAGTATAATCATCCACAAATAGTATAAAATATTTTTCACCATTAATAGACCTTGTTCTAATTGGTCCACACAAGTCTGTATGCACTAGCTATAAAGGTTTTGATGAAGAATGTTCTTTTGTTTTGAAGCTGATTTTAGTTTGTTTACCGCTTAAACATTCTTTGCACACAGAATTTTCTCGCTTGCTAAGGACTGGTAAACCTCTAACATTCTAATTTTTACTGATTCTAACCAGATTTTCAAAATTTGTGTCCTAATCTTTTATGCCATAACCAGCTTTCTTCAATTTGGCCCATTAGACACATACCTTGATTATTGTCATTACTTGATGTGTCAAGAAGATTGTAAACATTTCCTTTAGTCCTTCTTCCAGCTGCAACACCCTTTCCAAGCTTGTTTTTAATCTCACATCCCTACGAAGTGAACAAAACATGATAACCACTATCACAGATTTGACTAACACTTAGAAGATTGTGCTTAAGACCTTCCACATAGTACACATTAAAGATAGGGGTGTCCTCATTCAGAAGAAGTGAACCTCTACCTTTAATTTGTATACCAAAATTATCACCAAATTTAACATATCCACCTACATAATCTTCAAGATTTATGAACTTATCCTTGTCACCAGTCATGTGGTTAGAACATCCACTGTCCAGGACCCATAAGTCCTTTTTCTTGGAATGAAAGGCAGTTTGGACTAACATAGTTTTCTCGATGTTGTTAACATTCTTAGGCTTCTAGACTTTTTGATTTTCTGATGTTTAGATTGTAGATTAGCTTTGCACTGTTTGATAGAGTGCCCCAAAGAATTGTATTTAAAACATCTGATTTGTTTAACAAAACCATAGTATTACCTAAGACCAAACCTAGGTATTCTAGGATTCATAAGCCTGCAAGAGCTCACTTTATGGCCAAATTTGTTGCAGAAAAAATAGTAACCATAGAAGAAGGGATTGACTCTGTATGATGTTCTATTACCTTTTATGGACTAAACATGATTCTTACTAGATTCAGAGTGATTTGGACCTGAACCCTTGATTTCAGAAGAGGGGTTTTGTTTTGCATTATCAATTAAGCATTCACCCTTTTCAAAACCAACACTAGTTTTGTCTTTATACAAATTTTGCTTGCTGAGCATCTCATTAAGTTTTAATGTGCTTTCATATTTTTCAATTTCCTTTCTAAGACAGACTACTTATTGTTCAAATTTTTGAATTTCTTGATCTTTGCAGCTTACAGTCACTTGAAGATAGTCCTCAACTCTTTTAGCTTCTTCAAGCTGGGTTTTTAGAGAGACTATTTCTTGATCAGGTTTATGTTCTTGAGCAAGAACTTGTTTTTTGAGTTTTTTGACCTCTTTTAAAGCACATTTCAGTTCACTTTCAAGATCTACTTCACCTTCTTCAATATCAATGTTGTTTGTATCTTCTTGCCGAGTGATTTCAGCCATGAACAATGTTTCATCTTCTTCTACTGATGAATCTTCAGACTCAATGTCAGTTTCATCTTTACTAAACAAACTTTTCTTCTATTTGAAATTGAAATTTCGTTTAGGTTTAAAGGCCTTCTTCTTAGGTTGTTTTACAAATTTCTCATTGTCACTGATTTGATCATCATAGGGGCACTTTGCAGCAAAGTGACCTATTTTACCGCAGTTAAAGCATTTAAAGGGAATTTGTCCCTTATATTTTCCTGATCCCTTTTTAATTTTTCTAACAAAGTGGGATTCTTTAGAATCAGACAACTCTGACTCACTACCTTCATATTTTTCTTTCTTTTCAGTGTTAAAGGCAGTTTCTTTTCCTGTTGAGTTGTTTTTGCTAGTTCTCATTTCATAGGCAGTAAGAATTCCCTACAGACTATCTAGGGTGAGCTGATCAAAATGTTTATTTTCTTCAAGAGCTGAAACCTTAGATTCAAATTTAGTTGGTAAGTTTCTAATGACCTTTGTAACCACATCAAACTCTTTAACCTCTTGTCCTAATCCTTTCATAGCATTGACAACATCATCAATTCTTAGAAAATATTCAGCCACTTTTTCATCATCCTTCATTCTCATTTCCTCAAATTGATGTTTGAGAGTAATGATTTTTGACAGTTTGACTTTTTCATTCCCTTGGTATATGGTTTCAAATTTATCCCATATTTCTTTATCTTCCTTGCAATGCATGACTTTAATAAACACATCTTTAGTTAAACCACACAAGATAGCATGCTTAGCTCTGGCATTAGTTTCATACCTCTTTTTCTCAGTAGGATCTGTGGGTATTGTGGCTGGAACATTGTACCCATTTAACACAATGCTCCAAACATCAACATCATAAGAAACAAGAAATGCTTCCATTCTAATTTTCCAGAACACATAATGAGTTCCATCAAATAATGGAGCTCTAGTTACAAAAGCTCCTTCTTGAGATTGTGCTATTAAAACAAACTCCAAGACCAAGATCAATCCTAGGTGGTTTATACCTATCAGAGGACCCTATGCTCTGAGACCAATTGTTGGAGTGAAAATGACAATGAGAGGGGGGGGTGAATCAGTGTCTTAACAAATTTGACCAATTTTCAAATATTTAAACCATAGCTCATATTTGATCTCAATATTACTTTGATTAATGCATTCTTGAGTTGAATGTAACCATTCATAAACAGAATTGAGAAAAATTAATAACCAAATAGTGAACAGAAATAGTAAAAACTTCGCAAAGCAGTGAAACCACGAAAGAACAAAGAGACATAAGACTTTTCTGAGTGGAAAACCCTCCTGGGGTATAAAAACCACTCCCGAAATGCCTTGCCGGCTTAATCTTTTAATCAACTGTTCACAATGCCTTATAGGCTAATGTTTGAGCACCTACTCAAGGAGCACCAACCCCTCATTTAGAGATATCAATCTCAAGAAGTACCAACCCCTCAAATTATTTTTTGAACAATAATAATATCAGAGGATCTCTTTGTTTTCAAGTAAGCTCATAAAACTCAATTTTCTCATCTACCTAATACCCTAAGAATCCAAATATTGAATCCTTAAAATATTACATAGAGAATAATTACAATACTATTCTACTTCATGTTTTCCAAATTTTTTATTACAAAATTTTTCAATGCATCTCTTGATACAGCCAAATAACTATGTCTCTGAATAAAAACTAGAAGAATCACATTTTTCACAACACTATTTTTATATATATTTCAAGTATGTTTGTCAGAAGAATCTTCAAAGTAATTCAAGGTCAAAGGAGAGCATAAACCTCCTTTCTAAATTCAGGAAAAAGATGCCAGTGAATAAATATCTACCAGAGTAACACCTGTGCAATAGGCTATAAAAACTTTCACAAGTTATATCAATGCTTTGACAAGAGTAAATCAAGAATCTTTATCAAATTTGCACTTGCTTTAACAAAATCTCTAATCAAATGCAATTATTCTGAAGATGGACATCATTTTGAAGCTATTTTTAGATAACCCAAATGCTCAAATGTTTATTTTTGAATACCCACATTCTCAAACTTTTATTTCTGAAAACCCATGATCTGAAAACAATAATTTCTACAATGAATGAAGAGATTTCAAATTGTAACTGATAGATTCTCAAAAAGCACGAATACCCAATAGCTGGAGAAATATAAATCTTCAAATTTATGTCAACCCATGATCTATTCTAGCTGTAACTTCAATATAATAATTTCTGACAGTCAAAAGATGTCAATACTTGTTGATTCACACTTGAAAAGACTAGAGACTTATCATTTTCTGAGAGCAGCCATTTAAAGATAAAAGAGTTACCTAATAGAGATGAAAGTAATTGAAAAATGTGACCATTAGTGAAGCATTTACCAACTAGTAAGTAGAGCAATCAAATCTCTTCATTCTTCATGCTTCTGACCATTCAGACTCAGCAACCAAACTGAATTTCCTTCCTAATACAGTCGTTACAGCCAGCAGATTAAAGAATAATAACTGATATATCCATTCATGGAGGCAACCAGGCTAGGGTTCCATACCTAGCCAAAAGATAACAAAAATAAAAAATGCATTCTACCCTAAACTCTTCAAAAAGTCAAAGTAATCAATGAATTTGATAGAATGTAATAAGATTTGAAGTCCAAATTCAAAAAACATAATGATAAAAAACTCAAAAAATTATTGAGTATGTTGTCCCAAAGATGCTGACCACTTCATTATCTCTTAACCATGCTATCAACTCATGAAAAAAAAAAAATCAAGCTAAGCCAAAGTGAAATACATTTGATATTTACAAAGTGGAACCCATTAGGGTTAGGTCGATGCCAAACTTGAAGTCTTTTCTACCAAGTTGACTAGTATATAACCATCAAGTGAAGTATTCAAAATGTTGAAAAAAAAATTTGCTCCAAGTGACTTTTGAATGAAACAATGATTCTTATAAGGCCAACACAAATAAAATGATGAATCAAGTCAAAGCCATGTCCCTTTTGAATGACCTTTAAAGTAATGCAAATAATCATTATGCTTGAGTCAAAAATAGGGCTTTAAACAAAAACATTCACTAAGGTATGTCCACCAAATAATGCCCAAAACTGATCATTAGTAGAATTACCATAACTATGACTAATATGAAACATATGTCAAGATTAGGCTGATTAAGAAAGCATTGATGTTTCAAAGGAAACAATAACCAAACTATCTGAACAGAACCAAAGTATTGAAGCATTGAACCAAATATGTGCCATGATCATGAATAAAATACCAACTCGAATACTTCTGAGCAACCCATGAATAAATATACCTGAATGAGTGAAGACCAAGATCATAAATCTAAAACTGAAAAGAGTCCTTAAACTGAAAACCAATACCTCTTGATCCAATTTCTTGTACAAATAAGATAACCTGTATCTGCAAGAAGCTCAAGCTGATCATAACAACAAGATATGAAAATTCTGAATGTAAACTGAATCTGAATGTAACCCAAATCCATAAAACTATCCACTATCCACTGATAGCCAAAACATGAAATAGACCAAGAACAAGCCAGAACAGAGCCATATTATCAATTTTGTCATCAAATCTAGACCATGATCATCTGAAAGATATTTTTTCAAGGAGAAACTATTTGACACAACTAAGATCCAACAAGATCTATGGTTTTAAAGATAAAGGATAGTCAACTGCTACAAAATAAGAGATATTGTCATAGAATTTGAATAAATTAGAGCATATTATGAGTAAATCATGAAAAATTTCCTATGCTCAAGATGTAAATCATTCCCCAATAGGTGAATTAGCACTTGATGAGGGAATATTAGTGATAAGTTAGCATGCCTTTTTCTTATAAGTTGAAATTTGTGCATTATGATGTTAGATCTTAGGTAGTATTTATAGGAGATATATGTGCTAGAGGCCTAGAAGCACAATTTCAAAAGCAATTGATGTAATATTGTATAAGTGCATAGCAGATCTTAAATTCATTTTCAAGAACTAAGGATGATTTGTCAATTTACGCCATTCGGTGTAAACATTGATGAAAGCATGCGTGGTGGACAATCCTTGTCCCACCAAGGCAATTTTAGTACCGATAGGTATAGGTCCCTCAACTTTTACAATATTTATGGTTACCTAAATATTGTACCACACAAGATCAGAGACAAAATACCAAAGTTTAGTGGTGAGAAGTCAGAATCAACAAGTAAGCATGTGCAATAATTTGTTGATGTGATGGGAGATTATGAGATAGATTTCGAAGATGTGGTTATGAAAATCTTTGTTCAATCCTTGAAAGAAGATGCAAGAGACTAGTTCTCTTTCTTGCCAACATCTTTTATTTATGGTTGGAGTGAACTTAAGGCAGTCTTCATGGAATAGTTTGGTGAAAGGATAAATCCAAGTGTTGCAAGGAAAAATTTCATGGAGATCTCCAGGGATAAGGAAGAATTGGTCCCTACTTTCAACCTTAGATTTGCAAAGGTCATAAGAGATATCCCTGAATGCAAGAGGCCAAATGATGTAGTGTTTTGTTGTGTATTTAGGAGAATTTCATAGTAATATGGGCTTCTTCTTGAGAGATAAAGATCCTACTACCTTACAACAAGCCTACCAAGATGTTGTGAATATTGAGAACAATTTGAAGTACTCAATCTTGAGGGGACCTGTGACTGCTAGTACAAATGGCTCTAACAAAATTCAAACTATTGAGCCAAATAAATTAGGAAGCAAAGTTGTTTGTCAAGAAAAGGATCCCTTAGATGTTATGTATGCAATACTTCCACAAGGTGCAGAATAGGAGCAAGCATCCACCTCATATCAACAAGGATTGGGAAAGGATGACTTAGTATTCTCTATTAGAGAGTTGTATTAGATGAAAAGACATGCAAATGAATCACCATATGAATTTTTTTCAAGATTCCTAGATGTTCTAATGAAGATACCCAAGAGTGTCAGAACTAAGGACTTAATGTGCATTGATTTTTTTTGTGAAGTCTACAAATTAGGATTAAGAAAATTACTTGAGAATTTGAATCCTCATAGTCTTGATCACGTAGTGGATTAGATAAGCACTATGGAAGACATTGATCTTAGTTATATGCCACATGTTGTTTCCCAAAATGTGGGTAATAATTGCCATAGTGAGGAGAATCAAAGGTTGAGGTTGATAGATCAAGAGGATACATCAGAATGTGGACAGTTAGTCAATGACTATTGTCATTTCACAAGTAATCTAGATGTAGGCCCAGGCAACAGTGATGAGGATGAAGGGACAAAGTATGAGGATAAGAAAGTAGTACCTAATTTTCTTCCTTGGGATGTCATACTTTGTGAGCAAACACAAGAGGTACAAGGTGAAACCTCACATGTTGATTTAGTCAGGAATAATGGTGCACAAATCACTGGTGGAGATGCACCTAGTCTCAGTTGTATGGCACAAATGAGGAGTCAAAGAGATGAGATTGAGCGTGGTCAATCTTTTATTGAATATGATTCTTCTTATGAAATGGAGATGGAATCATTTGCTTCAAGTAGGGGATATGTCAATAGTCTTAAGGGAGTGTGTTTCCTAGGAAGTGAGCAATTCTCTTCATGTGGATCAATTGTCATGAATGCAAATGATGAAGAGGATATTGAAAATATTTCTCTTTGCTCTTCAAGTGATTACATTGATTTTGAGTGCACTAATGACCGAAGAGACTGGGATCTTGACAATAAAGGGGAAGGGGTACATGTGAAAACTATGAAGGTGTGGAAAAATACTTTATTTGATGAACCCTTGTTGTTGGGTGAGGTCACCAATGATGATCCCTATTGGTGCAAGAGAAATCTGCATTTTGTGGAAAATCCTAATGAGTATCTAGTAGACATTACTTGTGGACATACTGAAATTGATGCAAATCAGATAGGAAAGGGTGAATGCCCAGATGGCATTGAGGTTTCTGATTTTTTCTTTGGAGATGGTAATGTTGAAGCATTGATACCCATTCACATGGGAAATAAAATGGTATAATTGTTGTTGAACAGGGTGGTGATGCACATAATGGTAGCTCTGAAGTTGGGACTTACATTTCCCATGATGATGATTGTAGATATAGTACTACTATGGAGGAAAATCTTAAGCACAAGGTAGATATTGTTCATTATGATGAAACAAGGATTGATGAATATCTACACATCCCTATAGCTTATGATGATTGTGGTAAGGTGGCCACTAAAGTATTATCTACACCTACAAAGGGAAATGGAGCACATATTAGTGAGATAGAAAGATTAGTTCCTGACCATAAGGAGAATTTTTTTGAAGAATGCTCAAACCATATGGGTAGTGTAGAATCTATTGATTGGTACAAAGAGCTATTGGATGATATAAAAATCAATGAATATGCTAATGATCAGTATGAGGTGAGTTTAAATTGTTACTTTGCTAATGTCCCATATCTTCTTGATTTGATCATGGAACTATTTCCATCAAGTGGATATAACCCTAGTATTGAAGATAGAATAAATGTTGATTCATTCAAGCAAGAAAAGACAGACTCAGCCTTGGGCCCTGACTGCTAACTTATGCGAACTCTTGAATTTGATTATTTTTAGTTTGATATATTTGAGGATTTCTTGCATGATGTGGGGTACCAAGACAAGATCCACGAGAAAGAAAAAGACATGGAATATGGATATTTCATTTTTCCAATGCAATCAAAGGAAACCATGCTAGAATGGTCTTATTAGAAAGATTATTTCAAAAGAATGGTGGGCCATATTGATTGTAATGAAGTCGATGGTGCAAAGGTACTTGGTGCAAGGATAGATCCACTGCTAGTAGAAAAAGATAAAATATTTGACAAAGTAAATAAATAGGCTTGAGTTTTGAGGGTCAGGGGCCTCCAATTTGAGGGGATCCAACTGTGAAAAGGCTTCTTAGGAAAACAAACTGCATTGTATATTTTGTATGTACTATATAGAGGTTGGTTTGGTGTGTTTTCTTTTTGTTGTGTCTACTTGCCTTGTCTAGGCAAGCTGTTGGGTCTGGTTTTCTACCCTGGTCTACTTCAACCCAAGATCTGGATTCTTGCTATACCCATTGGGGGAATACATCCCTGAGCATGAGCCACTGATGGAGCCCCCAAAAATTTGCAATTTCTGAGTAGCCCATGGACTTAATCAGTATATAAACCCCTTGTTCTCATGGTTTGGATAGGGCTTTGGCTTAGAAAACCCTTTGTTCTTCTATTTCCACATTGACTTACTCTGTCAGTTTCTCATTTTCCAAGTTGTCATTTAAGCCATCATATTCGTTCGGCCACCAGCCCCTTTATTTTAGACTGTTGGTCATCTTGTTTGTCACCCATTTTAATGTTTCCTAGTGTTGGGTTGACAAATATTTTCCTAAATGAATTAAGCTTAAGTCATTCCTCCATGACGTTTAAATCTTCATCGGCCTAACAATGGCCCCTTATTTAATGCTAACTTTGTCGTATGTGCAGGATTAGAGATCTGTGTATGTGGGAAATGATCTTGGTTGTTCCCTGCTAGCTCGTGGATGTTAAATGTCGGTCGGTTATGCAGTGCAAGGATAGCGAGATGAGGACACGTTTCCTTATACAAACATTGGGCCTGGTCTACACTGTCTAGCTCACCGACCATGGTTCCAAACCGACGGTGAAGATCAAGTGCCGATAATCTCTACCATTCCCTGCTAGCTCATGAAGGAAAGATGAATGCTTATTAAAGGCTATGAGATTAGTGAGATCTTGACATGTGGATTAATCCACCAACTAGTGAAATAGGTGAGGTGTCATCTAATTTGGATGAACACTATTGGTCAGAGAAAAATGAGTGAAGAAAGGTTGAAATTCAAACTTAGTCAACTAAATTTGATCCTTTTAATCTACCATCTTAGCAAAGGATTGATGACTGACATTCAAAATTGAAAAATAGGCACGTGATAGCCATTTGGTTCTGTAACCAATGAGCATTAATGATATGCTCCTTGCAGGAGTGATCAAATTGATCTCTGTGCTTACGGAGACTTAATTTCCTATAATCATGAAGTATGATATACAGATTTCCATGCACTTGGGAAATAAACGGTGATAGTATGCATGCCAATGAATTTCCATCATTTCACGCATATTTTTTCTTTGGGTATTGATGGTTGTTATCATCATGTCACTCAATAAATACAGGATTGAATAACTACTAATTTCATCACTTGAATTTCGCAGTTGGAATTTTTTTGAATTGGAGTTGAGTGAATAATATTCAATTGTGAGCTCAAGAAATTTTCATATAGTGAAAATGAGCAAACCAATTGCTTCCGTAGGACCAGTCAGAAGGTCATCCTGTCTAAATTTGCAAAGGCCCCATGACGATATTCTAGAACATGTTGCAGCTACATAGGACAAAGCTCCTGTCAACAAGCTCCTGAGTGCACCTTCAAGGTGTAGTAGGAGGCTACAATTCTAGGGACCTGCTGCTAGAAAAATAGAGGATAAAGGAAAAGGATGGACACAATTTGTTGTTGGACCTTACAGGAAGGTAAGATATGGATGTAGTTCCTTTGAACATAAAAAATCACCCATTTACATCATAGATAGCCCATCTGAAAGTGAAATGGAGATGGACTCTAACTATCACCAGTATCTCATGATCCTAGGTTGAACTCTAGCCCCAGGAATGGAGGTATTGTCTGTCCTATGATTGGTTGTCAAGACTCCCAATGGGCGAAATGGTTATGTGCTCAAAAGTGAAAAAGATGAAGAGGGAGTTGACATCTCTTCTCCATATATCATGATGATGTGAAGTGGGTGCATGTACCATGGACTGGGTGTTGGTGGTGGTAAGTCTTCTAGTTGGTGAAAGGGTGGTGTGCCTTCATGGAAAATTTTGTGTTCTTTGATAAATTTTTGTAGTGGTTGCTCTTTTTCCACATTCGTGGGTGGTACTTTTGGGGTGTTGGTTCTAACTGTGTGCCTTCATGGTGATATGGACATCGGATTTGCTGCTCACCTAGTGGCTAAGGGAAATTTTGGTGGCACTTTGCATTTCCCTTTTGATGGTGATTACAATTTTGGTTTCCCCATATTTAACTTGTTGCTACAGGATCAACATGTGGGGAAATTTGAAATACAACTAAAATTCGAGTTGAAATAAAAATTTTGTGATGTAATTTGCATTTTGATCTGAAAGCATGTTTGCTCCTTGTGCTATAAAAGGAATTCATGGCTCATTTGCAAGGGGTTATGGTGTTAAGTTTTGAGTCGGGTATATGTCTAGGTAGAAAACTGGGTATAGAAAGAAATTAATGAATAGAGCAGATGACTTGTTTTGGCTCTGAGGCATGTATATGATAATCTTAAATGGTTTTATAGTAATGATTGATATCAAAACAAATCTATAATTCTAATGCATGTACTCTCCTTCTATAGATGGTTGCAAGTTTTGAATGAAATATCAAGGATATCTTTGTTCATCTTCAATTATTTGTTTGAATGTATGCCTTTGTTTCTACTTTGATTCAAAGAATTAATTAAAATGCTTAAATAGAGCCATAAATTTGTGATAATTTATGAAGGATTTGATAAGAAGTTATGTCTTAGAAACTGTGAGCTCCATGATGTAAAGTATTGTGAGAGTTGTCCATTATCATCGGAATTAAATCATTTCTATATTTTTGGTTGTTGTGTATGTGACTTTGATGCCCTATTTGACAAGACACTGGTCTATTTGTTAAATATTTACATAAGAAGTGTATTAATGGTCTATCTAGCCACTGATTTAAAATTAGAACATAAATTCATTTTAAAGTTCATTAATCATGAGGCAAGTGTGTGGAGTATTTTAAAACAACCCTTGATTCCTAGTGAGTGGGTCACAGTTTTCTTAAAGATAAGCCAATATTTTAGTAATTCATGTATATTTTCTCCTCATAGGAATTGATCTATGAATTAGTGTGTTCTAAAATGTGTGAACCATGGTGAACACAACAGGAACACCTCCTAGGTCCCACAGAACCTGAAGTGTAGAATATTTTAGTCTTCAACTGAATCTTGTTAGTTGGCCATTCATTTTAAGGGTCTTGAGTATAGGATTTGGCTACTCTTTAGATATTCCTTAGGTGCACTAGAAAAAAACACCAACACCCTCATCTGTGCATAACTTGGAGTACCCTCCTATTTGCATCTTGTAGTTGTGGGATTGATGGTTTAGCTTCACCATTTCCTCGTGATTTTGGTGGTGATTATTTTATGGTTTTGAATGATGTATATGAACCACCACATGTTCAAGATGAGGTTCCTCAACATGTCATTTGCTGGATTTATTATATTTGTATGCTTGGCTATATTAGTATGCTTCAGTTTAATGATGTACATTATATATGTTGTGAATGTGAAAGTGGTTATTGGTGTTCAAGGAATGATTTATATGACAATGTACAAATTTTATTTTATGCTTTATGCTATTGAACCTTGTTGAGTGATTATATTGTGCTTCAGTTATATACATCGATCAAGTACCCTTGACACATCTTGAATGGTTACAGGTAGAGGTTATTTCTCCAATTGACTATGTACAAGTCTAATTTATTCCCAATGGTGGTTAATTCAGATATTTCACATTGGAAATCCCTATATATTCCTTAGTCAAACTCAAATTCAGTACAATATGTCTCATGTTTGAACCTATGTGAACCTGGTTCCAACTTAGGAATTATTCTGGAATCCCTATGTGTTGTGAATGACCAGTAAATGTTTCATTTAATTAATGGTTTAAATTCTATAATTTTTTTCAAATGAGAGATTAGAAATTTAAATGATTCTTATATTGGTTATTAAAACATTTTCTATGTTTTGAGAAAGGGGAAAAATAAAAAGAAAGTAGAAATGAAGTTAAGTTATTGTCTAATTAAATTGTGAAAAATCATTGGAGTGGAAATTGATGTTTGATTTAATTATCCTGTTTGAATTTTGAATTTCTTAAATTTAAATGAATATATGCTTATATGGATTTAAAACACGGCTTTAAATGATATATGATATAAATGTGAAAGAATTTAAATGTTTATTTGGATTTTGAGGAAAATTAAGGGAATTGGAAATTAAGAAATAGAAAATAAATTTAAATTGTTTTTAATTTGAAATTGGAAAATAGAGTAAATAGGAAAAAGGGGTTTTATTTTTCATTATGTTAAATTGTGTGAAGAAAACCCTCTTTTGGGAAAATATGTATTTTGTTGATTGGGAGTGCAATCGAAGGAGGAATTCGATGAGGCTGGATTCGTTAGATTAGGAATTGGGAGGGAAGTTTGTTTTCCAATTCTTGTAAGCTTTCATTTGACGTGTATCGTGCTATTCATTTCAAAATTTGAAAATTTTGAAGTATTTTGCTTGTTTCTATTAATTTAATGAATTCCTTTCAACTTTTTATATAGGAATAGGTTTAGGGGAGTGTATAATCCTCCCAACACATGTTAATTTGTAATTTAGCATGTTAAATTAATTGTTTTCAATTTATTTTTGAGATTTTCCAAAATATGGGGTTATAATGCCTAATTTTCTAGAAATTGTCCAAAATGAATGTTTTATAGCTTAAAAGGGGTGTTGGACACCCTTTAACAAAGGGTTTCTAAAATTTTTAATTTTGGAAATTCATTTTTTGGTGAAATTTTAATGGAGTATGTTAGAACTGTAAAATTCTGATGATTTTACATGTTGTTCATACCCATAAGTTTCCAAATAGATCCTACCATGAGCACATTTTCACCATATTTGGACATGTAGTCCCATAAAATCCATCAAGACTTGAGTATTTCATATTTACTTTCCTATCGGCATGTGATAGTGAGGGTCTTCCAATTCCATAATGCATTCTTTTATTGATGTATATTTCATATCCTATCGGCAAGACACTATCTATTGTCTCGGTGACAGAAGAAAATTCATTTCGGCAATAGTGATATCACTAGGGTAAGATCTCACCGAATGGGTCGTGTCTCACCGACTAATGCACAAGGAGGCTTATCGGCCAAGCTAAGCGGTATCGATGTAATATCTTGGCAATTACATCAAGTCTTGTCAACAAAGTGAAAGGGAACCATATCAAAGGTTATCGGGGTAAGGTCATGCAGTCTTACTGACCTGTATGTTATGCCAAAGTATGTTTTATCAGTGAGAGAAATATTATGTCTTGGTGACCAGAATGTGACAACAGGGTATCTCGGTAAAACACAAGGTATTCTCTGAGACATCTCCCCAACTCCGAATGTCACAATGATACATAAAGACCAAAGGGATGAGTATCAGTGAGACATTGGGTGTCAATATGACTACATGATATCTCGGTGAGTGTTTGGCGAATGTTAATTGAAGCTCGAATGCAGTTGCTCGCCGACATTTGAATGCGAAGCAATGTGTCTTTTCAGATACAAATGTATAAATGTTCATTCTCAATTGTAAAAAATACATTAGAAGAAGAGAGAGCATACAGTAGGTAGGATAGGAAAATAATTTCTACAGAATAGAGACTACGATGCATGATTATAAAATGGATATATCAATAAGAATCAGTTGATGTGGCGGCTCATTTCTGGTGTCAATTGTCTGTTGTGCTTATTGAAAGAATTATTAAGTTGTCTCCAAGATTGATTCTTTCTGGTTGTTTAAATTGATATAACAAGTTTATTTTCAATTTATCAGTGCACATTTGTTGTATCTATGCGGTTAATTGATTGGTTCTTTCAAGAAAAGATTAAATCCTTTTGGTTGATCATAGTAATTAGGGAAATTCATCTGGATCATTAAGAAGAGCTTAGTAATCATAGTCTTGCATGTTTATACAAGTTATAAACAAAACATATGCCAAAAAATTTGAGTATTTTCTAGAAAGAGGTTTCCCATTTCTACTTCATTTGACTCCGCATACCCAATAAGGCACTGGTCTCTGCATTTTCCACCATTTAGATTCATTCATTTTCTTTACATCTATTAACTAAACATATTAGGATTTAGTTTTAAATATTACTATACGATTTATACCAAATTTGATTTCACTTGTCCACTCCCATCTGCCATTATGGGAAAAACATTTCAAGAGAGATAAGCACATTAAGTCTGCTTCATTCATATAGGTACACCTGCCTAGGTGTAGCAGCACCTGAAGAGTAGGTCTAAAGCTTTTGACCTTGTCTATTACCCTAAAGCATATCAAGAGATTGGCAGCCTCTTGAGGCATTCCGCCTGCATTTTTGAGAGCTAACAAATTGGCAACTCTACTGGGGACAAACATCAAAAAATATGGTTCCAGCCTATCCATCCATAGAGTCAACACAGTTCTAAAATCGGTCTTTAACCAAAGGTTCACAATTGTTTGTTTTGCACTCCCCATTCGAGTCACACACTTAACAAATTGGCGACTCCGCTGGGGATTACATCAGAAAATCTAGTTTAAGACCATCAGATAGAATCATTAAAGAAAAAATTGTAATTTGAGAAGTTTCAGAAAGAGTGATTCCACTAGGGAAAATCAGAAATAATTTTAAAGGGAAACATTTTCCTACTTTTGGAAAAGTAGGTGGCGACTCTGGAAAAAACCTGATGAAGAATGGATAACAATTTGTGTATGGAACAAAAGAATATTTCGAAAGAAAGAAACCGATAAGAGAATTGAAAGAATTGAAAAAGAAATGGCTGCAAGTGGAGAAAGAAATACTGCAATTGAAGAAAGAAACACTACAATCAGACTAGCAACTGTTAGAATTTTGCAATAAGAATGAATACACAAATGCAGGCAGGTATTGGACCCCTCAAACTCCTAATAATACAATTGGAAATTTTCACAATGGAGGCAATGTATATCATGCACAACAGAATATATATTCACCACAGCCACCTCATGGTCAATAGTATGTGCCACACCATCATGCACAATACAATAGTCCACTGTACCAGTATCAGTACCCACCTAACGCTCCCCCTCATCAATACAAAATAGTGATCAGACAATTCGACCTGACAGGGTTTCAATTGTACCCTTACCCTATGGATGGCAGTTGGAGAAGTCTTGTTCCAAAGTTTACAGGGAGTAGTGCAATTTCTACTAAAGATTATTTGAGGAATTTCAATGCTTTCATCTGAGATTTGGATATACCTTATGAGGATTTACATATGAGGCTATTCATGATGTCACTCATTCATGAAACTAGGGATTGGTTCAACAACTTACCAATAGATTCTATTGATTCTCTCCAAGGATTTTAGGATCAATTTCTTCAGAAATATGGAAATCTGTCTGCACCAAATTGGGCTTCCCATGGGTCATTAGAGATTCAAGAAAATCAGAACTTGCAGCAGTATGTATGCCAGAATCAACAATTTGAAGAAGAAGCTGAATATCTACATACTCAAAGTGAAGATTACATCGTAGGATCAGAATGTGGAATTTACCCCTTTGATGCATTTCTTAACATAAGGAGACATGAAGGAGAAGATAAAATTTCTCTATACAACAGGATGATAAATGTCTGTATGCAGTTACCTCCTAATTGTAAGCCTACAAGACCCATTTTTGTTGCACACTTCATAAAATTTTGGAAACCTGAATCAACCTATTGGTCAGAGTCATCAATACAGCATGCCTGTGATCGAGTGAATAAATTCATTGATGCCATGGAGAGGATAAGGTATGAGAACACTATCAATGTTGAATCTAATGGTTGTATCTCTGATGAGTATAGAGAAATTGATCAAACAATGCATCCAATAGAAGATGATACATGTGCAAGTCAATGTGGTTCATATGATAGCCTACATGAGGAAGATGAAGATACAAGATATTTTTCTTGCATAAAAAATTGTAGCAAGGAAAGAAATGTATGTTATAAGGGATCCAGTGAATATTCAGATTTTGATGATGAACTTGAGGATTTTGATCTGCAATCAAGGGATTCTTCCACCTCTTATGAAGATTAGGATGAAGAAACAATTGGAAATGTTGATTCATTGATAGTGAGTATATAACACTTCCTACTATAGATGAAAACCATGATACATTTGATGATGAAGAGGAGAGTACATCAACATGTGAAGAGAATAACCATAATGATCTTGGAAATTTCCATGTTGATGAATTGGAAAATGAAGTAGAAGGGGATTGTGTATCATGTCACAATGAGGAAGAGTTTGAGGGAAATAATGTGAATCTTGATTTTCAACAAGGAGATATTTCCAATTTTTGTGGTGATCAAGAAGGAGAAGCAATGGAAAATGTGGATCCATTTGATAGTGAACAAGTAACACTTCCAGCCACAGTTGCAAGCAATGAAGACACATTTGATGAAGAAGAGGTATTTTCAAATCTGCTTTATGGTGAGGAAGAAATGTTTTTAGACAAACAAAGTGATATGTTGAATTATGGAACAAATAATTGTGTTGGTAATGTTTTTGATTTTTCATTCTCTGATGATCTTGAAACTCTTTTTGGTGATGAAAAAAGTGAAGAATATAAATGTAGTGATGAAAATGTAGAAACGTGTTCACTTAGTAGTGAGAAAATTTCAGATTTGCTAACTCTTGAATACCAAAGATGTGCACACAAGGATGATTCTGAGGTTCTGTGTTCAGCTTACATTTTTTTTAATAGTGAAAGTACTTTATGTAATGATTCATATGAATCCCAGTGCATTTCTCAAAATGATGAAGACACCTTTGAAGTTGATCAAATATTTGTGTCCATTCAAGAAGAGGTATGTGATTTTGAAGTTTCTAACTCATGTGGAGAAGACATTTATTTGTGTACCAAGGATGATAGAAGTCCAGCATTGTTTGGTTCATATATGCATGATATTGAAGATATGAGTCATAATTCAGTGTTGTCTCCAAATGGTGGTATTGAAGAGGTGCAAAAGGTTTCAGATTTGTTTGTTTCAGATTGTGTTGATATGAAAATATTTTTTGTTTCTCAAGAGAAGCACTTTGATGGTGAATTTTCAATACAGCTGGGAGAGTGTTTCATAATACATAACAGTGAGAAAGATAATGAGTAATTTTGTGTTGAATATGCATGTACTTTGTATGTTGAAGATAATAGAGATTTGTCCCATGATGGAGAATTTGAATTGCAAAATGGTGAAGGGAATTTTGGCCAAGCTATGCATGATGATTCTATAAAAACTTTCAATAACAGTGATAGCGAAGATTGCATGAATGTCTTCAAGAGGAATTTGATGAACTCAAGGAAAAACCAGGTGTTTGACAGAGGAAAGTATGGGCCTTTCTTTTGGGATGGCCTTGAACCATCATTTATGGTTTGAGTTTTAGACCGTAACAGTTCAAAACTGATGAAGTTGAAACACAGAGGATTAAGGGTTGCCAGTGGATGGACAACTCTTGATGATCCTCTTTAAAATTATTTTCCATGCACAGTAGTTTAGGATTTTGTTCATCTCCATTTCATATTCATTTTCATTTCCATCCATTCCATCTTGCTCACTATCCATCATCTTGAGTCTAGTCTGCTCACACAAAGATCTGGATCCTTGCAATGATCTCACAACCATTCATCCCCAGACAGAGCCACTGTTAGAACCATAAAATTCTAATGATTTTACATGTTGTTCATACCCATAAGTTTCCAAATAGATCCTACCATGAGCACATTTTCACCATATTTGGCCATGTAGTCCCATAAAATCCATCAAGAATTGAGTATTTCATATTTACTTTCCTATTGGCATGTGATAGTGAGGGTCTTCCCATTCCATAATGCATTCTTTTACTGATGTATATTTCGCAACCTATCGGCAGGACACTATCTATTGTCTTGGTGATAGAAGAAAATTCATTTTGGCAAGAGTGATATCACCAGGGTAAGATCTCACCGAATGGGTCATGTCTCACCGACCAATGCACAAGGAGGCTTATCGGCCAAGCTAAGCAGTATCGATGTAATATCTTGGCAATTACATTGGGTCTTGCCAACAAAGCGAAAGGGAACCCTATCAAAGGTTATCAGGGTAAGGTCATGCAATCTTGCAGACCTGTATGTTACACCGAAGTATGTTTTATCGGTGAGAGAAATATTATGTCTCAGTGACCAGAATGTGCCAACAGGGTATCTTGGTAAAACACAAGGTATTCTCTGAGACATCTCCCCAACTCCGAATGTCACAGCAATACATAAAGACCAAAGGGATGACTATCGATGAGACATTGGGTGTCAATATGACTACATGATATCTCGGCAAGTGTTTGGCGAATGTTAATTGAAGCTCAAATGCAGTTGCTCACCGACATTTGAATGCGAAGCGATGTGTCTTTTCAGATACAAATGTATAAATGTTCATTCTCAATTGTAAAAAAGAAATTAGAAGAAGAGAGAGCATACAATAGGTAGGATAGGAAAATAATTTCTACATAATAGAGACTACAATGCGTGATTATAAAATGGATATATCAATAAGAATTAGTTGATGTGGTGGCTCATTTCTGGTGTCAATTGTTTGTTGTGCTTATTGAAATAATTACTAAGTTGTCTCCAAGATTGATGCTTTCTGGTTGTTTAAATTGATATAACAAGTTTATTTTCAATTTATCAGTGCACATTTGTTGTATCTGTGTGGTTAATTGATTGGTTCTTTCAAGAAAAGATTAAATCCTTTTGGTTGATCACAGTAATTAGGGAAATTCATCTAGATCATTAAGAAGAGCTTAGTAATCACAGTCTTGCATGTTTATACAAGTTATAAACAAAACATATTGCAAACAATTTGAGTGTTTTCCATAAAGAGGTTTCCCATTTCTGTTTCATTTGACTCTGCATACCCAATAAGGCACTGGTCTCTACATTTTCCACCATTTAGATTCATTCATTTTCTTTACATCTATTAACTGAACATATTAGGATTTAGTTTTAAATATTGCTATACGATTTATACCAAATTTGATTTCACTTGTCCACTCCCATCTGCCATTGTGGGAAAAATATTTCACAAGAGATAAGCACAATAAGTCTACTTCATTCATATAGGTACAGCCGCCTAGGTCTAGCAGCACCTAAAGAGTAGAAGGTCTAAAGCTTTTGACCTTGTCTGTTACCCTAAAGCATATCAAGAGATTGACAGCCTCTTGAGGCATTATGCCTGTGTTTTTGAGAGCTAGCAGAGTATTTGGGAACTCACTAGTTTTTTGATATGTATAAATATTAATAAAATTAGAGAGTTCTAAATGAAATCAGATGTTTTAGAATGTTTGGATGGTGTACTTCATGAAATGTGGAAATAGGTGTTGTGGAAACACGTCATGAAAATTGGATTAAGTTGAAGACTTTGCATTGGTTTTTATTCTACAATCATTACAAGGTATGATGAGCTTAGGACGTTGGTATTAGAGAGGTTTATAAGAGTGGCTCCCAACATGTCCTTGAACCAAAGTGGAAAATAGGTTGATGATGAGTGGGGAGTCATCTAATCAAGTGATAATTAATGAAACAGGAGTAATCAGTTAACTAAGATAATGTATACTCCTCTCATTCCTTGAGTGCTCATAAAGGCTAATAATGTTTGGGAAGGCATGCCATCTTGGGAAGCTTGGGTCTTGTAAGGTCAAGTATCCTCATCTGTATGAGAGGAGTAATATATCCCCCATGATGCCATACCATTGAGCATTGTGATGACACTCCCTAACTAGCTCTCTAACATCTAGTCCTAGAGTAGTTTTGAGTAACACCTAATGATAATTTGTGATTTCTTTCATGTTTGGTGTTGACTTCATTTCATCATTGTATTCATTGTATTCCTCGTGTCTTGTGTGAGTGTATACCCTTCTCCCCATGTGTTTGGTGTGAGTGTTGTGATTGTGGCTCATGTGACTATCACCTATCATTATGATAGTGGATCTTTTGTTTCCATGAGGTTGGCTGGCTTGGTAACCACCATTGGGGACTAGAGGTTCATCGATCAAGATGCATCATGGTAGTGTGTTAAACCTAGTTGAATTCATGTAGTTAGATAACTTACAAATGAGGGGGTATTTTTTAAGTGTGAATAGTTATCAGAAAGCTCTTTCCATGTTGGACAAAGTAGCATCAAGAATTTTTCAACTTTATGTTGTTTAATATCATTTATTAACCTCTAAAGTCATATTTGTAAGCGAATTTTTATGGGGCATAACTTTCACCCTAATTACCAAATTTTTGCGAACTTTTTTTTTTCTATGATAAATTTGCAAGGAATTTGAATTTACTTGTAATATTAAGATTTGGATTACCCATTTTTTTATAATCTATAAAAATCACCATGAATTATAAATGGTTGATTTGACATCTGATCTTCAAAAATTGTAAAAGTTCTCTTGCACATTGTTTAGGGGGGATACAATCAATACTAATCATTTTGGGGGGGCTCTCTAAATCAAGGTTAAATCTAGGTGTTTCTTCTTTTGAGTTTGTTGGTTCATGTGATCATGTCTTTCAAACTAAATCCATTCCATTTAAGTATTCTTCGTAATCCTCCTAATAAATGAAAAATCAAATGTGGATATTGTGGAAAGAAAAGGCATACAACTAAAGAATGTCAATTTTGTAGAATTAGGGAAATGGAAAAAAATCTTCTTAATCATGGTATTGCCTTACTTGATCCTCTAGTTTCAAACTCATGCAACAACATCATCTAATCTCACTAAGGAATCTTGTGAGACACCATCATTTTGGGATGAACAATCTATTTAGATGACTTACATTGATATCTCATCTCCCCAAAATACTCGTTGCTACATCTAAATTTATTGTTGACCCATTCATGAGATCCACAGATTCTTTGCATCAGGATATTTCTATCATCAATTTAGATCCACCACATTGGGATGCATATCTACCAAACATCACACCTTTGTTTGTAGAATCCCATCTTGAATATTTGGATGACAACATTGAGGACATTCGTCTTTTCTTTGATGTTAGATTCAATCAAGTTGCATTACCTTTTCCATCTTTGGTTTTTTCTCTTACCTCACCTACATCGGATTCTATCATGATAGGTTGTGCAAACATTCATGTGTTGACCTATTCAAACTAGACATCATCTATGTTGATAGCCTCTATAATAATATCAGGTTCTCATCAGTCCAGTTATCACCATACATCCATGGTCCTTGTTCTTGAATCACATATGGTACCCGATCCATCTTATCAACATCTTTCATACATCAACATTAGCTTAGAGATCATTGAGAAAACTTTGAAGGTATTATTAGCATCATTTCATTCTTTAGATCATGTACATCATTTAGATATGTTCATATTACTTCTTGCATATTCCTATCTAGAATAAGAAGTCATCTTGCACACATTTATGGTGTTGTTTCTTCCCAAGGGGAGAAATTTTTGTCAAAGACCATGGATCATCTTCAACATCTAGTGTTGAGCATCTAATAGAACTACATGTGTCATTTGAGGGGAGGCTGCATGGTTTCTCTTCTCTTATTAGTTTTGGGAGGAAGCATTTCCTCACATGCAGTTCATTACTTCATTTTCTAGGGGGAGTCACATAGGCCTTTCTCTTTTCTCTCCTATGGGGAGAATATTCATTGTACTTTTTGCTAGAAGTAGTCCTTTAGGGGTCATCATGAGTCCTTCTATCTTCTTCACTTGTACATTTTATTGAATTTGCATCATTTCTCTTTTGGCAAAGGATTTTTATTACCCACTGGATTTTTCAACTTTACTCCACTTTATGATAAATTTGTACATGAGTACCTAACATTTCCTAGTAGTCAGGACTCATCATTACTACATACATTACTCCTTAAGTTGCATTTAAGGGGGGTGTTAGTATAAATAGTGTCATTATCCACCTATTAGCTAATCACCTTTCTAGGATTGACCTATTCACACCTAGATTAAGTTTACTTAGGCTATTTCATAGTTTTATCTCAGCTCATATGGTTAAGACATGCGTCCTCTTCAATTGAGACATATTAATACTTTCTCACACACTTGTAAAGAGAGCTCACAAGTGTTACACATTTGGAGGGTAAGTCTATTATTTAGTCCTACCTTCCTACCTCATCCACCTTGCCTATATATTCAAGGCTTTCTCATTGTATTATACACTCTTCATTTTATATTGGTATACATACTAGTTTTCTTATTTTGTTCACTTGTGGAAGTTTTTTTCATGCTCTTGATCTTGGTATTCTCCAACAAAAAATTTAGATACATAATGGAATTTATGATCCCAACCACATCTAGTAATAATCAATGGTGACACCTTTGAGGTTTAGTGATGGCTTGATAGTGCTTATAGTTTTATATATGAAGCCCTAAACCTTGCAAAACATAAGTGTGGTGACATGTGGTGTTGCAAACTTGAGTCACACTAGTAGAAGTAATTTGAAATTTTAGTTAAATACCTATAAGGTCAAATATTAAATAAATATTTTTGGTTAATGCAAGATTTGTCTTACACCATTATTGTTCGTGTGTCATATTTTTTTTATTGTTCTCTATGTGGATGATTTAATTTTGATAAGGAACATTTTTCGTATGGTTTCTCAAATACAAAACTAGTTAGCCTCATAGTTCGGGATTATAGATTTGGATTGACTTCACTATTCTTTTATGCACAAGCTTTCTAGGAATATGATAATTTTTTGTATCTCAATCAAAGTATATCAAACTTTTTTTGGGTAAGATTCAATATGGATGATGCAAAATTTATTAAATCTATATAATTCTATTATTAAGGTGGTGACAAATACAAGGGTAAATGAAGTGTGTCGAAATGCACAAGACAACTGAGAGGGGGGTTGAATCAGTTGTCACCAATCACATTCACAAATCTCAAACAATTATTAACTCCAAATCCACTTTATTCTATTGTTAAGTATGAGCATGAAGTGCAAATAATAGAAAGCAATATCAACACAAGAAACACCAGATTTACATGGAAAACCCAATAAGGGAAAAACTACGGTGAGGATTAACTCACAATATAGAGTAATTGTAAAATGGTTTACAAAGAGGCTCAATGCCAAAGGCCTCACTACCCAAGATAGGACTCACTGTCTAGAAGGGAGGCTTACTACCTACACATATAGAAAGGTAGAAAGAACAATGTTACATAGAGAACACTTTCTCAATGAAATAGAAGATCCACCACAACAACTTGTACACATCCCCAGCCTTGATCAGAGAATTGTAGACACCATTATCTCACTACTTTCAAGAGTCTAACACATTGAAGTTCTCACTGCCTCAGTTCACTTTCACACTATCTTCACATCTACCTTGCTTCTCACACTTGTGGCTTACAATGCTTAACATCTTGTCTTGTATTTATACCATCTTCAATCTTAGGAACTTTTTCCAAGGTCAACTACACACACTTCATTTACAAATTCAAATTAGGTTGGAAACTCAACATTCCTATGGTGGAAGAGAATGAGAGCATACCAAAACAACACTTAACCAAGACCCAAAAAAACATCTTGGATCAATCACATGCTTCCTTAATTGATATGTATCCTTTTCATGACATGTAAACACCAGGTCGTCCAAACCTAATGAAAACAAAAAATGAACTTTGAAGTACATGCTTCCACAACAAGAAGATAACATCGGACCACATAACACACTTCACCATACATTGGAACACATCTTAGATGCCTTCAAATTCATCTGCATCAACTGCAACAACCTTTATACAAAGAGCTATTTCCATTAGTCCATCCAGACTGTAAAAACACACACAATAACTCTAAAACTAGTCTTCCAAAGCACCAAACCACGAACACATTTGATAGAACATAGATAACACCATTGCAAGCCTTCTTCCAAATCAGCAAGACCTGAAACAAACTAGTGGAGGATTGCAGATTAGATACATTTCTTCCAATCCACATATAAACAACTCTGCTAGACCATTTCACACACTAGTGAACACAACTTTCACTCTTCATCAAACCAAAAGTTGTAATCCAGGATATATCACCCAAGGATGATCTTAAATAACACTTCAAATTTGTACAAGCATGGGATAAACACAAAATAAATGCGGAGCACATACCGGAGCACATTTTGAACACACACACACTTCTGACTTCACTATTTATTAATTTTATGAAAAGCACTTGGTAACTCATCATATCAGGGCACCTACAACACCATAAAGATAACTCCATGTACTCACAACATGTCAATAATATCTCAACTATACATGCACCACTTGCAATCACTTGATAATTTTCTCTACAACAACCTATACTATGTTAACATCAATTTCAACATTAATGACAACACCACAATACTCATTCATACTTGCAACAATCTCCCCCTTTGTCATTGATGGCAACACATGACTATCTCTCTCCCTTGGACATCAATGGAAAAGAATAAAAAAAAATTACATAATTTTGATCACTCCCCCTTAGGAGTGCACCCATGACAACACACATCTCATACTGTAACAATGATACTTCCTACTCCTCCTGAGGAGTAGACCCCAATCATCAATCTAGAAAAATGATGAATTTATAGATCCACTGGACTGATGCACCTCTATGTGCACCTAGTTCAAAGAAGGAGGCATAGTAAACCCCAACTTCTCCCTAAGATACTCAAAAGTATCCTTCGGAAGAGCCTTAGTAAATATATCACCAATTTGATCCTTTGTAGGCACATATTCAAGCCTGACTTCATTCTCCAATACCTTCTCTCTTAAGAAATGATATATGATAGATATATGCTTTGTCCTTGAATGGATTACTAGATTCTTTGAAATATTTATTGCACTTGTATTATCACAGAAGATTGGGATAGGCTCGTCACACATCACTCCTATATCCTTTAATATTTGCTTCATCCATAGTACTTGTGTGCAACAAGATGTTGTTGTAATGTACTCAACCTCTGTAGTGGATAAAGAAACTGAATTGTATTTCTTGCTTAGCCATGAAACCAACTTGCATCCAAGAAAGAATGTACCACCACTTGTACTCTTTTGGTCATCTACACAACCAACCCAATTTGCATCAGTGTAAGTGCTTAAACTAAAATCAATATACTTAGGATACCACAAACCATAATTTAGAGTGCCTTTTAGATATCTGAATATCCTTTTCATAGTTGTAACATGTGTTTCTTTAGGTTCTACTTGAAATCTAGGAACCAAACATACTGCATGCATGATATCTAATCTAATAGTTGTAAGATATAACAATCCATCAATCATAGATCTATACAGGCTCTGATCAAGTTTAGGAGATTCATCATCCTTACTCAGTTTGCATCCAGTCACCATAGGGGTACTAACTGGTTTGGAGTCATCCATTACAAAATTCTTCAACAATTCTTTAACATACTTTTATTGTGAAATGAATATGCCCTTATCAGTTTGATTCACTTGAATTCCAAGAAAGAAATTAAACTCACCAATCATAGTGTTGACAATGGTTTTACTTACAGTAAATAGATCGAATAAAATCCCCATAGACAAGACCACGAAGAGCCTATCCTTCTTGAAAGATATGAAACAAAGACAACCTAAGAGATAATTCTTCATTTACAGAGCACATATTGAATTTCATTTAATCCCAAGTCTTCGATAACCAGGTCATGGTTGCACTAGGTTCACTCTCGGGTAATGATGTAATAATTGTCGTTAATCTGAAACAAACTATGGTTATTTCTAGCTTTGCCAAGAATTACTAACATTTCACATAAAACTTCATTCTATCAAATGACATCATGAAATCAAAAGATTTAGCATAATATTTCATGAATAACACAAATTCTTGCTATCGCTTAAGTAAATTTAGCATTAAGCATTCAACAATTTGATGGAAAATAAAATATTTTCAATAAAACTATTTCCATTCACTTATATATTTTTTTGGAAAATTTTCAAAAATATTAAACATCTAATCAAAATTAAAACATAAAAAATACAGAAAAATAAAAGTTTCTCTCGGTTATTCTCCATGGATGCCCCAAAGAATTACTCAAAACAATGAAAAATTCTTTATACTTCACTAGATTGCTTCACAACTACATATAAAATGATGCAAACTTTTAAAGAGGGGGTTTCGTTTATGGACACCAAATAGGCTTTGTATGCACCCTTAAATGGTGCAACATAGAGTCTTGTTTAACCAAACTTACAAAACCAACTACAAAAGATACTTACATAGGTAGCTATCCATAAAACTCTAATATCAATTAATTTCTACGTGCATACAAAGTTTTACACCGGAATGGTTCAGAAAACATGAAAAAAGAATAAAATTTAAAAGAAGTTTTTTCTCCTCCGACATCCACAAATTTTGAACTTAAAATAAAAATGTGGGAGGAGATGGCCTTTTATAGATACAAGGAACTCAGAAGTTCAATCTTAAAAGTATCTCGAAAAAAACCAGAAACAACAAATTAGAATGTGTCACGTGGCATATGCCAACTATCATCAAGAATATTCTAGAATAAGTCAAATATTTGACTTTTTTCATAGTATTCTTTTCTCCATACTTCAGCACGAACACTTTATCTTCCTCAAGGCCGCGAGCTTCTTTTGAAATATCAGAATGAAAACACCTACCTGGACCAAGATCAACCTGCAAATTAAAACAACAAATAAATTCCATTACACTTCTGGTATCTGGTATCCGGTTCTTTCTGTATTCATTTATGGCTCTAGTTTCAGGCTTCCTCCTTCTTTATTTAATTGGTATCCTTGGAAAACTCTTAATATTTGATGAATATGTTCCTTTGAAATCCTACATATTGCTCTCCAATTAAGCTTGAGCCTAGTATATTCTTCAATCACTTGAAGTATGATATCATTCTTCTTTGCCTTATCTACTTCAGATTTAGCTATAACATTTCTACACTATATTATTTCATCAATAACCTCCCTCATCAACAACTGAACATGATCTCTATTTATTCTTTCTATCCACTCCTTGAAAAATTTAGCTTCCTTTCCGTCCTACCCTAATGTTTGGGGATCAAAGCCTTGATGTGACAATATTTCAATAAATTCTTGATTTTCTCTCATCAATCTTCTATACCCAATGGCGACTCTTTAAAATCCTTCAATACATTGTACTAACATGTCACCTCCCCATTTCAACTACTTCTTCCACTTTCCTGGCAATGAAATTTTAGATTATGATATTATATTATTTTGTATTAACTCTTGGATATCTATCTGTATGAGAATTTGCATATTTCACCTTTCATCAATGATCTACTCCTGGTGAAGCTTGCATTCATCTTCAAATCTCTTTAATTTATCTGAATGGTGGTATGCTTCCTTGAAAATTCTTATTGCATTTGTAATAAACTCATCTCCCTTCTTTATCCAATATTCAATCCATTCTTCAAACACATTCATTTTATGACGAACTGCAGCAATGGCATCTACCTGCTCTTGAGACATTAGCACCAGATGTTGAGGCAGTTCAGCTTGTTCTTGGCGAGATAAAGTCAATGACTTGATAAAATTTTCCAAGGTAGCAACTCGTTCTTTCAAATCTCTTTTCTTCTGTTTATATTTATGTACTTTGGCAACAATAGCATTTAAATTCACTTTTATTTCTTCTAATTCTTGTTGCCAAGATGAGTGTCCAAGATTAATAGTTGTGATTTTATAATCCTTAGGTGTTATCTCATGTTTGTTTTTATCATTTGTTGGAGTAGCTATTTGGATAGTCCTATTACCATATTCATTCCTCTATCTGACATGCTTTGCTTTTTCTCTACGCCTAGGTTTAGGAGTACTCATTTATTGTATGAAATTATTGAGATTCAGAGGTAATATTTCTACTTCCATTGGAGAAGCTAATTCCCTGATTAACCAATCAAGTGTATCATCATTTTGTTGTACCTCTGTAACTCTTTCTTGTCTCTGTCTATTACTTGATTCTAGAATTTCTTCTCTTTGATTAGCCATATTTTCTAAAATGGGAATTTTATTCGCAACATCTAACATAGACTCGAGATTGGTAGGATTTAGCACTATCTCATATGTTTGGAAACTTATATTTTCTGGTTCTTCTCTCTGAATCTTATCTTCTTCATTTATGGCTACACCAAGATTCTCTTCATTATCAGTTCCATCTCATGTGAACTGTGTCACTTCTTCTTCTAGAGTTTTAGTTTCAATTTCAGTTTCAGCATGACCTTTATCTGATTCTTCAAAGCAATGTTAGTGTTCATTAACATTTTGCACATTCTCAAAAGAAAATATAGAATCAAGAGTATCTTCAACAACTCTCTCATCAACAGGATTTTTCTCTGCACCTTCCCCTATTTCCACTTCAAGCACATTAGGATTTGCTACCTCTGAGGCTAGCATTCCTTGAATAAATTCATCTTCTTCAATATTTATGGGGTTAGGGCTTGTATCCTAAATTTCTTCTATCACTAGGTGTACTATGGGCTTGTCTTTATATTTATTTTCTTTTACCTTCTCCAACATAGCACCCCATCTATCTACTTGTTCCTTGATTCTATCCTCATCTTCCTCAAAAATTTCTTCTAAAGCTATAGGAGTACCACCCAGTGCTTGCTTCATACTAGCCATATTAACAAAAGGGGGAGAAGTGAATAATGTTGCAGCTCTTTGAGAGGTAGACCTGGTTTGTGTAACAACATTCCATGTTACTCCTATTCCTTCATCAATATTTATTTTAGTTCTAGGTCTGGGTGTAGAAGAAGATGTACATTTAGGTCTTTCTTTTGATTTGTCTTTACCTCTCTCTACATCTTTCTATTTTTTTGATAATTTTGTGGGAACTTCCTGTCTTATTGTTTCAAGGGTTCTTTCTTCAAGTCTAACACTTGGAGTAACCTTACTGATCTTCCTTTTCTTCTTGGTAGGTTCTCCACTTTCAAAAGAAATTTCATCTCTTTGTTTTCTTCTTTTATCTTCTGAGTAGATGGGTTCAATTCCTCTTTCCCTTAAACTTTTGCAAAAATCATCAATCTAGTGTTGGGTATACCTTAGCACTGGCCTAGTAAAATCATCAATTGATGTTGTGTCTTCATCATCAACACCTGGGTCTGGAATGGGTTCATCATATACCCTGTCATCATTATAAAAAATTATTTAGCACTTGACCATCATCTTCTTCCAATTGGTTTGGGATATCATAGAGCTTGAGCCTTCGAGCAAACTCTAAAGTCATTCTTTCATACTTTTTCCTTCTGATTGCGTGCTCATCTTCACAATTAAGCCAATAATCTTCTAAATGAGGTACATGAGCATGAAAACTAACAATATTTCTATCAATTTTTCCTTCAATGTCATAATACACTCTCTGGAGTAGAAATTATTCAAAATGGTAGGTTCTCAGCTCCTCCTCACATAGATCAGCTACTTTGATTGCACCGCACTTGTAATTTCCTATTGTGATGGGAAATTTAAAAGAGGCCTTCTTGCGAGCATGGCTATAGACAACCTGAGATGGTTTTAACTGTCTTACTAATTCCAATAAAACAATTTTATCTATAGGATACCTGGGCAACATGAATGGGTGTCTAGCAAATCCCTCCACTCTGATGTAGGAGTAAGTTAGGAACTGTATGTACCAGCCTCCCATAGGCCGAATGGAACTTTGTGCTTCGAGGGAAAATCTTTTAGATTTTTCACCCTCCATTATTCTCACCAGTTTCATAGAGAACAAATCATTAACTTTTCTATAATCATCTTTATACTCGTGAATAGTGATTTGGGGTAAATGTGCAGATATAAAACTATTTCCAACTTGTGTGCCTAGAGTACCAATCTGTTTTAGTCCTTGTTTACTGGCCCTCATAGCACAAGAGTAAATAACATATGATGGCATGTAGAAGTATCTAGTCTTGGGGAATATAGTAATTTTTTCATGTAGCTTGTCACTTATCAATTTTCCCCAATGCAACTCTATAGGACCTTCTATCATTCAAGATATTATCACAAACATGCAAGGTTAAAATTTGCTTGCATCTCTCAAACCAACTACTCTACTCAACAAAGTTATAATATCTTATATTTCTTGTTTAAACATAGACCTCTAAATTACCTTGGTTTGTGGTATGATTGGATGTTGGCACCATTGTGTGCTCATAATTTCTCTATTATGCTCTTCAAAATTCTGAGATGTCTTAGCCTTGGCTTTTAGGTCAGCATTGAACATGTGTGTGTAGGAGGGGAGATAAAATGTATACATAATTCCTTTATGAGACAAGTCTACATAAGTTCTTCCTTCCTTTTCAACAATCCGTTTGGTTAGATTATAATAGTTTATGCATTGCATGAATAATTATATAGCTTCCATTGCTGGCGGAAACCCTCCTGTAGGAAGTAACCCATTGGATACAAAATTTTGAGTGCATTGGTTAGCATTCTCTTGCAGTAGCCACAAACGGATTTCAATGTCAGAAGACCATCCCATGTGGGTATTAGTGACAACCACATTAATGGGTACTACCTGTGAATTGCAGTACTTGAATTCATCTTTTGCTCTTGTGTTAAAAGTGCTCATTTTAGATATAATGCACTCTACAAATTTAAAAAATATTTGTCTATGTGTGCGAGTTATGGTTATATTTGACCAAAATTTATGTTTCATAAAATTCTCAATTCATTCCTTGATCAAATTTGACAACTCAGAGGAAAATTAACATTCCAATTTCAAAATGAGGAAATACCATTATCAAGGTCTGATTTGGTGAAAATATCATTCTATAAACGAGTAACAAACAAAGGAGTGCAAGAGACAATGAAAAACACCTAAGACCTCAAGATAGGGAAAAAAATAGTGAACTTAACAAAATAGATGGAAAGATTATACCTTGTTAAGTTGTCCTTTGGTTGACCCTTGATTTGTGAAGTTGTGTATGCTCCTCTTGATGGAAAAAGATGCACAAATGTGATGCAAGATGGATGAGAAGTGGATGAGAATGCTATGGTGAATGTAAAGTGTAAAAATTAGCTAAGTGTGGCTTCAAATGATAAAATTGCAAGAGTTTGGCTATGGAATGCAAAAGTTCCTAAATGAGAGAAAAGAGGGGATATTTATAGAGGGATTTGAATTCTCTAGAGAATTCAATAGTTTTGATTAAACCAACAAGGCCAAGATGAAGGGCTATGGTGAGTTGAGAACTCACAAGCCCTCACATCTTGACATGTGGAATGTGAAGTGGCTTAGAAATGGTGATGTGTAAATGAGGTGGAAGAAGGACATGTGATGGAGGTACTTGCAAGTACCTTGATGTGACCTCTCAATGATCACATGGGGAAGAGAAGATTCCTTGGAGGAATAAAAGTGAATTTTAAATTCACAATGATTGGAAGAATCTAGTGGATAAGACAAGGTTCCAAAAAGGGAAGCACTTTTCCACATGTGACTTGATGTGACAAGTCAAAGATTACATGGGGAAGATTCCACATGTGACTTGATGTGAGAAGTCAAAGATTGCATGGAAAGAGAAAAAGGAATTTAATATTCCTTGGAAGGATAAAAGGAATTAAAAATTCCTTGGGAGGTTGAGTAGGCTAGTTAATAAAGGATTAGAAGAGGGTTAGGTGGCTAAGAGAGATTAGGGGTCAACTTGCAAAAGTTGGAGGATGTGACACATCCTAATCAAGGATTAAGCATGTGCACATTCCTAGTGATGGAATTAGGAGGTTGATTAAGATTAAGGAAGGGATGTGACATGTGAGGAATTAAATAAATGTAATATTTATTTAATTCATTTGATGAAAAGGGGGGTTCAAGAGTAAGATATTTAATTATTTAACTAGATATCTTAGGGATTTAGATGATTTAAGGGTATTAATTAAATAATAGTGATATTACTTAATTAATGCAAATAAAAGGATGCTTAGACGAAAGGGGATAAATTTGGATAAATTAAGTGTCCAAATTTAGGTGTCTACACAAGGATTTTTAGATTGACAAACTCTTATCAATAAATCAGTTATTCGGAACATACCTGGTTTTGGTTAAAATGGTAATTATTTAGAATATAACTTCAAAACCCTTGGTAGCTGAGACTTAGTTTCTCAAAATTTTACCTCTCTTTGTGTGCCAAAGTAGCTTCGTGAATTCAATGTCTTTAGCAATTTTGCAATATGATGCAAAGTGGAGTGTTGTAGAAGCAATTGCACGCTTGAGGTGATGCCAAGTACATAGTTAGTTCGCCACATTCATTAATTACCTGTTATTTCACATTAATTGCTAGAATAAAGGTGTAATCATTACGGATTATGGTTCAAATTGCGGACACCTAGATTTCTGATTTGGTTCATTATTTGAGAAGAAAGATGGTGTGGTGATTATACATGGCAATTATATGTCATGTTGATCTTATACAAGGGATACGCCATTAAAGATATGCAATTAATGATGACCATTAGAGTTGAGGCTTTTGATCATACCCTTGAAAGAGATTCACATAACATTGGGATCTGAGAAAATATTTCTTGGAAAAGAAAAAAAAGAAAAGAAAAGAAAATCCAGAACAAGAGAAAGACTAGAAACTGAGACTGAAAAATATACTTGATAAAAATTCAAAGCAGACTTTTCAATTTATGACTTTACTTCAAAGAAACAATAAAGCAACAGACTCTGGTAAAAGGAAAAAATAACCAGGTTTTAAAAAAAAATCAATCAATGAAATACCAGGCAGAACTAGAGTTATTTTGAAAAAACAAACTCTTTTGGCTCACAAGATTCTAAATTCCAGTGTCCAGTAATAGAATTAAACATTAAGAGCATACCAAAACACTGAAAGACTAATAAGAAAAGAATCATACAAAGAGGCCAAGTGAAATTGAGAGGACAACCAGCAACCAACCAAGCACCAAGAAAAACAATGCCAAAGCGAGCGGAAAAAAAAATAACAAAACAAAAAAAGGAAAGGAAAGAAAAAAGGGGGGTCCACATTTTGCCAAGAAGGGGGAAAATGGGGTGTCTTGTGAGACTACACAACAACTAGAAACCAACAAAACAAAACAAAACAATAGAAAGTCAATTCTAGATCTAACATCAATGTCCCAACTTTTTTTAGTATTCTAATTATAAATCATGGGAGCCTATTCCATTTCCAAATCTTACTTCAGTTAGCATGCACAATTAAGTATTACTGAGCTCACGTGTGTGCAACTAATTATTTCCGCTATAGTAAACTCAGGAATATCAACTGTTTTCATTAATCTACATAATATGACAATTCCTTTTAAGTCAACCAAGGATAGAGCCTTATTTCCAATCAAGCGTCCATAGCCCTGACAAGGTTATCTTCGTAATTCCTCCAAACATAGCTCTATTGCCGGTTAAGCATCCATAGCCCCGGTAGAGTTATTTGGATAGCCTAAAGAGTTGATATCACTTTTTTTAATATATAGAAATGATATCTCATTTTCACTTTTGATATTACAATAATAGCTCATTTATCAACTTGCAAGCATTGAATCACTGCTATTAGGTTGGGAATTATAGTGGTAGAAAAGGTAGTCTTTTGATTTTTCAATTAATGCAAACAATTGGTATCCCAAATTGTAGTAGAATGATTTAAATGTGTTCATTTGTAGCTCAACATCAACTGAATAATTCATGCTAATCAGACTACATAAAATTGAATAGTTCTCGAACAATTTATAAATGGAAAACTAATTCCGGTCGGAATAGAGATTAAAGTTTTGGAGTTGACATTCTATTGACTTGTAAACCTTCAAAATTTTCTAATCAATGTAAATTCAAATGATGCAACACCCCAAAAAAGAAAAAAAAAGAAAACAAAAAAAACACACCATGTTCATTTTTACGTTCATGAGCTTTATTCCAATACAGGACCAAATCGAATATTCTAAAAGTCTTTAATTTGGCACGTTTATCAAACCATCTTTTCACTATGGATTGATTTTTAGAGAAATGATCTATGGATCATGTTCATTTCTCATCTAAATGAATCAATTGCAACAACCAAGCTTTAGTTTGATCATCTAATCCAATATATTCTTGTACAAACTGCCAAGTAGAGATTTTAAGTTTATTAGGAGTATAGGATCTACCCCATAGACCAAATGGTAAGGATAATTTCCTAATGCAACTTTCATCCTAGTATGATCTACCCAAAGGGCGAACCTTAAAAAATAATGACATTCCCTAGGGCTCTTTTCAATCAATTTTTTAATTATATCCAACAAATTCTTATTTGATGATTTAGCTAATCCATTTCCCTGTGGATAATAATTAGACAAAAAAATTAATGTTATGCCATATTCAACTGCCCAATTAGAAATTTTTAACAAAGCAAAAGTAGGGCCATTATCAAATACCAGTGCGTACAGAGTTCCAAACCCAGTGATAATGTTCTCTTCCAAAAATTTGATGACTACATTAGTAGTGCAAAGTTTGTTGGGGAATGCCTCTATCAACCAAGTAGAGTAGTTTGTAGCAGTTAATATGAATCTATGTCCAGCTGAGGATGAAGGATTAATATTAACAATAAATTCTAAGCCCCATTGTGAAAAGGGACACATCTCCATCACCAGCTGCAGTGGTTGAGCATTGAATCTTCCTTTATCTAACGTTGTCTTACATGTATGACAGTGTTTAACATGTTCATAAGTATCTTTAAAAATCTTGGGCTAGTATTAGCTCACTCTCAAAATAAGGTGTGCAGTAGCCAAAGGTGTTCCATGAGTTGTTCCAAATCTATCATGTAGTTCCTGCAACACTTTATCAGCTTCTATTCTATTTAAACATCTTAAATATATTCCTTCATGATTTTTTTTAAATAGAACCCCTCCCTTAATCATGTAACTCTGTGATTTTATCTTGAGGACTCTTCTTTGATTCCTTTGCATATGATTAGGGCAAGTATGGCTGACCAAGGAATTCCAAATGCCTAAGTACCAGTCTTCTTGGTCCTTTTCATCCAACATGTACTGCTGACTTGAAATTTGAGGATCTATTTCTGCAATAGATTTAACCAAAGCTTGTCCCCGGACTAACCTCATATGTATGATGTCTAAATCATATTCTTGTAATATGGTAACCCATTTAGCTCTCTTTTCTCTGAGCTCACTTTGTGTCAACAACATTTTGACAGATGAATATGGGACAATAGTTTTAACTATACTTCTGAGGTTATAATGTCTGAACTTGCATATGGCTTTAACCAAAGCAAAGGCTTGTTTTTCAACATCTGTATATCTCAATTTTGCTTCTTTGAATGGAGTGGTCATAAAAGCAATTGGTTTTTCTTCTTTGTTTTCACCTTTTTTTGTTAATACTGTAGCACAAGTATGACCAGAAGCGAATGAGTAAATATAAAAAGGTTTAACGTAATCTGGGCTTACCAGTACTAGTGCTTCTATAATTGTAGTCTTTATAGTATCGAAGGCACTCTTGGCTTCATTTTTCCACTCTATTTTGGCATATTTCTTTAACATATCATTGAGTGGCTTCAATATTTCAACAAATCCTATAATAAATTTCTGCACAAAGTTAATCTTACCGAAATATGACTTCAATTCTTTTATGCTTCCTAGTGGTTGCAATTTGAGTAATGCATTCACTCTATTTGGGTTAATTGAAATACCATGTTCAGAAATGATATGTCCCAATAAATTTCCTTCAATCACCCTGAAAATACATTTTTTAGGATTTAGGGAAACTCCATAAGTTTCACACTTCTATAGTATTGCTTTGCGATCTTGGACATGATCTCTTCTATCTTTAGAAAATACTGTAAGGTCATCCATGTAAAAAATTATGCATTTTCCTATCAATTCTTGAAAAGCATAGTCCATGGCTCTTTGGAATGTAGCTCCAATGTTTATCAATCCAAACGGTATCCTTTTGTAAGAAAAAGTCCTCCACTTAGTGGTGAAAGCTATTTTCATCTGATCCTCTTTTGCTACCATTAATTGATTATATCCCAAAAATCCATCCAAAAAGGACATCATTTGTGAACCATTGACTATCTGCAACACTTCCTTGAGTGAGGGTAATGGATAATTATCTTTTTTAGATGCTTTGTTAAGATTTTGAAAGTCTACACACAATCGTATGTCTCCATTCTTTTTCCTTATGGGAACTAAATTCTCCACCCACGTTGAATGTCTGATTGGAAAAATTATCTTGGCTGACAACAATTTTTTAACTTCCTTTTGAATCAAAGGCTCTAAAAGTGCATTAATTGGATGTTATTTCTATCAGAAAGGTTTCGCATTAGGCTTCAATGGTATAGTATGTGTAATGATTGAAGTTTCATATGTTTTCATATCTTCATATGTCCATGCTATGACTTCCCATTATCTTTTTTTTATTTAAGGGGTAAATTCTTTTGACTGGAGCTATGAACTGGATACAACCATTCAACAATACCACACCAACGGGGTTTGAACCTTGGTGGCAAGAACAACAATGCCACCTATAAACCATCACACCATGCCAATACCGGCTGACTTCCCATAATCTTTAAGTCCCTGAGCAATATTTATTTTCTCTTCTTTAGTACAAACCTTCCCTATGAGTATATTTTTAGGATCTTCTTCAGTATTCAAATTATATAACTCAGATAATCCTCCTTCATTTTGAGGTAAATCTTTTTGTCTGACTATTTGGTCAATGTCGAACGATCATTCTAACTCAATTATTCCTTTGGGAATATTATTATCTTTGACTTGAGTCAATTCTTCATCTTGAATTTTGCTATCAAGGCGATCTATCTCTTCAATAATTTGTACTTCAAAAATACCAGAATTAGTAATGAATTCCAATATGTTCTTGTCATCTTCAAACACTTGTAGATTAGTAACATTATTAGGAACTGAAGATGATTGCACCAATTCAACTGTGAATCTTTTCAAATCTAAAGTATCTAAAGGTTCCAAAGTACTAGCGGCAGTAGCCAAAGCATCAACTCTCTAATTAAATCTTCTTGGGATATGAGTAATATTAAATGCTTCCAAATCTTTGATTAGGTTCCACACTTGGTGTCAATAATTAGATAATTTATTGTAGTGGCAAATGTATTGCTTTCGGACTTGCTTAACCACCAATTCTGAATCACCAAACACTTTGAGGATTCTGACCTTTTTCTTGTGGGTTGATAAGTTCCACTCCAATTCTAATTCCTTGTTTTGATTTTGATCCATCAAATTTGAGAATCCAAGCTTGATCGTATGTATTCAATATTTTACCATTTTTTAGCGTCATCGTACAAATTGTTTCATTATGTATGTTTTGATCTCTTTTTTTATGCGTTTCTGGTTCAATTCTTGCGACATCATTATGTCCTAGACAATATCAGCTTTCATTTTTGCGGATTAACTCTAGACACATCATAAATTTTCTCTCTGAATGTGCAACATTATGTAGTCGGCACTAGTCCTGCAATAATAAAAAATTTAGTGAAATTTTACTTTTATTATTCACTTGAGCTTTTGCAATAATACTATTTTTAAATTTATCATAAGGATTATTCTCCTCCTAAGAGGATTCATAATCTGATTCAATTAAAAAATTTGTTCTAGGAATTAACTCGTTAGATTTCTCAACATCACAAGTGAAAACTTCTTCAATCTTAACTCCTAAATTGCATACTTTATAAACTCCTAGTTCTACATTGATATATAGAACTTCATTTTTCTAATTGTAATCTATGATCATGTATTTCATGCAAGGTTCTCTTTTAATCCTAATTTGATTAGGCACTCCTTTCCATGGTATCCACATGTGTGAGAAGTCAGTAGAAATGTATCCATTTAACATTTTAGACCATTCTCTACTCAAAAGCATACCATAAGTATCAGGTATTTCTATGACTTGAATGTCAATGTAATATTGGATTCTAGGGTTAGAAGCCAATTGCATGTGGATATTAGTCAACTCTCCTACCATGTTTACCTCTGTCTTGTCAAGTTGAGTGACTTTCTTTAAATAATTTGTGGGAGTTAATCCCAATGTTTGAAATATGGATAATGACATCACGTTAGTAGAAGCTCTAAAGTCTACCAAGCAATTATGAAGGTTCTTACCAAATATTCTCAAAGTGAGCAAAAATGGCAGGAACTCTAGCTTCCCTTTATAAAAGGCTACTTATGTGTTAGCTATGGGAACAATATTCTTATCTTTCACTTTAGCTTGACTATCTTTCACTTGAACATCTTTGGATTTTATTTCTTTGGGAAAATCTTCCAAAGTATTCAAAAAATATTTCTTGATCATAGGTGTTTTAAGTATTTCTGACAAAGAAAGGCTAATATTTACCCTCTTAATTTCTTCTACTAAGTAATTAGTCAATTTTTTTTGATGAGCGGGATCGATCTTTTCACCTTTTGAAATATTTGATGAATTGTAATGAGAGGTCACTTTAGGTAACCCAGGATTATTGCTTGAATTGTCATTAGGTGGAGTATTAAAGTTATTCAACGGGATAGACGTTATTAAAGGCCCATTGAATTTACCTCCACTGTTAACGTTATTCCTCGTGTTGTAATTATGTCCCTTTTGATATTGTTGAAAAGTGTGTATTTCATCCATTTCTTCCATAGGCTCATTTTCATCCTGATAAGGGAAAGTGTATGTCTCCAAAGTCATAGTTGAATCATCACCTTCATATCTATGAGCATGACTTGTGGTAGTTGAAGGTAATTTGAAACATTCATAACTTTCTAGGACTAAGGTAGAGTCATATCCCACAGGAACTAATTCATTTCCTTTAGGAGGTTGAGAGTCGCAATGCTCATTGTAATGAGTAGTAACAAGGAAAATATCTGAAGTGATTTTGAATTGTGAACAATCCACTTCAGAATGAGCATTTGTATTATGAATCCTACACCAATTTTTAATTGCAAGATCAACTAAGTTCACTTTTGATGTAAATTTTTCATCAACAGAATCGAGATTATCTAAAGTTGTTGGCACTCCCCCATTATTAGGGCATGTATTCCATGGTCTCGATGGCCTAGGAGCATTATACATTCGATTTTGAGAATTCAAATTATTGTTTTGAGAATAGAAATTTTGATTTCTTAATTGTGTAACTTTTGTAGTCAATCTTTTGATTTGAGTGGTTACTTCTTTCATGTCTTCCTTTTCCTCAGAAATTTTGATATTTTTATTTTCTTGAGTTTGTGAGAAAAAAGAAATTACATTAGGACATAGCTCTATAATAGTTGGACCAGGGTGAGGGACTAAAGCTTGACTATTTCCTAGTTGAAAAAGAGCATTTTGAGGAAATTTCCCATTCTGGACCACTATAGGATAAATGTTAGGAGTCATGGGATGAGCTATAGGGACTCCATTTGTATTCGAGGTAGGGTAAATACTTAATCCCATTTCCAAGATGTTTCATTTCTAAATTCACACTTACGGCTTCAGCATAGGCTTCTAGTAGAGTAGTGGGAGGTTTAGCTCTTCGCTTCACAAACATAGCAGTCAAAGGATCTACTATTGTATAATAAACTACGATAGCAGACAAATTATCCACTACATAAGGTGCTTGTAACCTAGAATAAGTCTTTTGAAATCTATCATTAAAAGAGGTTGTAGGTTCTCCTTCGAAACTCTTTATTTGAGAAAATTGATGATATAACAAGGCAAGATCAATAGGTGTTCTAAACCTAGCTAAAAAATGAGTTTCCATGTCTTGCCACGATCTGATGGAATTATGGGGAAAAATAATTTACCACTGGTAAACTTAATCACTCAAAGTATATGGAAACAATCGACACACAACATCTTCATGTTGAATTCTTGCTCGAAAACATGTATCTTTGAATATACTAATATGTTCTTCAGCATCCTTGTGGAAATAATACTTAGGACACAACTTGTCAGGATTCTTGGGTAAATCATTATATACAGAATATTGAATAGGTGATTCCACATTAAATATTTTTATCACTACAGGAGGTGATGGTGTAACAATGGTTGGAATCTTTGGACTTGCACTTGAACTTGCAGACTTTTGAGGTCTAGATGATGTTCGACCACTAAGCTCAACTAAGGTCACGCGAGGATCACTAGACTGAGATCTAGTAGTTATATGAAAATCCAACTTAAGACTTAACAAAACCAAAAAAACAACAATAAGCCCCTCCTTCTAGCACCAGTTCCTGTTGACAACGGTTTTACTCATAGTAAACAGATTAAATAAAATCTCCACAGACAAGATCGTGAAGAGCCTATCCTTCTTGAAAGATATGAAACAAAGACAACCTAAGAGAGAATTCTGCATTTACATAGCAAATATTGACTTTTGTTTAATCCCCAAGTCTTCGATAACCAGGTCATGGTTGCACTAGGTTTTCTCTCCGATAATGATGTGATAATTGCTATTAATCTCAAAGGGACTACAATTATTTCTAGCTTTTCCAAGAATTACTAACATTTCACATAAAAATTCATTCTATCAAATCACATCATGAAATCAAAAGATTTAACATAATATTTCATGAATAACACAAATTCTTGCTATCACTTAAGTAAACTTAGCATTAAGCATTTAGCAATTTCATGGAAAATAAAAGATTTTCAATCAAACTATTTCCATTCACTTTTATTTTTATTTTTTGGAACATTTTCAAAAATATTAAACATTTAATCTAAAGTAAAACATAAAAATACTAAAAAATAAAAGTTTCTCCTGGTTATTCTCCATGGATGCCCCCAAAGAATTAATCGAAATAAAGCAAACCGCTTTATACTTCACCAGATTTCTTCACAACTACATATAAAATGATGCAAGCTTTTAAAGAGGGGGTTTTGTTTATGGACACCAAATAGGTTCTATATGCACCCTTAAATGGCACAGCATACAATCTTGTCCATCCAAACTTACAAAACCAGCTACAAAAGATAATTAGATAGGTAGCTATCCATACAACTCTGATATCAATTAATGTCTATGTGCATACAAAGTTTTACACCATAATGGTTCAAAAAATAGGAAAAAAGAACAAAACTTAAAAGAAGTTTTTGCTCCTCCAACATCCACAAATTATGAACTTCAAATAAAAATGTGGGAGGAGATGGCCTTTTATAGAGACAAGGAACTCATAAGTTCAATCTTAAAAGTATCTCGAAGAAACCAGAAACAATAAATTAGAATGTGTCATGTGGCATATGCTAATTGTCATCAAGAATATTCTAGAATAAGTCAAAGCTTTGACTTTTTCCATAGCACGCTTTTCTCCATACTTCAGCAAAAACACTTTATCTTCCTCAAGGCTATGAGCTTCTTTTGAAATACCAGAATGAAAACACCTATCGGGACTGGGATCAACCTACAAATTAAAAAAACAAATAAATTCCATTACACTTTCGATATCCAGTATCTAGTTCTTTCTGTATTCATTTATGGCTCTAGTTCCAGGTTTCCTCCTTCTTTATTTAATTGGTATCCTCAAAAAACTCTTAATATTTGATGCATATGTTCCTTTGAAATCCTACGTATTTCTCTCCAAGTAAGCTTGAGCCTAGTATATTCTTCAGTCACTTGAAGTATGATATCATTCTTCTCTGCCTTATCTACTTCAAATTTAGCTATAACATTTATGCATTGTATTATTTCATCAACAACTAAATAGGATCTATATTTATTCTTTCTATCCACTCCTTGAAAGATTTAGCTTCCTTCCCATCCTACCCTAATGTTTGGGGATCAAAGCCTTAACATGAAAATCTTTCAATAAATTCATGATTTTCTCTCATCAATCTTTTGTACTCAATGGTGACTCTTTCAAATCCTTCAATACATTGTACTAACATGTCACCTTCCCATTTCAACTACTTCCACTTTCCTAGCAATCAAATTTCAGATTCTGATATTATATTATTTTGTATTAACTCTTGGATATCTTTTTGTATGAGAATTTCCATATTTCGCATTTCATCAATGATTTGCTCTAGGTGAAGCTTACATTCATCTTGGAATCTCTTCAATTTCTCTAAATGGTGGTATGCTTCCTTGAACATTCTTATTGCATCTATAATAAACTCATCTCCCTGCTTTATCCAATATTCAATCCATTCTTCAAACACATTTGTTTTATGACGAATTGCAACAATGGCATCCGCCTGCTCTTGTGACATTAGCACTGGATGTTGAGGAACTTTAGCTTGTTCTTGGCCATATAAATTCAATGACATGAAAAAATGTTCCAAGGTATCAACTCGTTCTTTCAATTCTCTATTCTTCTATTTATATTTGTGTACTTTGGCAATAGTAGCATTTAAATTCACTTTTATTTCTTCTAATTCTTGTTACCAAGATGAGTGTCCAAGATTAATACTTGTGATTTTATAATCCTTAGGTGTTATCTCATGTTTGTCTTTGTCATTTGTTGGAGTATCTATTTGGATATTCCTATTACCATCTTCATTCCTCTGTCTAACATTCTTTGCTTTTGCTATGTGCCTAGGTTTAGGAGTACTCATTTCTTGTATGAAATTATTGAGATTTAGAGGTAATATTTCTACTTCCATTGGAGAAGCTAATTCCCTAATTAACCAATCAGGTGTATCATCATTTTTTGGTACCTTTGTAACTCTTTCTTGTCTCTGTATATTACTTGATTCTAGAATTTCTTCTCTTTGATTAGCCATATTTTCTAAAATGGGAATTTCATTCACAACATCTAACATAGACTCGAGATTGGTAGGATTTAGCACTGTCTCCTCTATTTGGAAACTTATATTTTCCTGTCTATCCATATTTTCTGGTTCTTCTCTCTGAATCTTATCTTCTTCATTTATGGCTACACTAGGATTCTCTTCATTATCAGTTGCATCTCTTGTGAACTGTGTAGCTTCTTCTTCTAGAGTTTTAGTTTCAATTTCAGTTTTAGCATGACCTTTATCTAATTCTTCAAAGGCTTGCGAGTGTTCATTAACATTTTGCACATTCTCAAAAGAAAATATATAATCAAGAGTATCTTGAATTTCTTTTGTCACTGGGTGTACTATGGGATTTTCTTTGGATTTCTTTTCTTTTACCTTCTCCCACATAGCACCCCATCTATCTACTTATTCCTTGATTCTAGCCTCATCTTCATTTGAAATTTCTTCTAAAGCTATAGCAGTACCACCCAGTGCTTGCTTCATACAAGCCATATTAACAGAAGGGGGAGAAGTGAATAATGTTGCAGCTCTTTGAGAGGCTGACCTAGTTTGTGTACCAACGTTCACTATTAGTCTTGTTCCTTCATCAATAGTTATTCTAGTTTTGGTTCTGGCTATAGAAGAAGATGCACCTTTAGGTCTTTATTTTGATTTGTCTTTACCTGTCTCTGCATCTTTCTATTTTTTGATGATTTTGTGGGAACCTCTTGTCTTATTGCTTCAGGGGTTCTTTCTTCAATTTTAACACCTGGAGTAACCTTACCGATCTTCCTTTTCTTCTTGGTAGGTTCTCTACTTTCAAAATAATTTTCATCTCTTTGTTTTCTTCTTTTATCTTCTAAGTAGATGGGTTCAATTCCTCTTTCCCTTAAAATTTTGCAAAAATCATCAATCTAGTGTTGGGTATACCTTAGGACTAGCCTAGTAAAATCATCAATTGATGTTATGTCTTCGTCATCAACACTTGGGTCTAAAATGGGTTCATCATATACCCTATCATCATTATAAAACTGATTTAGCACCTGACCATCGTCTTCTTCCAATTGGTCCAGGATATCATAGAGCTTGAGCCTTCGAGCAAACTCTAAAGTCATTATTTCATACTTTTTCCTTCTGACCACGTGCTCATCTTCACAATTAAACCAATAATCTTCCAAATGAGGTACATGAGCATGAAAACCAACTATATTTCTAGCAATATTTCCTTAAATATCATAATACACTCTCTTGAGTATAAATTCTTCAAAATGGTAGGTTCTCAGCTCCTCCTCACATAGATCAGCTACTTTGATTGCACCGCACTTGTAATTTCCTATTGTGATGGGAAATTTAAAAGAGGCCTTCTTGTGAGCATGGCTATAGATAGCTTGAGATGGTTTTAATTGTCTTACTAATTCGAATAAAAAAAAATTATATGTAGGATATCTAGGCAGCATGAATGGGTGTCCAGCAAATCCGTCCACTCTAATGTAGGAGTAAGTTGGGAATTGTATGTACCAGCCTCCCATAGGCCAAATGGCACTTTGTGCTTCCAGGGATAATCTTTTAGATTTTTCACCCTCCATTTTTCTCACAAGTTTCATAGAGAACAAATCATTAACTTTTATATAATCATCTTTATACCCGTGAAAAGTGATTTGGGGTAAATGTGCATATATCAAACTATTTCCAACTTGTGTGCCTAGAGTACCAATTTGTTTTAGTCCTTGTTTACTGGCCCTCATAGCATAGGATTAAATAACATATGATGACATGTAGAAGCATCTGGTCTTGGGGAATGTAGTAATCTGTTCATGTAGCCTATCACTTATCAATTTTCCCCAATGCAACTCTATAGGACCTTTTATCATTCAAGATATTATCACAAACATCCAGGGTTCAAATTTGCTTGCATCTCTCAAACCAGCTACTCTACTCAACAAAGTTATTATATCTTGTATTTCTTGTTTAACCATAGACATCTAAATTACCTTGGTCTGTGGTATGATTGGTTGTTGGCACCATTATTTGCTCATAATTTCTCTAATATGCTCTTCAGCTTTCTGATGTGTCTTAGCCTTGGCTTTCAGGTTGACATTGAACATCTATGTGTAGGAGGGGAGACCAAATGTATATATAATTCCTTTCTAATACAATTCTTCATAAGTTCTTCCTTTTCAACAATCCTTTTGGTTGTATTATAATAGTTTATGCATTGCATGACTAATTATGGAGCTTCCATTACTGGCGGAAACTCTCTTGCAGGAAGTAACCCATTGGATACAAAAATTTTGGTGCATTGGGTAGCATTCTCTTACAGTAGCTACAAACAGATTTCAATGTCAGAATACCATCCCATGTGGGTATTTGTTACAACCACATTAATGGGTACTTCTTGTGAATCACAGCACTTGAATTCATCTTCTACTCTTGCGTTAGAAGTGCTTATTTTAGATATAATGTGTTCTTTAAATTTAAAAAATATATGTCTATGTGTGTGAGTTAGGGTTAAATTTGACCAAAATTTATGTTTCATAAAATTCTCAATTCATTCCTTGATCAAATTTGACAACTTAGAGGAAAATTAACATTCCAATTTCAAAATGAGGAAATACCATTATCAAAGATTTCTAAATTGAGAAACTCTTATCAATAAATTACTTATTCAGAACATACCTAGTTTTGGTTAAAATGGTGATTCTTTAGAATAAAACTTCAAAACCCTTGGTAGTCAGGACTCAGTTTCTTGAAATTTTACCTCTCTTTGTGCACCAAAGTAGCTTCGTGAATTCAATGTCTTTAGCAAATTTGCAATATGATGTGAAGTGGAGTGTTGTAGAAGCAATTTCACACTCGAGGTGATGCCAAGTACATAGGTAGTTCGCCACCTTTTTTAATTACTTATTATTTCGCATTAATTCTTAGAATAAAGGTGTAATCATTATGGATTATGGTTTGAATCACGAACACCTAGATTTTTGATTTGGTGTATTATTTGAGAAGAAAGATGTCGCGGTCATTATACATGGCAATTATATGTCACGTTGATCTTATAAAAGGTATACGCCATTAAAGATATGCAATTAATGATGACCACCGAAGTTGAGCCTTTTGATCATACCCTTGAAAGAGATTCACATAACACCGGGATCTGGGAAAATATTTCTTGGAAAAGAAAAAAAAAGAAAAAAAAAATTGAAACAAGAGAAAGACCAGAAACTGAGACTGAAAAATATACCTGACAAAAATTCAAAGCAGACTTTCCATTTTTTGACTTTACTTCAAAGAAACAATAAAGCACTAGACTCTAGTAAAAGGAAAAAATAACTGGGTTTTAAAAAAAAATCAATCAATGAAATACCGGGTGCAAATAGAGCTATTTTGAAGAAACAAATTCTTTTAGCTCATGTAGGATTCTAGAATTCCAGTGTTCGGTAATAGAATTAAGCACTAAGAGCATATCAAAACACCGAAATATCGATAAGAAAATAATCATACAAAGAGGCCAAGTGAAACTGGGAGGACAACCAGCAACCAACCTAGCACTAGGAAAAACAACACCAAAGTGAGCCAAAAAAAAAAACAACAAAACAAAAAAAGGCAAGGAAAGAAAAAAGGGGGGTCCACATTTTTCCAAGAAGGGGAAAAATGGGGCATGTTGTGAGACTACACAACACAGACATTTCAAACTCTTTTTGCATCTCCTCTGCAAATCTCTTGCACATACCCTCATTTCCTCCAAACATAATATCATCAAAATACACAACCACTATCAACATTTTGTTTCCTTCAACCTTGAAATAGAGATTACTGTTTGTGGAGCCTTTGTTGAACCTTTGTTGTGTCAAATACTTGTCCAACCTTGCATACCATGCTTTGGGAGCCTGTTTAAGTCCATACAATGTCTTTTTCAACTTACAGACCATGTCTAGTTGATCTAATAATTGAAATCCCTCTGGTTGTTCCATGTAGACCTCTTCTTCCAATTCTCCATTCAGGAATGTAGATAGACTTAACATCCATTTGGTATACCTTGAAATCTTTGTGAGCATAAAATGCCAAAAACATCTAAATAGCCTACATTCTTGTCACCGAGGAAAATGTCTCCTCAAATTCTATTCCTTCAACCTGTGAATAACCTTTGCACACTTCACCATTTCCATTCAGCTTATTCCTAAATACCCACTTTGTACGAATTGTGTTCTTGTTTACTAGTCTAGGAATCAATTCCCCATGTCTGATTTTTCGCTATCTATTGTAGCTCCTCTTTCATTACTCTAACCCAATTTTCATCTTTGCATGCTATACAAAATGTTTTAGGTTTTATCTTGGAAAGTAAACACAAATTTACCTTAGTTTCTACCACTTTGCTTCTTGTCTTTACACCTTCGCTTTTGTCTCCAATTATCTGTTCTTCTAGATGATTTTTCTATACATATTTTGGAGTCTTAAGAATAGGTTCCAGAGCTTCTTCTTCTTCAATTTTTTCTTCTTCTTCCTTATTCTATTCTTGTTCTTTTCCACATATAGGTTCATCTGGTTCAACTTCACTTATTTCAACTGATTTGTGCATATCTTCATCAACTTTTACATTTGCACTTTCAACAATCTTTCTCAATCTTTTATTGAAGCATCTATAAGCTTTTCTATTGGTTGAATATCCAAGGAAAATACCTTCATCACATCTAGCATCAAACTTTCCTAGGTTCTCATCATCTCTTTTAATATAACATTTTCTTCCAAACACCTTAAAGTACTTAATAGTAGGAAATTTTCCATGCCACGGTTCATAAGGAGTCTTTGTGTTGTTACCTTTGATATGAACTCTTTAAGAATATAAACAACAGTGTGAATTTCTTCTCTCTAGTATACTTTAGGTACATTTGCCTCTTTCATCATAGTCCTTACAGCCTCTTGAACAGTCTGGTTCTTCCTCTCAGCAACTCCATTTTGTTGAGGAGTTCTAGGAGCAGAAAGATGCCTCTTTATACCATGCTCTTCACAAAAACATATTAAACTCATTGGAGGTGAATTCTCCACCTCTATCAAAACTTAAAAATTTTATTTTCAGGTTCACTTCATTCTTGACCATAGCCTTGAACACCTTGAATCTATCTAGATCTTGAGATTTCTCCCTAAGAAAAGTAACCCATGTCATTCTAGAATAATCATCAATTAGAAGCATAAAATATATGTCACCATTAAGACTTCCTGTTCTTGTAGGACCGCAGAGGTCTATATGAATCAATTCCATCATTTTGATAGTTGATTGTTCTTTTCCTTTAAAGTTGTATCTTGTTTGTTTTCCCAACTGACAACTTTTGCAAACGATATTGGTAGGCTTTGTGATTCTAGGAAAATACCTGACAACTTCTCTTGAACTAATCTTGATTAGGTTGTAAAACTTTACATGTCCCATCCTCTGGTTCCATAGCCAACTTTCATTAACTTGAGACAAAAAACACTGAGCATCAACACCCTTAAGTTGATAAATGTTTCCATATGTTCTTCTTCCTGTAGCGACCACAATTCTGGACCCTTTTCTGATCTCACAAGTATTATCCTGAAACACAAGCTTAAATCCTTTGCTACACATTTTTCCAACACTCAAGAGATTATGCCTTAATCCCTTAACATAATAGACATCATCAGCATTGTGTTTTCCATCAAAACTAATTGTTCCTTTTCCAACAATCTTTGCACCAAAATCATCTCCAAACATGACTAATCCTCCATCATACTTTCCAAGTTTAGCAAACTTACTTTTGTCTCCAGTCATGTGATTTGAGCAACCACTGTCAATTACCTAGTAATCTTCATCTTGTATAGCATGAAAGGCAGTAACCAGAGTATCTTCCATCTCTTCCTTCTTGTTTTCTAGACCACATTCCCTTGCACATATTCCATGTTAGTAGACATTTATTTATTCTCTAAAGATAGAAACAAGTATTCATCATTATCACCCTCCATATCAAATTCATCATCAAAAATTCTAGCATCTTCTCTAACATAATACAATTTATTGAAATTTCTATCCTTTTTGTCTTTATTGTCTTTGGTCTTCTTGTGTATGGCTCTATTTGGACATCTTGAAGCATAGTGACCAATATTTCCACAACTAAAACATTTAAAAGGTAACATACCTTTGTACTTCCCGGTACCTTTTTTCAATTTCCCTATAAAATTTTCTTCCAACTCCTCTGAACTATCACCATCTAGATCATCTTCTATCTTAGTGGCTTTGAAGGTTTTTTCTATTTTATCCTTTTCTTTTCCAAATTTCACCATTTCAAATGCGGTCAAGTTGCAAAATAGTTGTTCTTTAGTGAATTTCTTTGGATCATAAACTTCCTCAATGGCTGAGACCTTGTCACTGTAGCTCTCCAGAAGGGTCATCAGATTCTTCTCCATTACATCTTCATCTATCAAAGTACCACCTTGATTTCTTACTTCATTTACTACAATGTCAACCCTCTGAAAGTAACTTGCAATGTCTTCACCTTCTTAAATTTTCATCTTCATCTATCAAAGTACCACCTTGATTTCTTATTTCAAAAGCGATTCCCAAGAAATAACTTTTGTCAGCTCAGTCTTAGATAAAGCACTATAGATTGCATACCTTGCTTTTTCATTTTCTTCATAGATAGAAATCTCATCTGTAGAAGAAGGACCACTTGATGGCTCAACATATTTTGTCTCAATAGCTTTCCAAGTCTTGTAACCAACAGAGATCAGGTAACCTCTCTTCTGCACTTTCCAGAAACTGTAGTCAGATCCATCAAACATAGGGATTGTCAATTTGTGTGCTCTCATATCTACCTCAAGTGGTTAAGCTCTTCTCTAAGGAACCAAAGCTCTAATACCAATTTTTGAAATGCACAAGACAACTAAGAGGGAGGGTGAATCAATTGTCACCAATCACATTCAAAAATTTCAAACAATTATTAACTCCACATCCACTTTATTTTGTTGTTAAGTATGAGCTTGAAGTGCAAATAACATAAAGAAATATCAAGACGAGAAACACTAGATTTACGTGGAAAACCCAATAAGGGAAAAACCAAGGTGAGGATTAACTCACAATATAGAGTAATTGCAAAACTGTTTACAAAGGGGCTCACTACCCAAGATAGGACTCACTGTCTAGAAGGAAAGCTTGCTGCCTACACATACAAAAAGATAGAAAGAAGAATGTTATACAAAGAACACTTACTCAATGCAATAGAAGATCCACCACAACAACTTGCACACATCCACAACCTTGATTAGAGAATTGCAAACACCATCAGTTCACTACTTTCAAGAGTCTAACACATTGAATTTATCATTGCAAGTAGAAGATCACACTATCTTCGCACACATCCACAACCTTGATTAGAGAATTGCAAACACCATCAGTTCACTACTTTCAAGAGTCTAACACATTGAATTTATCATTGCCTTAGTTCACTTTCACACTATGCATCTACCTTGCTTCTCACAATTGTGGCTTAAAATGCTTAACATCTTGTCTTGTATTTATACCATCTTCAATATTAGGAACTTTTTCCAGGGTCGGCTACACACGCTTCATTTACAAATTCAAATTAGGTCAGAAAATCAACATTCTTGTGGTGGAAGAGAATGAGAGAAGACCAAAACAACACTTAACCAAGACCCAAAACAACATCTCAAATCAATCGCATGTTTCCTTAATCAATACTTATCCTTCGCACATGATGTGTAAACACCAGGTCAGCCAAACCTAATGAAAACACCAATGAACTTTGAAGTACATGCTTCTGTAACAAGAAGATAACATGCTGACCACATAACACGCTTCACCATACACTGGAACACATCTTAGGTTCCTTCATATTCATCCACAACTGCAACAACCTTTATACACATAATTATTTCCATCAGTCCATCTGGATTATACAAACACACACAATAACTTTGAAACTAGTCTTTTGAAGCACCAAACCATGAACACCTTTGATAGAACATAGATAAAACCATTATAGGCCTTGTTCTAGATATGCAAGACCTAAAAAAAACCAACGGAGAACTACAGAGTATATACATTTCTCCTAGTCCACAGACAAACAACTCTGCCAAACCAGTTCACACACCGGTGAACACAACTTTCACTCTTCATCAAACCAAAAGCTGTAGTCTAGGATATATCACCCAAGGATTCTCTTAAACAAAATTTCAGATCCACACAAGCATAGGATCAAGATAGAAGAAATGTAGAGCACATGCCAGAGCACATGTTGAACACACACACACACTTCTAACTTCACTATTTATTAATTCTCTGAAAAGCACTTGGTAACTCATCATATCAGCACACCTGCAACACCATAAAGATAGCTCCATGTACTCACAACATCTCAATAGTATCTCAACTATACATGCACCACCTGCAATCACTTGATTATTTTCTCTACAACAACCTATATTGTGTTGACATCAATGACAACACCACCATATTGCAACAAAGTGAATCTTATAGAATATCATAACCTAGTGGGGATTTTGTTAAATATATTACCCACACTTTCCTTAGTATGGTTTTATTGCTAGATTATTGACCAAGTTCATGTAGCCATTGTAGGTTTATCATTAAAAAGTTACAAGGCATATCTTAAGATATAGGAATGGGAGTCTAAACTTTTTCCTTGGTTTCAAGAGAGAAGTTCAATGCATTCTATATGTATTACACATGTTTATATTCAACATAAAATCATAATAGAACAATATTTGCTCCAATTTATGTCTGTATGTGTTGATATTCACCAATTTCATCAAATCCAAGAAGTAGAATAGTAGTTTTGAACCCACAACAAAGGTAGAGTGCTTCAACTAGATCATTTTTTGGATGATAATGTGGTTATGAAAGATGCTAGATCACTTGCATGTATGAAAATATGAGCCACTATTTTTTTGTGACAATCAAATTGCTCTTTATATTCCCAAAAATCATGTCTTAAGGCTTATGATCTATTGAATCTTTAAAATATTTTGATCAACTATGTTGGGATAGAGGAGAAACTAGAAAATATCTTCACCTAGCAATTCATGGAGAGTAGATTCGTCATATTTTGGTAGCATCTATATCTTAAAAAGATAATGAATTGGGATTATCATCATGGCATTCTCTTCCTTTTCATATGTAATAAATTTGATTGTAGATCATCCTCTAATTTTATATTAACTTGGGTGATGTTAAATATTTTAGTGTAGATTAGGAAAATTCAAGGTTGAAGACATTAATCAATAGAAATCAAACCCTAAAGACCTAAACCAACAATGAAGCACAATCCAACATAAAAACAAAAAATAACAAAACAATGTTACCCAAGTCTTCATGCCATGATTGAATGACCTCCATTGCTCATTTTGTTGAATATGGTTGATTTCCCTCAAATTTTGAGTATGAAAATAGGCCTAATGACAATGACAAGTAAAATATTGAAGATAATGATAGCTAGAATGTAATTTCAACATCAACTAAGTAGCATAAGATATAGATTGCATAAGATGTTGAAATGACAATGATCGATGTCTTTTATAGAAAGCCAAATTGGGATGAAGGGCTGAGATTGAATGATGATTTTAATTAAGAATCCATGGCCAAGATTGCTTGAGAAGCAATGAAATAGGATTAGGGTAAATTTAGGTTAGAATTAGAGCAAAGATAAGGATGGAGGGTTGAGATTGAATTATAAAATAATTCAATCAAAGGTTGAAATTAAATGAGACAGAAGAGATAAGGATGACACATAAAAATATATGGCTGGAAAATCAAATAATTATAAAAAATCATTTGATTTAAGAGGGAAAGTGATTTTTAAATAATTAAAGATTATTTAATCAAAGAAGAAAAAGGAAAATTAAATTTCTAATTAAATAATCAAAAACAATTATTCTAATTAGAAAGTAGAAGAAAAAGACAAATAAATAATTAAAATAATTATTTATTTGTGGAAGGAAAAAGCATGGAAAATCAAATAAACAATATTTTTTTAATTCTAGAAGAAGAGGCTAATGAATAATTACATTTAATTGAAATAATTATTTAATGTGTCATAGAAAAATGGCCCCTTGTCATTTTCATGGCCTTTTAGGTCTTTTTTCATGGTATTTGATATATTTTCCTTTGATTTTATGTTGCAACATGGCTTGAACATGCATATTTAGGTACTAAAATTCAAATAATGATGTCTTGTGAAGGTGTTGTGAAGTGTTGTAAGACATTTCTACATTCTTCTAGACTTTGTTCATTACAATTCACCTAAAAATCACCTTTATACACATCATCAAGTCCTATTTTGAAGTGTTGTAAAGTCTTGTAACAAGATTTCACGCTTTTCTAGGCACAACTTCACTATTTATCCCTTTCTTTTGACTTATTTGACCCCTTTATGCCCTCATATGCTTTAATTTTGAATGTAAACCCAATAAACAACATTAAATACAACTTAATTCCCAACACACATTTTTAGGTCCTAGGTGGGACCCATTCACCATGGGTGGTGAATGAGTCCCCCTTGGCTCCAAATTCAAAATATTTTAAATTTCCTTTTGGGTTTTTATTTAAAATCACTTTATGTTGGCCTATGATGAGGTATGAATGGTTACTAAGGCACAAGATTGTATAAATAAGTGTTTTTACATCCATTTCAAGCCCCATTCTCTCATGCATTCACCCATTCATCAAATTCACTCAAGAATTCAAGCATTTACATCATCAAGTCAAGTATAAATCAAACATCTTGGAGCAGCCATTGACATCACTTCAGATTTCTCCAATAAGGGTTTGGTGAGTATTTACATTTACATGTTGTGTATCCATCATTCTCTTTCTATTTCATTTCTATTTCAAGGGTTTGATTACCAAAGTGGGGTTTGACCAAAGCAAACCCCTATATCCTAACCCTCAACACTTTTTCCCCTTTGCATGTGTTTGTGTATGCATATTTTATCAAATGGAAAGGTGAGAAAAGTGTCCATATCCTATCAAATTCATTCAAGGTGTCTCAAGCCCTATTTCAAGCTTGGAGAGAGTCTACAAGTTGAGTTTTGCAGATTCTGATCTGGCAAATCTTCAAAAACAGATTTGCAGATTATAAGCCACAGAATCCTGTCCAGAATTCTCTATTTTCCAAAAGAGGACTCATTCTCCATTGATGGAAAATCAGTCCCATTTCTAGGCTTGAACAGTGATTTCTGTAGATTTGGATACACAATTCCCTGAAACTGGTTTTGACACTTTCTAGCAAAAATAGGACTCATTCGCCTGAAATGGCGAATCAGTCGGGCAGTGAGCATTTTTTGTGTCTTCTGCAAGAGTTCAAAGCCTCATTTCACCCTCTTCCAACTTCTAGGTACATATCTCCAATTGGGTTACTTTCTGTTACAGTTTGTTTACATTTCTGGTCAAATAGTCTGAATACACATTGTGTTTTCCAACACTTTTGCATTTGGTTAGAATACATTCCTTAGTTTGCATTTTCATTAAGTTTCCAGCATTTAAACACATCCACAGACACAATTCACACCCCTTTTTCCATTTCTTATAATGAGAACATAAGCATTTTTGGCCCACCTTTCTCCTTCTAGGTGAAAAACCCTAGGAGTGATAGAAAGCAAGTAGGTGCCAAAAATCTATGTTCCATTTAATTATAGTGGAAATATGGAAAATGAATAATTAAATAAATTTATTTAATCATAGAAAGAAGGGGACATTAGTGGTGTAATTAAATAAATTATTAAATTAATCAAAGAGGAATGAAGAAATGAATTAATTAAACAATTAAAATTATTTAATTAGTAGACGAATATGACCCTTACACAATAATGAAATAATTAAAATTATTTAATTATGTCAAGAAGAAGTGGTATTGTCAAGGAAAATGAAACCTTAGGACATTTTTGTGTCTATGTGTAGTATTCATTGTGTGTATTTATGATCCAACATATATCACTAGATGTTGTAATGGTGTAGTGTAGTAAAATTTAAGTATGTAGATTTTTCCCACATGTTATACATCATAGATCACTAATCAAGTGAAAATTTATAATGAGGTTGACTTGATAATTGAATCTAAAAATTGTATTATCATAAAATTGAATTAAAACATTTAAGTAAAGATTACTAAATTTACCATTTTAAATAACTTAAATTTATCTTCTATCTTGCATCTTATCCCATGATAATAAAATCCTATGAATGTGTGTTATCTATTTCTGAAAGAATAGTACTACTATTTTAGGAAAGGTAAAACCCTTGTAAGCCTAGATTTCGGGAATAAAACCATAGTAGTAGCTCTGGAAATAATGGATTGAGGAAGATAAAAAATCACTAAGCTTTTTATTTTCCAATATGGATTTCTACATCAAATGATTAGATTTTCTCATACTTATTATTATTTTAATTTTCTTTGCTTTTTTCATATTTCAATAACTTGTTCTATACTTGTTATATGCATTTTGTTTCAAGTATAGGGATTATTTTCCTTATTTTACATTAAAAAAAAACTTAAATACACATTAAGAATATGATTTGTGTGTACGGACCAAGGTGTGGAATATCCACCTCAATTAGAGATTTGATTGTGAAATAAAAAAAAATAGATTTATGTAAAAAATAATAAGATGGATAAAACATTTTTCATCTTCGTCTATTATAATGAAGTATTACACTTTTAATAAAAAAGTAACCCACACTATTTTAAGAATAGGCACCTAGATTATAAAACATCTCAACATATGACATTGATGGAATTAAAAAAACAAAACAAAAATATAATTTTTAGGATAGTGTAAACAAGATATGATTGGAAGGTAGATGTAGACCATTAATTATTTTTGTATGGAAAATATAAATATCACACAAATATTTTATATATCCTTTTTCTTAACAAATTTTAATTATTGATATGAAAGACAATTCATAAATGCAATTTTATATTTTATTGTATTCTTAAGACTATGGATGAATTGACTAGTTATTTATAAATGAAAGATGTATATGCATACACTATTTGTCCTTCCAGTGCCAAAAGTGGGTTTAGAAGATATAAATAATCTTGTAAGTAATACTTGGTATTGTGTCATGGGTGGAGATATCTTTTTTAATTTTGTATTGTGTTACATCACAAGTTTTAGGACATGTCTAGATATTTTTTTAAATTTTGAAAAAAAAAATTAGTATAATATTATATATCATTGTGAGGTATACAAATTTAAATAATAATGTCGACATCCATTCTCAATATAAATGTCTAATACTGAGGAAATACGAAGAGAAAATAAAAAAGATTCATAGACATTTATCATATAATGTAGACCATACCGCATGTTTTGATTATAGGGAAAACAGGTACTAGTGGCTGGTGAGGATAAGGATTCTGGTGAAAAGACAGTGGCCATTGAGGATTCTCCCATGCAGGAATTTCCCAAGGAGGAGTAGGACAAGGAATTTAGGGGTTTGGATGAGGAGGATGCGGAAAAGAAAAAATCCAAACAAGAGCCTTTGAAGGTAAATCCTCTTTCTAAGGACGTTTCTTACCTTGATGATGATGCTACCTCCATGTTCAAATGATTTATTGGATATGGCTAGAGATGGGGCCATTGGTACCTTTAAATTGGCCAAATGAACTCTACAGGAGTTCAATAAGATTAATATAAAAATCAGAGGTTTAAAGGAAAATATGAAGAATGTTTCGAAGGGTTCAGTGTTGGACATTCTTATAGATAGAATGGTGGACCTTGAAGGTTCCTATCATGAATTTAAGTCTCTGTGTGATGAAAGATTGGCGGATCTGGAAGCCAAGGTTTTAGGTATAAATACGGTTATCAAGAAGTTAATGCAGGCGTACCATATCTCTGTGAAGAATAGTGCAAACTCCTTGGAAGTCCTTTTCAGGAAAATAAGTGAGCTTAGGGAGGTAATGGATTATTTCTCCAAGCTTATGGAGAAAAAGCATGCAGCCAAGGGAAAGGGTAAAAAAGTTGTGAGGGATAATGACAAAGGTCCTGCTGGCAGAGGGTCGGTTGATTGGAAGAAAACATTTGATGTTGAGAAGAAGGATTTGTTGGACATGGTCGAGAGGCACAAGAACTAGCAGATTGAGGTCGCCAACACTCTGTGTGGCTTGAATTAGTGTCTAGTCTTTTTCTAAGTTGATTCTTTCTATTTCCTACTGGGTGTAGGTTTCTTTTAGGTTGTTTTGTTGTTTTGTGGCTGTTGGGTGCTATTGGTGGTTATTTGTCTCACTTTTAGTATTGCACCCACCCATTTGTGTTTTTTGGTTATTGGCTTGTTGATGGTGGTCTTTTGAAAATCTTTCTTCGCAGCATTTTGTCAACTGTACCGCATGTTGGGTAAAGATATTATACTAATTTTATTGATGTAAAAGATTATTGATTTGTTAAAAAGATAATTCATATTATTTTAATATTTTTAAATAATTTTATTGAAAATATTAAGTAAAATTATCTTACAATACATTCAAACAACTTTAAAAAAAAATTGTCTTCATGAAGGAATCAAGATAAGATATTGTTTTCACTTTCTCCACTACATGGTGTTGTGGTAGAGAGGAATATTAAGAACCTAGTTGAGAGTGTAATATATATTTTTAAGATATTTTGATTATAATTCTTTTATGTGCTTATACTTGTTTCATATATTCAAAATAAGCCATCCAAATGTTAAATTTTAAGTATTTAATTTCTTGAGATAAGAAAAAAGTTTTTTTTTTGGATCATGCTATTGAATTATATTAATATTATGATATAATAGAACATTATATATTGTTATGAAGCTTAGGTATCACTTTTTATCTAAAAATCATTCTAGAAAAATATGGAAGTGTTGGAGATGATATCATTCAATTAGGAACTTATAAACAAGTAGTGAATGGAATATTTAACTTTAAGTTAATAAGTACTATTCTTAAAATTTCTAGAGGCACAAAACAAGAAAATTTATTATTTCAAAGAAAAATAGTTAGTATCATTACACCAAAATCAATTACTAAAGTTAAAATTAGGATGATGAAGAATTTTTTTATTTTTTTATTTTTTAGTTTGATTCATATTTTTCTAATAGTGTGGGCTACATTAGAATCTAATGAAAATATATCAAAATTATGCATCATAATTGTATGTCATAAATTTTGTAGAAAATTTTAAACTCATATTAACAAATCCATCAAAAATTTGCAAGGCAAATTCGTTATGAAGATATAATAATTTTTGAGGAAATTTTTTATTTCTAAGGGTTAGAATGGTATGAACATCTATATAATAATTTTTTCAATGTCTTTTGATTTGATTGAATAATCATATGGTAATGTAATATGTAAATGTGAATGCAAATGCAACATGGATGTTAAGCATTATATAACATATTATATAACAAAACATGGATTGCTTGATTAAATGTCACAAGCCTCCCAAATATGTAATGGAAGGTAGAGAATTGTTTGATAACATAGCTCTGCAATATATGCGTCTAACAAAACCTCTCTTCAAAATATGATATCAGGGAATATAATGCATTGCTATAACATTGACACACTTAAACATTTTGAACAAACCAAATACTCTAAATTTCTATAAATTTATATACCATTATTATGGTTTTTCAATTATGTTTTAGGGAAAAGCATATGTACATTTCAAAGTAAGAATAAATGACTTTAGATCCTATTTGTTAATGAAAACTAACAACAAGGTCTTCAACTTTCTAATGTATTTTATCTTAAAATAAATTCTCAATTCCTCCCTATAATTTGTTTTGAAAATTACTTAAGTCAATTAGTGTAAGAACATGGTAAAAAAAGACATTCTTTATTATAATATGGGCATGGGGTTGGATACTCTTAGTCTCACAATTTTATTTCGTGTTACCTTGTCCAAATTCTTATTTTATTGTTATTTTTCAACTTGTGATAAAGCTAATAATTATATTTTTCCTAATTTATATTTTAAAAACATAACTTTTCTTGCATTTGGATTTTGTTTGATACAAATTCTTGGGCATTTGCATTAGACAAGTAAGATTTGAGAGTATATTAAATTAGACCAACGTATACTACAAAACCAAGACTAACTATATCTTTGACTAGAATTTTGCAAACCAAAATCTTTTTGATCTTTGAAATGTGGCACTTTCCCATGTGGGTGTAAACACAAATTCCTAAATCCACACTAATATAATAAGGCTACTAATTCTCTATCCAAAATAAATGTTAAAATTTTGAAAAATACACGAAATTGTTCAACAAATAGTTATGTCAACACATTTCAGATTACTTTAACACTTCCTACTATGTTGTTTAATAATGTTGTGCTTAAAAGGTTTATGGATTAACTATATTAGTTTTAACTCTTTTATTAATATAATTGCATGACATGCATTTCAATTCACATATTATTATTTTATTTCTTACATTTATCAATATAAAATCAATGACTCTCACCCACTCTCTCCCTCTTCCCTCTCCTTTTATATCAAACTTATAAAAGTTATTTTTATACTATTAAAAATCATAATTATTTATTAATTTTAAAATATTAACTTTTAAACATAAAACTTTAAATATACACAAAGTTGTACCTTATATTTACAATACAAATAATTAAAAGCAATAAACATATGTTTTATTGAAGAAGTCTTCTCACAATAAAATACTACCTACCTAATGTTAATCAGTCAATTCATGTGAAAACCAATCTTTTAAGAAAGAAAGTTGTGAATTGGGAAAGTGGGTGATTTTGCTCATTTTATACATCAAGTTTGATGACAAATTTAATTATATAAAAATGTGTAGATGTCTAAAAATAATTGATTAATAAATGATATTTGCCACTGACATACTTTCCAAACTTGATTGCTTTAGGAGATTTTGTTTCTTCAATGGACATTTGTGGGCCACAATCAATTCATTTTAAATATTTTTTTTCTCTCTTTTCAGAGACCCCAATTGAAAAGTGAGTCGATCCTGCATGTGAAAATTTGAACAAAACGAAATCAGATTAAAAACAATTACATCATGTGTAATCATTTTGGGAAAAGAAAACAGTACTTCATTTTTCATGCTTCTTGTTGCTCTGTGCAAAATGGGATGACAGTGATCTCTTTGTATGAAATGTGACCCCCAGACTATATGTTCTCCATTACATGTATTTTGCTCCATAATTTCAGTTCCAAAATGGAGAAGATCAGAATGCAAGAATGGTGACACTTTTACAATGAGAAAGATTTGGATTGCTGTAACGCTTGGTATATCAATACAACAGATTTTAATTATGATGAAGCTGTCACAGACTTTGGTTTTGAAGGAAGCTCTTGGAATGATCTTGTCCAAGAGAACAGATCACTTGTTCCCTTATTCATAACAGAGCTCCCTTCCATAGAAGAGGATTTAATGGAAATTACAGACCTGCAGGAGAACCCTGAAGAAGAAATGGTTTTTGATGAGATATTGGTAGATTGCAGTTCAAATCGGGTCCAAATGCCTTGCAATGAATTGGGAGCTGCTTCAAAGCTAACAGTTCATTTGTCTTCAGGAGAAGAGGATTTAGGTGATATTACAGATGGATTAATGATGGAGGAAAGTAAGGATCGTGACAGCCTCTGTGGAGATAGTGGGGATGACATCAGCGTTTCTAATCATTATCCTACTGAAGCGGAAGAATGTAGTGTAGCAAATAAGAGTATGTCAAGTGAAACTAGGAATTCATCCCAGTCTGTTGATTTTGATTGGTCTTCTACAGAGTTGATTCCGTGCAATGGTGATTCAGTAGAGTACAGAGGACTAAGGCTTGTGCATCTTCTAACTGTTTGTGCAAAAGCAATTTCAGAGGGTGCCCATGATCTTGTTGAGATTATTCTTGCAAGATTGGAAGAGTTAGTTTTTCCATCTGGGTCTAATATGGAGAGGGTGGCCCACTATCTCTCTCAATCCCTGCACCACCGCCATAAATGTTCTGATTATCTGGTCCAGAGCTCCAATAGAACCAAATTCACCCTAAGTAAAATTCACCACCAGTAATTTACTGGGAAAATTAACCGCATTAAAATTAATTTGATTAATTTTTCATGACAGTGAATTGCTGGTGGTGAATTTTACTTGTGGTGAATTTGGTGAATTTTCCTGTGATGAATTATTGACTTTGTCATAAATTGCTGACGGTAAATTTGCCTATGCCAGAAAATTGCAATATCGATAACCTCAAAATTACAGCTATCAAATGGAATGAAATGGGTAATGATTCATGCTGCTCCAAACACACAGGAAGAAGATTGTCTGAGTATGCAAGCTCATTGGGGATTCCATTTTCTTTCCAAGTAACCCAACTGGAAAAACTGGAACGGAACTTATGTTGCAAAGAGGATGAGACAGTAATAGTGAACTGTGTGTGGGAATTGCCACATATGTTGGAGCGCAACAGGAAACAATTAACAGATTTCATTGATGCCGCCTGAATCCAGCCATTTTGACAGTGGGCAGTGGACCTCATGGCATTCAGTCTTACCAAAATCGCAATATTTCAATCCAGAGACACATCCATTTCCTTTCATTTTTTATGAGAGGTGGGGGTGTATGGTTTGAATTTATTCTCCTTTTGCACATCCTCTTCTAGTTCCTTATCAGTATCACCACCCACCGGTCCAAAGAATTTCTCCTTCCCCTTTGATCTAGTCACTGGAAGGGCTCTAGGGGCATTAATCTTTAGATATCTTTTTCTATGCATAGACTTAGTCTCTTCCTACATTACATTATACTTTGGATCCAAGGAAGGACCAGACACCTCTTCAACAGAGTCCCCTCAGCATTAATTTCCTCCTTTAGAGGATCAAAGAAGGATAAATCAACTGGTGACTAATAGCCTTTCCAGGGGTGTTATCTTTCATGCAATTAACTATTAAAAATATGAGGCCTTGGTGAATTTGGCATCATATTTGGTGCCTTCCTATAGTCCTTGATGGAATTTACTAGCAAATAAAAAGGGAAAGACACTTGTATTCTACGATGAAAGTGGTTCAAAAGCATAAAATTATAACTAGCAATTGCATCTTGGTGTGCAATGGGTATGCCGAAGAGGTGTGGAAGAGAGAGGGGATAAGTAGATAGAAATAGAGATGGAGATTGAGATGGAGATTGAGATGGAGATGGAGGGGTATAAAGAGGAGAGGGAAAGAGAAAGACAGAAAGAGATGAATAGATAGAGATGGAAGAGATAAATATTTGAAGAGGGAGAGGGAGGGAGAGAATGAGAGGGGGAGAGATAGATAAACATATAGGGGTAGAGAGAGATATAGAGAGAGGTAGGAAGTCATTATAAAGAAAGGTAGAGAGGAAGAGATATATGGGTAGAGAGAGATAAAGAGATGGAGATAGAGGGATATATGAAAAAGGAAATATGGAGAGATAGAGATTGAGAGGCAAAGAGGTATCAATAGAGGTCTTTGAATAGGGTTGGGGACAAAGAGGGGGAGAGATGGATGGATAGAGAGAGGGAGACATTTGTAGAGATAGAGGGGGGGAAGAGGAAAAGAGAGATAGAGAGAGGGAGACAGAAAGAGAGACATACAAACAGAGAAGTAGAGATAGACAATTGGAGATGGAGAGAGGGAGATAGAGAGAGAAAAAGAAATAGGGGGAGATAAAGAGAGGGAGAGATAGAGATATATAGGAAGAGAAAGAGAGAGATAGAGATACATGAAAAGAGAAAGGGAGAGAGGTAGAGATGCAGAGATAGATAGTCAAGATAAGGGCCTCTCTCTCTCTCTCTCTCTCTCTCTCTCTCTCTCTCTCTTTGTTTCAATGTCTCTTTATCTTTCTTTCTTTTTTTTTATCCTCCTCTCTTAATCTCTGTAATTTTTGTTTATATTTGTCCACCCTTTGATGTATTTTATATCTACTATATATTATTAAATACAAATATAATATAGATTTTATGCATAACCTAAATAAAATATATATAAATATTAAATATATAACATAGTTAATATGAATATATAATTTTATAATATAGTAATATTTTTAAAGTATATTTAATAATATATATTATATTGGGGCGGAGGGTCTAGCTGGATTGACTAAAGCATCCAGACAAGAGGTCATGAGGTATAATTAAATTACATAAATAATGATTAAGCACATATTGTATGTATTCTATTTATTTAATAAATATAATACAATAACTATAATTATTATACATGTTATTTTATTATACAATAATTTATTTCTTGAATATATAATATAATTAACATATATAATAATAAAATATATTATATACATTACCAAGCACATTTGTGATTTTTTACATTATTTTTGTAGTTAAAATATTTGCAGCCTCATCTTGGTTGATATATGATGGAAGCTAACAGTCAAGTGCAAGAGCCTGCGGAAGCAAGGGTTTTTTCTAGGTTAGGAAGGGATTCTCAAGGAAAATCTCATGGATTTCGTTTAAAGGGAGGCTATAGCAGTAAGAGTATAGGCTAGGGCACACAAACAGTGAATGCTAAGCGAAATCACAGTGGTGATGGACCTAAGCAGAAAGATGGAGACCGACCGGTACTGTGTGTTTAAAGTAATGGGCAATCGACTGATTCTCTCACAGGGGCCATTGGAGTTGAGGGGTCTAAGGTGTCCAATACTAGGAAGAAGCATGCAAATCTCTCACAGAAGAGGAAGCTCACAAAAAAAGAAATGATAGAAAGGGAAGGAGGGGAATCTATCATCCCCTCGTCATCTAAAGCAATTACAATGGAGCTAGATGATGAATTGGAACAAGAAGTGTTTTTTAATGAGGAAGTTTTTGTTGGGTTAGGTTTGATTGGGAGGTTCAGGGGATTTTGGCCAAGCTTGCCTGATCTCCATCAGTGGATCTCTCATCAGTGGAACCTTGTTCTAGAAGGGTATGTCCAAATCTACCCTATGGCTAAAGGTTTCTTCATAGTTGTTTTTGAAAAGGAGCATGGCAGAAACAAGATCCTCTATGAGTATCATTGGGATTGGGAAGAAAAATACACATTGTTGTTGAAGGCATGGTACCCAGCTTTTAATCCAGCCACTAAAGTCTTTGAGCGAGTTCCTCTCTGGGTAAGACTTCCAAACTTTCCTTTATAGTTCTGGTTTGATTCTTGCCTAGAGGCTATAGGGAACTCCTTAGGAAGTTTTTTAATGGTGGATGTAGGGTCTTCAAATCTACTGCATTCTAATTTTGCATGGATTTTGGTGGAAATGGACATGTCTAGGGAGATCCCGGAAGAAATCCGGTTAAAAACTACGAAAGGATGTTGGGTGCAGCCCCTAGATTATGAGGGGGTACCCTTTAGGTGTAGATTTTTCTATAAAACAGGGCACTTGGCCACTCAATGTGCAAAAAATAGAACAAAGAAATTTGTTTCATGGTGGAAAGACACTGCTCCTCAACATTATATAGTGGAGAAAGAGAAGGGAAAACAGAAGAAGGGGAGCCCTCAAGAGAAAGACAGGGCAGAGGAGGACCCAATAACTGGCGCTCAGTGTTAGGAAGGGAAGGTCGGGGAAAATGATACAACAAGGGAGGACCAACAACAGTTCAGTGAGGCTCTGTTGCTAGAAGGGAGTCGTACAACGAACAAGGGAAATGATGTTTAGTTTGGAGGTGAAGTGGAATCTAAGAATGGGGTAGTAACCCCAAATTGTAGGGAGAAAAAAGGTGGGGTGAGGCCGCAAGAGAAAGAATCTGGGAAACGGAAGGCTGATGAACATAATCAACAAGAAAAAGGTTTTCTGAATGAAGTTTCACAAAGCCCACAGGACAAAACATTGAAATGGCAAAAGGAGGCTGCAAGGGTGGAAGATGGTTGGCATATAGTCAAAGGAAAGAAAGCAAAAAAGGTTGAGAAGAAATCTTTTGCAATGGTACTTCGGTCTCAGATGAAGGGAAGATTGTGTAAAGCTCCAATCCTATGACCTATTAATGGATTCTTCAGGGGTTGTTGTTGTTTAGTGGAACCTTTAGGGATTGAAAGTAGAGCCACTACTAATGTAATCAAACTCTATTTGAAGTGGTTATTCTCATGATTAGATGATAAGGTTAGAGGGGCTTTTAGAGTTCTCGGTTGATTGGAAAAGGGTTTTTATGTAACAATGTAATACAAACTGATATTTAATTTGTTTTCAATTAATAAAATTCACTCTATTATCGATCATATATATATTCCATTTTATTTATTTATTAAATATAATAAAATAACTATAACTATTATATATGTTATTTTATAGTTTAATATTATACTTTTAATTTCTATCTAATTAACATATATTAGAATAAATTATATTATATGTATTTTTTATTTATTAAAAATAATAAAAAACTATAATTATTGTATATGTTATTTTATACTATATAGTATTAGTATTATACTTTTTAATTTTTGCATAATTAAAATATATTTAACTAAAAGAGGGCTAAAAATTTATTAAAACAAGAAGAATTATAGTGCAAGGCTTTACACAGCCCTGTTAAACTCAACTAAGTTATCCAGCTCATGAGACAAATCCAGGGGTAATTGACCTTTATCCACAATGTTCCAATTTTGCATATGATTAGAGGCCCACTTGGCCAAACAATCCGCAACAGTGTTCCATTCTCAAGGAATATGATTGAAAGTAACTGACTCCAAAGAAGCACAAATAGTAAGAATCTGCTTAACAACCGAACCTAAATTCCAACTAACATCCTCTAAATCTTGCCTATTCAACAAATTCACCACCACCTAGGAGTCAGACTCACATATGATCCTTTTCCACCCAGGCTGACAACCACACGTCACAGCATATAAAATGGCAAGAGCTTCCATTAAGTTGTTAGTATGACAACCCTTTTAAATAGAAAAGATAAACTGAACAGTCTTAGAACTATCCCAACCAACTCCACCAATGCCAACATGACCAGGGTTTCCCCTAGAAGACCCATCCGTGTTGATTTTCAACACATCTTGAGGAGGAGGAGACCAACTTCCCTCCCTATTTATCTTCTGACGAGGATGTCTACCACAAATCCTTATGAATTGTCCTTGCTGAGGAGGAAGATGAAGATGATTGCACCAAACAACATCATGAGGATCTATTGTTTCCATCAAATCACATTTTGTTGCAACAGTTTCTCCTAAAGAATGAAGAATTTTCTACCACAAACGATGGGCCACCATCATCACAACCTGAAAAATCTTGTGATTCCTTTCCAACCATATGTGCCAAATAATAAAGGAGGGGCCAACAGCCTAAGCAACTTGAAGAAAAGAAGAAGAAATAGGGGCCTTGCCCCACAAGTCAAAAGACTCAGCCAAAGATGAGACATGCCAACAAGACATGTTCCACACACCCCACCACAAGTGCCAAATCTCCCTAGCAAAGGAGTAGTGGAAGTAGAGATGTGAAACACTCTCCTCATAATTATGACACAACGCACACATTGAGGGGCCCTAAAAACCACGTATGTACAAATTATCCCAAGTAAGACACCTATTGTGAACCACTAACCACATGAAGTTACACTTGGGCCATGAAGATGAGTGTCGTACTTGTTTCCACCAAGGGACCTCAATGTCTCCAAACATTTACCTACCAAGCTACCCATATCCAGCAGATACAGTGTACTTCCTAGAAAAATCACTTCAAGCCCAAGCCAAAACATTCTACCCCCCCTAAGGCATTAGATTCACGAGAAGCAAGAATTTGAGCCAAATCACACCTATCCACTTCAGACCCCCCTAGTGGCCAATCAGAAGAGTGCTTCTATTGAAAAGTAACAGCCGATCCACAATGTTGAGCAACCTTATAATGCACAACTATGTACCAACCAACAACAATAAAAATATCACATAGAGACTAGAGGTGAGGATAAGAAGAAAGGATAGGAGGGTGCCTATCCCAAGAATCCAACCAAAAAAGTGCCTGAAACCCTGAATGACATATCCAAAAGAGCCCACTCTTAACCAACTGAGCCCCCACTTCCAGAGTATGCCAGATCATAGAACCCCTTCCCTCCAAAGGAAAGTGAGGAACATCAAAAGAATTGACACCTTTAAGATACTCGTGATTGAGAATACGATCCCAAAGATGATGTTGAATGATACACCATCACCAATAAAGCTTAGCAACAAGATCTTTCCCATTCAAAATAGCATAGCGTAAACCAAGACCACCTCTTTCTTCGGCTTGCACACAGTTTCCCACTTAACAAGGCTCCACTTAGTAGACAACAAGTTACCACTCCAAAGAAATTGTCGTGAGAGTGCATCAAATTCCTTAAGGAAATACATAGGAGTAGCCAGAACAAAGCACTTGTAAATAGGAAGAGCCTGGATAATAGAATTAAGAAGGGTCACTCGAGCAATAGTAGATAACCATTGATGAGTCCAATGAGTGACCTTCCCCCACAACTTATCAAGCAACTTCTTCCAGGAGGACCTAGGTTGCCTACCCACAACAAGAGGAATGCCCAAGTAGACAAAAGGAAGAGACCCAATCTAAAACCTTAAAATAGTCGCAATTCACCTTTGAATAGCCTGGGGAGTATTAAAAAAGAAAATAGAAGACTTCTGCTCATTAACTTTCTATCCTGAAGCAACCAAGTATCCAAAGCCTGTCGAAAAGATTCAGCTTCCCAAAGACGAGCTAACCCCATAAGAGACGTATCATCCACAAACTGGAGATGAGAAAGTGTTGGTAAACCATTGCCCCATTTCCACCCATGAATCAAGCCTTGAGAAACCTGAAGCTTAAGAAGCCAGCCCAAACCCTTAGCCATAATAATAAAAAAATAGGGAGAAAGTGGGTCCCCTTGGCGAAGGCCCCTGGTGGTGCCAAAAAGCTTTGAAGGTTCTCCATTCACAATAACTGAAAAGGAAGGATTAACACAACTCATAACCCAACTCACCCAATCAGGACAAAAATCGAAGGCCAAAAGAATCTTCTGAAGAAAGCGCCACTTCACTCTGTCATAAGCCTTAGCCATCTCTAACCTAATGGAGATAGATTTCTCCTTTGAAGTTGCCAGAGAATGAATGAATTTAGAGGCCACCACCACTCCATCTAGAATTTGACGGCCAACCACAAAATGCCCTTGCTCCTCAGAAATGACAAGAGGAAGACACGGTTTGAGCCTTTCGACAATCAATTTAGTAATAATCTTATACACCACATTACAAAGAGCAATAGGCCTGAAGAATTCAAGCCTATCAGCACCTTCCTTTTTAGGAATGAGAACCAGAAAAGTAGCATTCAAGGCTCGAAGCATTTGTTTACTGTGGAGAGATTCCTAAACAACCTCTAACAAATCTAGATTAATAATATCCCATAAATCCTGGAAAAATTCAATTGGGAACCCATCAAGACCAGGAGCATTACCCTTGTTCATCCCAAACACAACTTTCTCCAATTCAAACATAGAAATCGGTTGAACGAGAGAATCATTCATCTCACTAGAAATCAAAGAAGGAATGCAAGCAAGGACCATATTCTCATCAACCTCATCCAAGGGTTAATATTTTGTAAAAAGAGCAGAGTAAAACTGTTGAGCCTCTCTAGACAAAGCCTGCAGAGAAGAAATTGTAATACCCTCATAATTAAAAAGAGAAGAAATATAACTCTTATTGCGATGAGCCTACACAAAATGATGGAAGAAGGCAGTATTCCTATCCCCTTCCTGAAGCCAATCAACCCGAGCCTTTTGTTTCCAAAAAATCTCCTCCCAAAGCTCCCACTCTTCCACATTTCTCATAGCCTGGGATTCAACTTCCCCGAGAGCATTTGAAAATCCCAAGTCCCAAATTTTGCAAGTAATCACATCAAGGTGTGCCTGAGATTCCCTTTTCTTAGCCCGATGGTTACCGAAACATAGCCTATTCCATCTCTTAAGATGATACTTAACATATTGCAGCTTCTTAACAAAAGAGAACATAGCAGTACCATAAGCAATACCATAAGCAAGGGCCCCATCTCTCCACCACTAGGCAACGAGATCATGCAACTTGGAAGAATCCCGAAGCCACATAAGCTGAAATTTAAAAGGAAGGTTCTTTGGAATGGTGAAATATGAGGCTAAAAACTTAATTGGTCAATGATCTTAACCCCTCCAATCAAGAATTTTAGAGCACGTGACGAAGTGATCATCCACCCAAAAATTGGAGACAAGAAATATATCTAACCATTCAGAGATTGCATCTTGCTCAATCCATTGATTATTCCAAGTGAAAATCCCATTAGAAGGTTTCACATCAACTAAAGCAAGAGAATCCACATTTACCTGAAAGAGATCAGAAGCAGGTCCAAGCCTAGCTAACCCCCCTCTTTTCTCCTCCAAACTCAACACAGAATTGAAATCCCCAGCTAAGACCCAAGGCAGATATGGAGCACATGATCGGACATACCTTATATGAGCCCAAAGCTGAATTTTACCATGGATATCAATCAGAGCATGAACATTAGTAACTAAAATAGTCTCACTAAATTCCAAAACAGAAGCAACCATGGAGATAGAAGAATGGCTAGAGATCCACCAAAGAGGAACTACCTTATATTGATCCCAGAAAAGAGCCAAACCACTAGAGCTACCATGAGAGCCAATACAATGACACTAACCAGAAAACCAAATATGAGGAGCATGTTGAAGCATGATGTCAACAGAAAGCTTAGTCTCCTAAACACAAAATGGGTCAAGAAAATGAATAACAACCAAATCATGAATAGCCTTTTGATGGGAGGTGCTATTCAACCCCCTTACATTCCAGGAAAGAATAATCATGGAGGAGGTTG
>VDFB02047230.1:540779011-540857895 GCA_007258455.2 Sequoia sempervirens
TTGAGACCCAACTTCAAAGACCTTGGGAGCTAAGGCATCCATGTGTTGCCTTTCTCTTTCAGGAGAAGTAGAGTAGCAATATTCTACTTGCATTGTTGTGGTGCCAAAATCGAAATCAACAAGAACTGGTGCTAGGAGGGCCAAGAAGGGAAAACTGGATAAATCTGGGCTTTCATCCCAAAGAATTCCCATAGAGTTTTTTGATCAGCTGAAAATCCACCACCCCTGATAGAACTTAAGACCCCTATAAGAAACAAGAATCATAAGACTGGGGCAACCATCATACCACCTTTATCATCTCCACTCACTCCACCAGGCTCTTCACCAATACATCAGTGGATACCTATCAATCCACCATCACGTCCATCTCAATTATCATCACAGCTGGTTCAACCCATACAACAACTGGCTCAACCACCACCACCGCCACCAATGGCATTCTTTCAAAATAATCCCTCTCCATTGGGGAGTATTCCTGGAGGTTTTCATGACCTGCCTAAGAACCCTGAGAAATTCTGCCGCAAGTATATTCATGGCGAGTCAAGGAGTGCTGAAGAGCACATATAGGCTTTCAAGGATGCTTGTACTAGAGCTCAGATAGCTCACCAGGATGTAGTCTGCTGGTTGTTCCCTTATTCTTTAGGGGACATGGCATACAATTGGCACCTTAATCTTCCTCAAGGTTCCATTCTGACCTGAACACATTTGGAAAATGCTTTTATTAATCAGTTCATAATCTATGTGGACCCAGCTCTTTTATATAATCAATTTGCTACCATCAGAAAGGAACCAGGTGAACCTTTGCCTTTATTCAATACCAGGTTCCAACGAATGTATAGAAGATTGCAGGATCCTTATTTAGTCACTAAGGATAGTGCCATTCAAGCTTACTTTAGGGTTATAGACCCCTTGTTGGGCTTGTTCTTGCAAAGGACCTATCAACCAGCTAAGATGGACTCTCCATCCAAAGTCTATCACCTAGCTATCAAGCTATAGCAACAAATTAGTTTTCAACAAGGAGGCCTAGGAGGGGATTTCCCTTCAATAGGATACCAGATGCATAGCTCAACCCCTCCATTCAATACTATCCTGGGAATGTCTCCTTCCCATTATGGACCTATATCTGAATTGAAAACCCAACCACCTATTCCATTCTTTGCTACGGGGACTTCTGATCTTATCCAATAGTCAGAGCTTCCTCAAAGTTCCCATGGTCATCAGAACCAAATTGGAACACCAAGTCATGTTGACTAGACACCTATTTTCAAGGATGTTGAAAGTGAGAAGATAGTTCAACTTACGAATGAGGTAGATACCCTGAAGAAAATGTTGTCTCAAGTTACCAATGATATGGCTCAACTCCAATTGAACCCTTCCCAAAACCAAGGGAACTACCCTAATCAAAACCGTAACAACCAGGGTACTTATCAGAATAATAATAACTACAACCAAAGAGGTTACCAAAACCAAAATAGAGGGTATAATTAAAGGACAAACAACAATAGACAGTGGAATACAGGGCTTAATAATGGTGGAGTTCCTCACAACTATCAAGAAAATGAGGAGAGAGCACATACTGCAAACGTGGATGACCTCAACTTCATGACCAATTGGTGCAGGTTGCATGATACTACAACTCGTTTTGAGGTAAATTGCCCTCAAATGGAGAAAGTTGTTAAGATGGCACACGAAAATGCTCATACATTCCAGGGGAATTCAAACAAAGGAGGTGACTAAATGGATACTGCAATGACTTATGAGCTCTTTGAGGAGGAGCCTTCATTCTCAAGGCAAGAAGAAAATGAACCAGAGGAAGACTCATATGATGCCCAGGATTTTCAAACAAAAGGGGGACACTTCCTAAGAAATCAAAACAGGGGTCCATTCACCACATCAGCACCTCCCAATCACATGGTACCTCTGAATCAAGGTGCTAATAAAAATCCTCCTCCACCAAAAGGCCCGCCTGACCTCCATAACAAGGGTAATCCCTCTACTATTTTCAAAGGTAATTCAAGTTATAATGTAGAATTTGACATTGTTTCTGAAGAAAACTTCTTTGTCATATTTTGAAATCTTAAAGTGGTGCCCTACTCAAAGGGAGATAGTGTTGAAGGCTCTAGAACAAGCTGATAAGTCAAAAGGAAAGAGCAAGGTGGCACCTACTAGGGACGTGAATGCAACCTTGTACAGAAACAAGGTAGGTACTATTAGTGTCATTTCCGGTTCTGTCATTGTCTAGTTCTGTACTCTTGTTTTTCATGATATAACTTTAGCTATGGGGTGTTTTTCATTTTGGCACATGGGTTAAGTGGGCTCCCACGAGGGTTGAGCTCAGTGTGTTTGAATTCACTTCTGGTGGGTGTTTCTCCCTTTGGTTCTTTTGTCTTGCCTTCTTGTTTCCTTCATGGGTTAAAACCCTAGCTAGGGTTTCTTTTTCCCATTCAGGTCTACTGGTTTCTTTTTTTTTATTCTGGCCATTTGTTCTTTTTCTTTGGTGACCTGTCTACCCAGTTCATGTTTTACTTATGGTCCCCTTGAGCCCTGTTTTTCATTCGTTACCGGCCCCTTGTTACCGCTTTCACTAGCCCCGCTTCTACTTCGGCCAGACTTGGATTTTTTGGTGTAACATCTCAATGAACTCCTCTTGGTCCCACCGACAAGAGCATATGGAAGTCTCTCGGCGTGAGTTGTGGTTATCGATATAGCGTCTTGCTGAAATCGAGAGGTCTCGATGAGTGACCTTCAGTCTCGCCAATGGAACATAAAGGATCTTCATCGGCATAAGCTTTGAGTTGTTTCAGCGACATCGGATGAATGGATAAAACATTTCGATAAGACTCATGGTTTCATTGTAGAGTCTCAGCGAACCTGTCAAGTCTTGGTGATTAAGACTAAGAGAGACTTTTGGTGAGAGTTATTTTCTTCGGGGTGAGGTCTTCCTGACTCCCCTTGGTCTCCCCGAGATCCTTTTTGCTGCCCCCCGCCATGCTCTCGGTATCACTTTTGGTATCGTTATGATCTCTAGGCGACTTTGTGATGTCTCTCCGAGATCTTTTGTTTGGTGGTCCATGTTCGATGTGTCAAGGAGATGTCTCCCTAACCCCTCTGTGTCTCACCGATTGTGTTAACCCTTCAGTATGACTTCCCTTCGGCCGCGGTGACTTTGCCAAGATCTTTGGCCGACTCGACCATCTCTCCCCAACTCTATGGTGCACTCGGTATCCTATGTGGACTTCACTGGGATGTTTCACCGACTTGGTGGGCTCTTGCTGACTGAATTTTCCCTTTGGTATGTTGGCATCCATTTGGGGTGATCTCTTAGTGACTTCTCCACCCTCACCCTCTACGCGACTATTAACGGTTGTGGTTTTACCTCAAGCGAGATTTTGCTACGTGTCCAGACTGGGGTAAGCTGCTGGATGCGGTAAGGTAGAACCTGAGCAACTTAAAGGCCGCAAATGTGCATGTGCCAAATGTGAACAGTGATGTTTTAATTAGAATGATACAGGTGCTCGATAGTTATCAATGGTTGAATGTCAGGTATGCCATGCAGAGGACCACATAATTAGTGGCCCGTGGTGGCTGATGATAGAGATTAAGGGCTCTCGTTCTGCTCGCTGATATAAAGTGATCGATCAATACATCCTGCAAGGAATGCAATGGCCGTCCAATCTCGGATGATCAATGGTGGGCACGGGAGTCATAAGTGGTAGCCTGCTTCAACAGCTAATGGAGATTTAAAAGGTGGCCATCTGATCATGGACGATCAATGGTCGAGTTTCAAACTAAACCATAGTCAGGGCTTGGTATTGATGGTGCGCACAAAAACCAGAAGCCTGGAGCATTCATGACAATAGTGAGTTGGTCATTGGCTCTTCTGAGCTAGCATTCATGGCGACACAACTCTGGGATAGGGACGGCATGGCTCGAATATGGACGCATGGATTTGGTAGCAGATTTGGTGCAAGTTGATTGATCTTTGTTCGTGCAGGAATGTCTCTCCTAAAAAATGTCCGACCAGAGGCATTTATGAGACTAGGTAAGTTGTTGAAGGTCACAGCGAGGGTTTTGATTGGTCATGATGTAGTTGGGGTCTGACGTGGCATGTTGATGTGGCTCTGAGCTGGATGGCGATCCCTGGATTATTTAAAAGGAATTTCTGAATCATTTGTAGAGGTCTTCGGCCAGATGTTGAAATCAAAACTAAAAGAGCACTAAGTCACAGAGTCAAGGTTTTTACCAGATTTTGAGGTCTGGGTTACAGTCTAAATTGTAAGGTTCTTGGATGCACACCAGAACCTGAATGTATTTGTTTAGGTCTTTGAGTCTCTCCTTTGGATTGTACATTTGAATTGTTAATGAAACTGATCAAGGATCATTCCATTAGCCTTTGTAATACTTTCTTGCATTGTCTATTTTGATAATAGCTCATGTTCAAGGAATAGGTTAAATTGCTTTCATCATCTCAGAAATTTATATGTATGATTGAAGGATTTGATAAGTAGTCTTTAAGATTTGATCACTAGCTATGGGATTAATAAGGTTAGTTTCACATAGGCTTTAGTTGTCCAAGTAATCATTCCTTCTGTTTGTAGATTGTCTTGACTCCTAGCCCAATGGATATGGCACTGATTTGATATATGTTATTTGTCTTTAGGGTTTCAGTTATCTTGCTTAAGAACATTCATTCAAGTTAATGTTTCTTGTTTCATGAATGAAATTTGTATTTAATCCCATTCTCTGTTAACTTTCCTTGCTTATCTAACAGTTTTCCATCTCTTGGATGAGTGTGTGCATTTTAACCATGGTTGAGAATGCATCTACTTAATCTTATATGAGTCTTGTAGGAGTATGCATTGGTTGCTTACAAGAAATCTCAAAGTGTGCTTAAGGAACACCCTCCTAGGTCTTGCAGAGCCCGAAGTGAAGGAGAAGGCAACAACAAGGTGTTGCATCTCGTTAGTTGGCCACCTGTCTAGCAAGCATTCAAGCATTGAGTGTGGCAAGCTCATAGGTGTTTGCTCAAACCTGCTGGTTATTTGTGAAAACAACCAACAAGATGGTGACTCTACTGGGGACATACAAAAAGAAGAGAAAACAAGAGTATAAGTTGAAGCCATCATAGCTTTATGGTGTGCCTCCTCCTCTTTTCAAATATCTTGAAGAATCTAGAAATGGGTCATATCAGTGTGCAATAGAGTCATGTTCTTAATTGCCATGTTGGTTATGTTCAAAGTTTGAAGAATCTCAGGCCTGGAGAAAGTTTTGTTGCAGTCAGCCTAAAATATTTATGGTGCTCTGTTAGTGGAACGAGCTCAGAGAAGGACTTATATGTAAGTGAACTTCATATCATTTGAAGTTCTATCCTCTACAAAGAGGTGGTGACTCTGTCAAGGTAAACCCATTGAAGATTTGAAGAATGTTCCAGAATTGCAATGTTGCCAGGTATTCTTCATATTTTTGAACACTTTAGAAAGAAATGATGATTCCCTATCTAGTGATTTAGCACTACTAAAGGGAAAGGATAATAGCAGTTTTATACATACTTCAAAGTGCATAATATGTAATGTCTATTACATTTAGTGAAGGGTGTTTTGTGCCTCTAATGATTTTAGGGAATTTTATTCAATCAACACTTTAGAGTCATGAATGTTGTAACTAGGAACTCGGTATGGGGTTAGTCTGATTGAATATCAGTTTATGAGGGTTTTCATGTGAATTGGGAAGTAAAAATATGCAAGGAAGACAAGTTGTACCATGCCCTCAAAGGGATTGCAGAATGGGTCAGCAATCTTTGGTTCAAAAATTGTATGATCACAAGAGGCAGGAAGGAGAATCACTGTATAGGTTGTTCTCAAGACTTTTGGACTACTTGATAGAAATTCCAAAAGATTTTAGACCTGATGATTCTGAATGCATTGATTTGTTCTGTGAGATTTATGAACCTGAGCTGAATATGTTCTTGGAAGATATGAAGCCCCGCAGCTTTGATCAAGTAACTAACTAGATAGGGATGATTGAATCAGCAAAACATGGTTATGCACAAAGTGTAGACTCCCAAGGTGAAGACAACAACTATCCCCTTGAGGAAATTCAGATAACAATGAAAATAAGTGAGGGGAACATTTCAGAAGAAGTGATACCCCAAGCCAGAGATCAGAAGTTCAATCTCCCAAGCCAAGAACCTGAAGAGGAACATCAATTGGTCTTGTTCTTTGAAGAAGGGAAGTGTGATCAGCAATGTGATGAGACAGTTGAGAAGTTCAAGTGCACGAGTGCAGTCTTGACACATGTCTTCATGAGAAGATAAATGAAGTTGCTGATTCAGGGAGTACTCTAGAGGATATTAGGTTTGACTGTGAAGATGTGGATTTCCACTCTCATGAGGATTATCTTTTTGAAGATACCTTGGGATATCTTGGTTTGCTACTTGGTGTTGCATCCAGTCCTAGTGAGGGTCAAGAAGAGGAAATGGTTGAGAAAATGGATCAGAGCAGTGATCCATTGAGCATTGAGCAAATGTTAGATTTATTGACCACAGAATATCAGAGGGATGCACACAACAACTCTATGTTGTTGTGGGAAACTCCTATCCACCTCGACAGTGATGATGACCTCCTAGATGCAAGGTATGACACAAGTGAGTCTCGTTCTATCTTTGATGGTGAGCCAACTAATCATGATGTGCATGACATTGTGCATTTTTTGTCTACTAACTTGAATGAGCCTAGGCATGAATCCTCTTACGTGGAAAATGGTGTTGATTCCAATAAGGGATCAAGTTGTGCTTCTGAAGCAGAACTGTTTGCTATTGAGCAAGCTTATGATACAGAAGGTGATCATACCTCATGTTCATAAGATAATGATAGTTGGACAGTAGATGTGGATGAATCAAAATTCTCTGATTATTCCCAATACTAGTATGATGAGGAAAAGGGCCAAGTAAAAAGAGGAAGTGGGGGTAGAATTCTAGACCATCATTGCATCAATGATGTGCCTCCTCTCACTGAAAAGGATAAAGAGCAGTTGCAGAGTGTGCTAATAGATAAGTGTTTCTCTTTCAATGCACTTAAAGATAGTTTGCATAAAGAGCCAGATCTTTTGGTAAGTGCTTGTGATGGTTCACATTTTTTCATGCAAACTAATGATCAAGATGAGCATAACAGTTCCATCCATGTAGCAGATTGTAGGTACTATCTTTTCCAGCTGGATGGAGTTTTCATAGAATGTGACAGTATGCAGAGCATTGAAGCAAGTTTTTTTTAGCTTCGAGATGATATAATTGATGAAAATGATGGCCTTTTTTCACATGATAGTCAGCGTTTTAAGGATTTTCCTAATTCTCAAATGCATAGTGATTTTGAAAATGTTTATAATGTTGTATGTGTTGACCTCTTAAGAAGTACTAACATGTTTTATCAAGCAAATGGTTGTGATCAGATTGTGTCTTCATGTGGTCTTAACCATCATTCACAGGTTTTTCCATCAAATACAAAATCAGAGAATCAAGAGGTTGGCAATGATGAGGTTTATTGGATCTAGTTGCTAGTTGAAGATAAGACTAAATAGAGAACAAGTTTTCACTTGCACAGAGGCAATCAGATACTTGTGTTTGTAGAGGTGCATTCATTTATATTGTTGTAGATTGGTAGAGGCAAGCACAAGTTAGGGAATGTCAGCTCATTTAGCAGAATTGTGTTTGACAGAGGAAAGCTGTGGCTTCACATTTTCATTTGGTGGCCTAGTGTCATCAAATGAAATAAAGAATCAACAATGTGACTCTTGAATTTCCTGTTCATGGAAAATTCTCGAAGTGGTGCTTCATCTGAAGCATTTCTTTTTCCATGAACATTAGGTTAGGTTTTTTCTTTTCTGGTTGATTTTGTTTTGCTATGTCTGCTAACCTTGTCCGATTAGCTCCTTGTTGTTTTGGTTTTTCCTTTTGTTCTGGTTTTCTCTCCCTCAGATCTAAATTCTTGCTATGCCCACCACGGGCATACATTCCCAACTAGAGCCTATGTTAGTGCCATTTCTAGTTCTCTCATTGTCTAGTTGTGTACTCTTGTTTTTCATGATATAACTTTAGCTATGGGGTGTTTCTCATTTTGGCACATGGGTTAAGTGGGCTCCCACGAGGGTTGAGCTCAGCATGTTTGAATTCATTTTTGGTGGGTGTTTCTCCCTTTGGTTCTTTTTTCTTGCCTTCTTGTTTCCTTCATGGGTTAAAACCCTGGCTAGGGTTTCTTTTTCTCGTTCGGGTCTGCAGGTTTCTTTTTTTTTTATTCTGGCCATTTGTTCTTTTTCTTTGGTGACATGTCCGTCCGGTTCATGTTTTACTTATGGTCCCCTCGAGCCCCTTTTTCATTCGTTACCGGCCCCTTGTTACCGCTTTCACCGGCCCTGCTTCTACTTTGGCCAAACTTGGAGTTTTCGGTGTAACATCTCAACGAACTCCTCTTGGTCCCACCCATAAGAGCATATGGAAGTCTCTCGGTGTGAGTTGTGCCTATCGATATAATGTCTTGCCAAATTTGAGAAGTCTCAGCGAGTGACCTTCGGTCTCTCCGATGGAACATAAAGGGTCTTCGTCGGCATAAGCTTTGAGTTGTTTCAATGACATCGAATGAAATATGGATAAATTTTTTTGATAAGACTCATGGTTTTGTTGTAGAGTCTCAGCGAACCTGTCAAGTCTTGGTGATTAAGACTAAGAGAGACTTTCGGTGAGAGTTATTTTCTTCAGGGTGAGGTCTTCCCGACTCCCCTTGGTCTCCCCAAGATCCTTTTTTTCGCCCCCGGCCATGCTGTCGGTATCACTTTTGGTATCGTTATGATCTCTGGGTGACTTCGTGATGTCTCTCTGAGATCTTTTGTTTGGTGGTCCCCATTTGATGTGTCAGGGAGATGTCTCCCTGACCCCTCCATGTCTCACCGATTGTGTTAACCCTTCAGCATGACTTCCCTTCAGCCGTGGTGACTTCGCCAAGATCTCTAGCTGACTCGGCCATCTCTCCCCGACTCTATGGCGCACTCAGTATCCTATGTGGACTTCGCTCGGATGTTTTGCCAACTTGGTGGCCTCTTGCCGACTAACTTTTCCCTTCAGTATGTTGGCATCTATTCAGGGTGATCTCTTAGCGACTTCTCCACCCTCACCCTCCACGTGACTATTAACGGTTGTGGTTTTACCTCCAGTGAGATTGTGCCACGTGTCCAGTCTAGGGTGAGCTGCTAGATGCGGTAAGGTAGAACCCAATCAACTTAAAGGCCGCAAATGTGCATGTGGCAAATGTGAACGGTGATGTTTTAATCAGAACGATACAGGTGCTCGATGGTTATCAATGGCCGAATGTCAGGTATGCCATGCAGAGGACCACATAGATCAGTGGCCCGCGGTGGCCGATGATAGAGATCAAGGGCTCTTGTTCTTCTCACCGATACAAAGTGATCGATCAATACATCTTGTGAGGAATGCGATGGTTGTCCGATCTTGGATGATCGACGGTGGGCGTGGGAGTCATAAGTGGTAGCCTACTTCAATGACTAATGAAGATTTAAAAGGTGGCCATCTGATCATGGATGATCAACGGTCGAGTTTCAAACTAAACCACAGTCAGGGCTTGGTATTGACGGTGCTCGTGAAAACCAGAAGCTTGGAGCATTCATGGCGACAGTGAGTTGGTCGCTGGCTCCACTGAGCTAGTATTCATGGTGACGTGACTCTAGGACAGGGATGGCATGGCTCGAGTATGCATGCACAGATTTGGTGCAAGTTGATTGATCTTTGTTTATGTGGGAATGTCTCTCCTAACAGATGTCCAACTGGAGGCATTTATGAGACCAGGGAAGTTGTTGAAGGTCACAGCGATGGTTTTGATTGGTCACGATGTAGTCGGGGTCTAACGTGGCATTTTGATGTGGCTCTAAGCTGGATGGCGATCCCTGGACTATTTAAAAGGAATTTCTAAATCATTTATAGAGGTCTTTGGCCAGATACTGAAATTAGAACTAAAAGAGCACTAAGTCACAGAGTCAGGTTTTTACCAAATTTTGAGGTCTAGGGTTACAGTCTGTAAATTGTAAGGTTCTTGGATGCACACCAAAACTCGAATGTACTTGTTTAGGTCTTTGAGTCTCTCCTTTGGATTGTACATTTGAATTGTTAATGAAACTGATCAAGGATCATTCCATTAGCCTTTGTAATACTTTCTTGCATTGTCTGTTTTGATAATAGCTCATGTTCAAGGAACAGGTTAAATTGCTTTCATCATCTCAAAAATTTATATGTATTATTGAAGGATTTGATAAGTATTCTTTAACATTTGATCACTAGCTATGGGATTAATAAGGTTAGTTTCACATAGGCTTTAGTTGTCCAAGTAATCATTCCTTCTATTTGCAGATTGTCTTGACTCCTAGCCCAATGGATATGGCACTAATCTGATATATGCTATTTGTCTTTAGGGTTTCAGTTATCTTGCTTAAGAACATTCATTCAAGTTAATGTTTCTTGTTCATGAATGACATTTGTGTTTAATCCCATTCTCTATTAACTTTCCTTGCTTATCCAATAGCTTTCCATCTCTTGGATGAGTGTGTGCATTTTAACCATGGTCAAGAATGCATCTGCTTAATCTTATATGAGTCTTGTAGGAGTATGCACTGGTTGCTTACAAGAAATCTCAAAGTGTGCTTAAGGAACACCCTCCTGGGTCTTGCAGAGCCTGAAGTGAAGGAGAAGGCAACAACAAGGTGTTGGATCTCGTTAGTTGGCCACCTGTCTAGCAAGCATTCAAGCATTGAGTGTGGCAAGCTCATAGGTGCTTGCTTAGACCTGCTGGTTAGTTGTGAAAACAACCAACAGATACTCCACCTTTCCTTTTAAGTTTGAGAATTTTTGGAAAGAACCTTCACAACTATCTGCTAGATTCAGGGGCTTCAAGAAATGTCATGTCATTTTCCATATGTAAGAAGTTGGGATTGGACCCTATTCATACAAATAAGAAGGTCATTCAACTTGACAAAACAGAGGTCAATGTGGTAGGTGAATTAAGAAACATACACATTCAAGTAGGATCAGATCCTAGGATCCTAACAAACATAGACATCCAAGTGGCAGACATTCTCGAGACCTATGGTATGCTACTAAGCCGAGATTTGATGAAAAATTTAGGGGTATATCTTTCCCTTGACTTTTCACATATGTGGCTACCATGGAAAGGGATTCCTAATTAGATCAGGATTGAGACCGAGCCTCGCCTCAAGCATGTCATTACTGAATATTGCCATAATGAGGTAGTCTATAGAATAGGTGTGTATAAAAGAGATGAAATTTTAACCTTCTCTATTCTTGATCCTAAAGATTTGTGAATACCAGGGTTCCCTGATCGTACAATTAATGAAAACCAATAAGAATTGGTCATAAAACTATAGCAAGACCAGCTGGTCTTGGGAGAAGGGGTAGATCTGCAAATTCTCCTGCTCCCTAATTAGTGCAGGGTACATTACCAAAGCCACTCAGAATTGACTTGTCAACCCTACATTGACATTTTAAATCATATTTCTCAAGCCGAGGAGGCTAGCTCAAGTCACCTTGAGACTATTGCAAACCACTTTTCATTTGAAGCCCAAGAAGCAATAATGCTAACTAGGGATAGAATGCCTTCAAAGGGAGTTCTTCCTCAAATAGAGCCCACCCCAGATATACTCTTGAATTAGCATATTGACAAAGAGCAACCCCAAGGTCTGTCAAGAACCCCTGCACTCACAAATGAAACAAAACCCAAGGAATCAACCAAAGGGACAAGTGACGGCCAAGAAGATAACCACAGGTTACATAATGCAACTAAGTAGGAATTGGAGAAAGTACCTAGAGAACCTTTAGACAATCCTTTTCCTATGTCTGGTCCAAGAGATCAAGAAGTTCCACCTTTGGTTAATCCTATTCAAATCTATGAAAACTTTAAAAGGATTAACCCCTGCTTGTGATTAGTTGTGGACCCTTACCTTTGATGGATCCAAGTCTAAGACAAGCAGTGGTGTTGGAATTGTACTAACCAGCCCTCAAGGGAGAACCTTCTTTACCTCTTATAGGTTGCAGTTTGGATGCACAAACAACGTGGCAGAATGAGGCTTTGGCATAGGGACTAATGTTTTCCCACGAAGAAAATCATAGCCTTGATGGTCAAGGGAGATTCAAAAATTGTTGTCAAGAAAGTGCGCAACCAATATACATGTCACAACAAGAGGCTGGCAGCATATAGGAACAAGGTATGAAACTTGATCGAGGACTTTGATGCTTTTGGGATTAGCTTAATCCCTAGAGAAGAAAATCAGGTAGCTGATTCACTGGCTATTGCTGCAAGCACCTTGGAACCTATGCAGGGCTCAAAATTCAAAAGATTCTCAGTGGAACTAATGTTCACCCCATCTGTTCCTAACAATATCAAGAATTTATAGGTCTTTGATGATGACCAACATATCCTTGCTTTCCTAGCAAGTTCTGATGTTTTTGAGGGGAAAATTATTGATGATTCCAATAGGGATCAAGGAGATTGGAACCCTGGAGATTGTGATACAGAAGGGGTTTTTAATCTGAAAAGTAATAACATTCCCAAGGGAATGGTTGCTCTAGAGATAATCTTTGACTCAGATTTGAGGGCTCAAGAGAATATACCAGCTAAAGACAAAGGAGGCGAATATGAAATAGTTAACCTAGATGACTTGGGTCCTGAAAGGAGTGTCTACATAGGGAAGGCCTTCCCTGAAGCAATTAAAGAAGACATACTGAGGGTGCTTAAAAAGGATATTGTTGTAATTGCTTGGGGGTATGCAGACTTCCAGACATTCGATGCTTCTATTATGACTCACACTATTCCTTTGAAGCCCGAGGCTAAACCCTCCCAAAAAAACTAGCATCCTGTCAATGCCTTGATCGAGCCATTGATCTATAAGGAAGTTCATAAATTGCTGTCTGCAAGAATAATCTTCCCTATGCACCATTCAATGTGGGTGGCTAACTTAGTCCCAGTCCGCAAGAAGAACGGGGAGATTAGGCTATGTGTCGACTTTTGGAACCTAAATAGGGCTTCAGAGAAGGATAATTACCCGCTCCCTTCCTTGGATGAGGTACTATAGACTGTCAATGGAGTACAGATGATTTCATTCTTGGACAGTTACTCTGGATACAATCAGGTAATGGTCAACTTTCAAGACAGGATGAAGACGGCTTTCACCACCAAGTGGGGGACATTTGCATATAGAATAATGCCATTCAGTTTGATAAATGCTGGAGCAACTTTCCAGCGCGCCATGGACAGAGCTTTCAAGGATCTGATTGGAAAATACATTATTGTTCACATTGATGACTTGATAGTGTTCTCCAAGGATCAACTCAATCATGCTGTCGATTTGGCTAAGGTTCTCCAGAGATGTATTCAATATGGTCTCTCCTTGAATCCCAACAAGTGTGTGTTCAGAGTTTCTGAGGGAAAGCTCTTGGGACATATAATTTCAAAAAGGGGAATCTCAATTGACCCAGACCGAGTCGAATCTATTCTAAAGATCACCCAGCCAGGAAGCAAGAAAGAAATGAAGTTTTTCTTCAATAAAATCAACTATGTGAGGAAGTTCATCATGGGCTTTGCTAAAATCGTGAAACCCCTGAACAAAATGATGAAGAAGGATGCCAAAATGGAATGGATTGAGGAGGAAAAGGCTACATTCGTGCAAATCAAGCTATCCATCTCAGAAGTGCCGGTCCTCACCAGCCCTGACTACATCAGAACATTCTGCATCTATTCTTTTGCATCTAAACATTCTTGTGCAGCTGTTCTAACTCAGCGAGGAGAAGAGTCAGAGGAGAGGCCAATCGTATTCATGAGTTCTCCATTCAAAAATGCAGAAATCAAATACCCTCCTCTTGAGAAGCAAACCTTCGCGTTAGTTCAGGCCGTTAAGAAGTTCCAGCATTACATTCTTTGAAGCCAAATTGTCGCTTCAGTTCCAGATGCAGCTATGAAGTCTTTACTGATGCAGAGTGAGCTAGGAGAAAGGAGAGGCAAATGGATTTCTATTTTACAAGAATTTTATCTCGAGATACATCCCATGAAACTAGTTAGGGGTACAGGTCTATCCCAATCCATGGCAAATGCTGGTGAAAACATCATCTGTCAGCAATACACGACCCAGTCTTTCTCTAACAACCCCTTGTATGTTGATACCATTTTCTTTATGCTCAATAATCGATGTCCAGAAGGAATGAATGCCACTCAAAGGAGAGCCCTAAGACTGAAGAGTTCTCATTACATGCTCAAAGGAAGGTTGTTGTATAGAAGGAATTTTGAAGGGGTATACCTGAGATTCCTTGATCATCAAGAGGCCAAGCAGGTGATTTCTGAGTTTCATGGGAAGCATGGCATAGGTCATGGTTCTGCAGATGCTCTAGCACACCAAATCCTCGGGTCTAGTTATTATTGGCCCTATGTATTCAAGGATGCCAATCAACATGTGAGAACATGTCACACGTGCCAAGTTTCTACACCAAGGGAATGCCATGCAACCATGCCACTACAGCCAGTTTACGAGGTAAGGCCATTTGCCCAGTGGGCATTGGATTTCATTGGAGTGATTAAGCCAACTTCCTCTATAGTAAATAAGTTTATCTTGATTGCTATTGATTACTACATGAGGTGGACAGAGGCCATACCTTGCAAAAAGAGCACAACGGAGGTAGTGATCAAGTTCCTCACCGAATGCATCACTACTAGGTTTGGGGTACCCTTCGCTCTGGTATGTGATAATGGTTCCACTTTTTCTTCTACTGAGTTTATTTCCTAGGCATATAATCACAAAATTGTCTTGAAGTATTCCTCAAACTATTATCCACAAGACAATGGGGTTGCAAAGTCTACCAATAAGAATCTCTTAGGGGTGATTAGGAAGCTGTTGGAACATAACCCTAGAGATTGGCATACCTAGCTAAGATTCACATTATAGGCATATAGGACTAGGATTAAGGCCACCTTAAACACCTCACCATTCAAGCTGGTATATGGCCAAGAGCCTGTCTTTCCTGTCCATCTGTAAATACCTATCCTAGAGTTCATGCATAAATTTTACTCCAATAACAATAGGATAGAGATCAAGTTAGCTGCTTTGTTGAAATTGGAAGAGCAGAGAAATGTGGCCTTACAACAATTCTTTAGGCATCAGGCTATTGTCAAGCGATGGTTTAAAAAAAGAGCTAAGATAAAAGCTATTAGGATATCAGACCTAGTACTATTATGGGATAAAGCCAATGAAAAGAAGGGCAGCCACCGAAAGTTTGACAAACTATGGCTAGGTCCTTATCAAATTGTTGAGATCCTAGGGGAAAATGCTTTCAAACTGAGTAGCCTAACTGGAGAGTTGGTTCCTTTGCCTATTAATGGGCAATTCCTTAAAAACTATTTTGAATCTTGAGGCTTGTTAATTTCTATTTTGTATATAATTTTTTTCATTGTTTTCTTTGTGTAAATAATTTATTTTGTCTCCTGTTTGTAAATAACTCTTTCCTTTATGTGAATAATTTTCTACTCTTGGTGTAAATGATGTGGCTCTTGTCTGTAAATAGCTTCCTATTTGTACGTTTGTCCCTATCTCCTTTGTTTCTTTTCCTTTTGTTTTCTGTTTGTTCTATTCTTTGGGGCTTTTTAACCTGTTTCTTTCTATTTGAAGTTGTGGATTGTTATCTGAAGCATGCTTTAGTCACTAGGAGAGAAGTGGTTTATATAGTTTCACATTCTCTAGTCAGGTTATTTTATCCTCAATTCGTTGTTTCATGCTTGTCGTCAATAAAAGTTGTGGAAAGTTTTGAAAACAAGGTACCAAGTAATAAATCTTTCATCAGCTCCCCTGAATTTGTTACAAATCATTAAAATTATCTCCTCTTCTAGTAGTCTATTTTTCATAGGATGACAGTGTTGTAAGACTTGAGTGAAAAATCTAACTTCCAAGTGTTGTTATGAGGTCCATTGTAGTTTTCAACCCAGATTAGATATTAAATATTTGACATATTGAAAAGGAAAAGAGAATTAAATGAAATATCTACAAAAAAAAGAGAAAAAAATTATCAAAAGAAAAAGAGGATTCAATATGAATGGGTGATTCCAGTATCTCTACTGGGGCTATGGACACCTGACTGGTAGTAGAGCAATGCTGTGAGAGAACTAGAGGTATCTCCTTTAGGGCTTTGGATGCCTGACTGGAAACGGAGCAATGCCCGAGATATCATTGCATGAAGGAAATCAACTCATGTAGTTCAAATCTTTCACATTGTTATTCAAAAGATGAAGAAACTTTACAAAAGGGTGATGCACAATCAAGCACACACATAGATTCAGGGGTAGCCATTGATTGACTTACATTTGAGATTCTAGCTCTACCTTGCTTGTTTTAACTGACCTAACTAGAGTTGTGATGTTCATGAAGTAGGAGTTTTGGGTAGCTGAATCCTTCAAATTCATGAAAATGGTTAAACCATTTTCCTAGCCGAGTCGCCATTTGTTATGCCTTGCATAACTACCCCACTTTGATCTGGATCGAAATGGGTCCCCCTTCTCTTTTGGTTTCTTTGCCTCTGTTATTTTCTTCGCTTTTGGGAGTTCTTTTGTTTCTCTATGTTTTATCTTTTGTTCTATTTGATTTAATTTTGGTTCAACCTCAGTTGGAATTCGGGTTTTCTCCTGAGTTCAAGATTTTCCACCCCATTCAGATTTTCCCAGGTCTCGCTTGAGCTCCGGCTGAGCATTGTGGGTTTGCGGATTTGCAGTCTTCGTGGAGATCCACATGGACTGGATTTTTGTGGATTTCTTTCTTCCCAGGATTTTCCCAAAGTTCATTGTTCCTTGTTTGTCCTAGGTTTTCTGAAATGTCTTCTCCTTCGCAAAATTTTGTCCCGCATGGATTTCCCCAGAATCTAGTGGAATGTGAACAAGTATGGAGTAACTCTAAGTTAATATCACTCATTTCAGTGATGATTTTGAATAATTAGCTTCTCTTTGTATGATCTTCTCTGTTGAATGCAGGATTAAATCGCGTATAGGATGATTTTTGCTAGGGGAGCTCAGTTGGGGTCCATGCTTCAGTCTAGTTGGTCGTGAAAATTGGCTAAGGCAAAGGTCAGCAAGACTTACTAGGCTCTTACCGACTAGAGGCTGGGCTCTAATTGTTTTGAAATCCAAAGAATCAGAATACTCCCCACTGTGCATCTTATCGGCGTAGGGTTATCATGGTCTCCCCGACCTATGGTTCGTTTGGTTCAAATATGTGTTTATGTTGCCTATCGGCAAGACCCTAGAGATGTCACAACTATCAGAAATCATATGCGGGATCCATCGGCAAGATAGGGGTCATCATCCCAGCGACATGAACTTCCCATCAGCATGAGGGGTGTCCTTCGGAGAGATTTCTCGGTGAGATCTTTGGGTTTCACCGACTAGGAAAAAAGGGTCTAACACTTTGGCATGAGTTTTCTCTTCGGTATGTGCTCTCACTAAACGCCAGGAGTCTTGCTGATAGGAAAGGGGTCTGTATTTCAGAAAAGCAAGTTAACGTCACCAAGATGTCTTGGCGAGTGGGTGTAGTCTCACTGACAAGGGTGTCTTCAGTAAGAGAGTTAATATGTATCGGCGACCAAAGAATGAACATGCGGGGGGCTTTTTCCAGGACATGAGGTTTATGTGCAATATCTCCCTGACAAAGGGGGATTATAGCGATACATGTGGGACAAAGAGAAAATTTCGCTATGACCATAGGAGGGCTCCTAGCGATAGCAGAATTCGGCAAGAGAAAAGGAGTTCGGTAAAAAGTCTCCCCAGAGCATTATGGTCACCTCGACATCAGAAAGGGAAGCTTGCCAAGAGATATGAGGTCACCGGGAGGTCTTGCTGAACGGTGAGTGTCTCACCAGAACATGAAGGGCATCGACATAGCACTTGGGATCGCTATATACTCTCACCGACCGAGGAGGGTCTGAACGACATGAAGGAATTTCATCGAGAAAGGGATGAATGCTTGCCGAAGTATAATAGTATCGGCGAAATGAAGTGGCTTCGCAATAGGGTCTCCCCGACCACTAATGGTCACACCGACACGACACTAGGGGATTCGAATGGTGGTCTTTGGTGAGAAATCTGGTATGTGACAGCGACAATAGGATCAATCTTTGGTATGACATAGGGGACTCAATCAGAGGTTGCAGCGAAGCTTAGGAGTCTCAGCGAGACATGTGGAATGAAAGAGCACATGTCAACATCACTACAAGAAGGTCTCCCTGAAACAGAAAGAAATCAGCATAGGGTGGTGATGTCATCATAAGGTCCCAATGAAGAGGAAGGGGTTACGTTGACAAGATGTCCCTTCGCAGAGAGGAAAGGTATGCGCTAGGAAGTCTTGCCAATGTGCCTAGGTCCTACCGATAGAAGTGGGGCCCCATCAAAAGGAAGCGGAGCTCAGTGAAGGATCATGTCTTCACTAAGGGATCTTAGCGAAGCAAGGAAATCAAGAAATATTGAGCCTCAGGAGGACAGGAAGAGGTTGGGAGGACTCTGAGCGAATGAAAGACTTCGCTATAAGGTCATGGCAACAGATGATGGTCCTGTCGAAGGAAAGGAGGGCTTGGTAAGAGAAGAGAGATTGGGGTAATGTCTCCCCAATTCTAATAAGTCTTAGTGACACAGAGTGAGTTGGCAGAGAGGAGAGACGTGCGCCCAAGGGTCTCAATGAAATGACATAGTCTTGCCGATTGGTTTGGTGGGCTCGATAAGACTTCTCTTGCTCATTGAGGCATCTTTCTGACTGTCCAATATCTTACCGATGGCTGCTGGAGGATGAAATCACATCAGGGAGACACCAAGGGTGTCTCACCAACATGTGATGCTAAGAGAGCTAAGTTTGAGCCATTGCCCGATTGACCACCCTTGTGGAAGGACTAACAGGGTGTGACCAGATGGATCCTTTCTAAGAACAATTGGTGATGAGTCTGCTCGGGTGACTGTGCAAAGATCTAAGGAGGCCCAATGGTGTTTTCAGAAGACAATCAACAAGCAGAGGACTCCAGAACAAAAAGGAAGTTGAGTGACATGAAGAAGCCATGACTCAGAGGGACACCTGTGGCGACCACTGACAGAGGCAGATCAATATTAATGTAGATATCTTGGAGCCTTCAAAGTGACTCCGCGAGGGATTTCAAGGGTGGACATGGTGACAGGGGAGTAAAGGCTGCAGTTGCAAAAGATCTAAGGTCATCCTCGGAACAACTTTTCACCGTGGACAATAGGCCTTCTCATTGAATGTGGTTATGACTTTCCTTAGAAAGATATGAGAGCCAACTCTCTTACAGGATGCAGATATTTTGTAGACCCTAGTGCAGGGGACAACACATTCTCTTTGTAACATTCTGTATATAAGGCATTCTTGCCTCTTTGTAAAGGTTAGAACTTTTACTGTGATAATTTTTAGTGTAAGCATTTCTATGTTCAGATAGTAAGGGATTTAGGACTTTTAGATTTAGAGAATGTTTTAGACTAAGAACCATTTGAGAGTTAGAACTGTTAGGAGTTAGTAAGTTAATAGAAGGAGAGAGTTGTATCTTGATTCTGAGTAATAAGAGCTTCTCTTTGTCTTCTTGGTTAGCAGTAATATTTTAGTACAGACTGTAATGCATTTGCTAAGTTCTTTTAATATAGTTGGAAACAATTTGGAGACTTAGATTCTCTGTACACTGGTGATTGTGCCAGCTTTGTAAATATTGTTTATCTGTTTTGATAACAGTAGAAATAATCAGAGTTTAATCTACTTCATGTTGTGTTCCTGAATGATATTTGTCTTAATTGATCATTTTATTTGTGAAGCCTTCAAGGAATGAAATGTTATTTGTGTTTTATTTAAATGGTAATTAAAAAATCTGTTATGCAAATTAGCACTGTGAATGAAAGAGGTTGTGTGTCAATCACAAGTTTACTTTGTTCTATAGTTTTGGTTTACAGATTCCTTGAAGTTAACAAGTCTAGTTAAGGTTGGATGAACTATTATTCTTTTCTGTTTCAAAACTCTGACTTATCTTTTTATACTTCTTTAAAAACCCTTGTTAGAGTAGGTTTTATTTCATGCTTGATCTTAGAACAATCCAGAAGCTCAACACCAGTAGGACCCTTGAATATTACTAATGCATTGACCACTGAGTAACATTAGCACAGTTGAGACCCAACTACAAAGAACTTGGGAGCTAAGGCATCCATGTGTTGCCTATCTCTTTTAGGAGAAGCAGAGTAACAATATTATGCTTGCATTGTTGTGGTGCCAAAATTTCCATCAACAGTTCTCTAAATGGGTGTAATGAAAGAAGATTCTCAAGAATAGGAGAGCATATTTATCTCCAATTGTTAGGATGTGGTTTAAATTTGACAACCATTATGTAAATCTCTTCAAGACTAGTTGTATCTCATTCTATTAGGTGGGAAAATCTAGCTAGAATAATTATAGGTTCTCCATCTTTAATTATTACTCTAAGAAACTATAGTTTGTCTAATGGATATAATTCCACTTGTGGTAGTAGATATTTATGGGGATTTAATAAATATTCCACCATATCTCCACAAAATTATTTCATTATAACTGGCTTAATTGATTCAAAGAATTCCTTCATATCTTTAGTAAAATGATGAGCAAAGACATCAACATAGTCTTCAAACTTGAATTGGAAAAAAAAAATTCTATTGAAAAATCCATACCTATAGACTTTGAAATAAATCTTTTTAAATGAACTAGAAAAATATAGGTGTAAATTTCATTATCTATATATCCAACTAAAACCCATTTTTGAGATGAATGGTGATAGGTGTATCATTTAAGTAATTTTTATAGGAATTCTTCATATATTCTTGGGAAACCATTATCATAAGAATTTATAATTAATTATCTAATATCATCAATCCATTTTCCCAAGAAGAAACAATCTAATATCAAACATAGTACCAAGTCTAATAAGACTAGAAGTTCTTTCTTTTGTTCATCAAGTAGAACTTTATCAAGATTTCCTAGAATTATTATTGTACCTATAAATTCCCTTGTTATATTTTCAAAAAATGGGTTGTTTTCACTTTTAATACATTATATATCAAAATCATAGCCTAAAAACTCAAAATATCATCTTGCAATCCCTCCTTACACAATATATTTGTTAGGATTTTTTTAAAAGGTCGTGCATTTCCTGACTATCTATCCTAACTACTAAATGTTTAGTTTTTAAGAAGATTTTGAACTTCTCAATTCCATTTTTAACTACTAGGATTTCTTTTCCATAAATATGATGCCTAGTTTCTATGTTTGTAAATGTGTTAGACTAATATCCCCATATTTCTTTCTTTCCATATAGAAATTATTGAATACAAAATACAAACCATATCATGTTAGAAGAATTTTTATATAACACAAGAGGCATACCTTCCTTTGGTATCTGAATAGCTTGAAGAATATGGAAGTTTTCTTTAATCTATTGAACTTCCCTTGTGGATATTTTATTCCATCATGACCTATTTTCTTTGGTATTTTCTTGTATAGCCTTTTGGTATTTTTCTAAGTCATGGTAAAAAGGAGGAATATAACTTAGTCAACCAAAAAACCTTTGAATCCATTTTTTGTCAATAAGAATATTAAGAAATTCTTTAATTCTTTGAGTTCCATTTGTTTGTAATTTTATTTCCATTTATCCAAAGGGTAAGTACACCAAGATGGTGCAAAAAAAAGGGGTTAAAAGTGACCACTTTTTTTTCTAAAATCAGCTAAACCTAAACTTGGAGGAATAATTGCAATCAAAATTTGAAGATATCAAAAGAACAAGAATTGTATTACTCTGAATCTAGTTTCTAAATTACTATTTTTTTTCAAAAATAGATAAGATTAAGAGGATCAAATGCTTCATGCACACAAAATTTTTCCTTTTTTTTAGCAAAATATAACATAGTGTCTAGCATGCAACCCTCAATTTTTTTAGTTGCATTTAGTATTTTCAAAATCTCATTTGTAGAAATATAGTTAAGAGTGAGTATTAGAATTTGTATATTTTTTTATGATTTTTCAAAGTGGATGCATATTGAAAATCACATCACCAAGTGTGTGTGTTGCATAACTTGCACCAAAATAATAAAAAATGCAACAAAAAAAAAATCTGTAAAGAATGAAGTGTAGAACAATATTATATAGTTTATTCAAATTTGGACAAGTAGGTCAAAATTTATTAAAAAAAAGTCAATACATATGTCTCTAATAACTATGGAAACATTAGTGAAAGAAATTAAAAATAAACATGCTAATGTAGTTCAAATCTAAAAAAAATTATATCATTAGAAAGCTTATAAGATGTGTGAAATTATGGTGTTAATTTTACTAAGATTTGATTTATAAAGTGTAAACCTAATGATGACTAAGTTGAAAATTGATAATGGAGGAAAAAATCATGTGATAATGAGGAAATGAGCCATTCAAGCCTAAGGCTGGTTATCCAAGCCTAAAAATGAATCAAAACGCATACGTGTTTTGTACAAGCCAAAAGGTGTACATGTTTTGTGTGATCCAAAATACGTACATGTTTTGTGCAAGCCAAAACATGTACATGTTTTGTAAAAGAAAAAATTCATGTGTTTATTGCAAGCCAAAACACATTCATTTTTTGTCTTGCACTAAAAGAATCATGTTCTTGAATCTAACTATTTAGATCTATCTCCCTCCACCTCAGTCTCTAACACTCTCTACATCTCTCTTTTTCAATATTCCTCTCTTTTTTCCTCCATCCCTCCCCCTAAAATCTCTCTATCCCTCTCTTTCCCTCCAAATATTTGCATCTCTCCCTGCCTCTCCCTCCCTCCCTCCTCCCTTTTGTACTATTTTTTTCAAATCTATCTATCTCCCTCACTCTCTTCCTATTTACCTCCTTCCTTTTCTACTCATTTTCTCCCATGTATCCATCTATCTCTTTGTACCTAACTCTACCTATTTCTAATTCTTATTTCTCCCTATCTACATCTATCCCTCCCTCCCTCTCTCTAACTCTCTCTACCTCTCTATATCTCTCAATATGTCTCTATCAAGGTTATAATTCACCCATGTTTCTAGGAAGAAAATATCTCCCCAATGCTCAAAAATTCACCTTAATAGGAGCAATTGTGTTATAATGTGCTCATTTTCCTATGAAGATAAAAACCCTCTTTGTATCTATCTCCATATTTCATTCCCTCCCTCTTTGTCTCTCCCTCCCTCTCTCTCTCACTCCTCCATCTGTCTCTCTCTAATGTGCTCTCATTTCTATGAAGAATTTATATTTGAGGGTTTAGAGTTGATTCTTGAAAGTATATTATTTATGGTTGATGGTATAGGTTTTAGTTTTTATTATTAATGTGAATATTTAGGGTTTAGTGTATAGGATTCAAGCTAAATCTCCTAATTTGTTTAGGGTTTAGGTTTAAGGTTTATGGTTGATGATAGAGGGTTGAGGGTCTACCTACCTCTTTATATATCATCTCACATCTCCCCCTCTCCACTCTCCTCCCCATCTCTATTATTCTCTATCTCACTTCACTCTCCCCTAGATCTACCTCTCTCTGTAATTCAGATCTCTCTCCACTATCTACCTCTCTATCTCATATTTCTATCTATTTCCCCTTCCTACCTCTCCCCTCATCCCTCCTTATCAACCTCTCCCTCCATCTCTATGTATATATATCCTCCCTCTATCTCAAATCTCTCTCTTTCTTTGCCTCTCTCTATCTCTCTCCCTTTAATATATCTAAATAATTCATTATTTAGGTTTTAGGGCCTATGGTTTGTGGGTTTATGGTTGATGGTTTATGATGGAGAGTTGAGAATTGAGGGTTTAGGGATTAAATTTAATTATGTAGGTTTCAACATGTTAAATTATTAATGTTAGGTTTTAGGGTTTAACATATAAGGTATAAGTTTTATGTATCAAGCTTTAGGTTGTAGGGTGTAATGTTTACGATTGATGATATAGGGCATGTGGTTGAGCGATATGGTTTAGCTTTGAGGGTATATGATATGGGGTTTAGGGTTGACTGTATATGGTTGAGGGTTTATTATATAGGCCTTAGGGTCCAAGGTTGAGGAATAGGTTTTAGGGTTAAGAGGGTATATGGTATAGGGTTGAGTGTTGATATTGTATTCTATATACTTTAAGGTGTAGGGTTGAGTATATGGTTTAGGGTTGAGAGTATAAGATTGAGTTATAAGTTTTCGGTTTGAGGGTATATGACCCTTGAGCTTTGAAGGTATAAGGTTTAGGGTAGAGTGTATAGGTTTTATGACCTGGGGTTGATTGTAGGGTTTAGAGTATATGATATATGATATAGTTTATAGGGTTTATGATATATTTTTTAGGAGTGTATAGGGTCAATGGTTCATCCAAAAGGCTTTAGGGCCTAGGGTTGAGGGATATGGTTTAGTGTTGAGGGTATATGGTATAGGGTTTAGGGTTGATTGTATATAGTTGAGGGTTTATTATATAGGCCTTAGGGTCAAAGGTTGAGGGATAGGGTTTAGGGTTGAGGCTATAGAGTGTAAGGTTTATGATTGAGGGTTTAGGGTTTAGGGTTGAGAGTATAACATTGAGTTGTAAGGTTTAGGTTTGAGGGTATATGGTATAGGGTTGAGGGTTGAGGGTATAGGGTTTAGGTTTGAGGGTATAGGGTATAAGGTTTAGGGTTGAGGGTATAGGGTTTAGGTTTTAGGGTATAGGGTATAAGGTTGAGCATATGGTTTAGTGTTGAAAGTATAAGATTGAGTAATAACCTTTAGGTTTGAGGGTATAGAAACCTTGAGGGTTGAAGGTATAAGGTTTAGGGTAGAGTGTATAGGTTTTACGACCTATGTATGTGTGTAGGGTTTAGAGTATAGGGCATATGATATAGTGTATGGGGTTTAGGGTATATTCTTTAGGAGTGCATAGGGTTGAGGGTTCATCCAATAGTCTTTAGTTCCTAGGGTTGATGGGTATGGTTTAGGGTTAGGGGTATATCATATAGGTTTTAGGGCTGATTGTATATGGTTGAGGGTTTAGCCTAAAGGCTTTAAGGCGTAGGGTTTAACGTTGAGGTTACAAGGTATAGGTTTGAGTATATGGTTTAAGGTTGATAGTATAAGATTGAGTTATAAGGTTTAGGTTTGAGGGTATAGGGTATAAGATTTAGGGTTCAGGGTATAGGATTTTGGATTAAAGGTATAGGAAATAATGTTTAGGGTTGAGGTTGTAGTGTAGAAAATTGTATACCTTAACAATTTCATGTTATGTTTTGTCCCCTAATTTATTGGACTTAAGTAACCTTCTAATTTTCCAAATTATGCATTCCAAAGCCTAATTTTTACCATTTTCTAAAGGACATGCATTGAACAAATGTTTCCAATCATTAAATTTCCCCTAACTTTGAGTGTCCTAGAAATTTTTGCCAAGACCCATTTTCCCATGGGTGAATGGGTTCCCCTCCTGAGCCAGGACCCAAACTTAAATATGTTGTTGGCAACATTTTAACATCTAAAATTCAAATATGAAGTGTTAGATTTTTTTAATCTAATTTTTGGGAAATTGGATAAACACCTATAAACACCTAGTTATTTTATCAGCTGAAATCTAACAAACACTAAGTGGAAAATATATTGAAAATATTATGATCAAGAGCAGTATTGTGGAAGTCAAGAGTAGCATTTTAGAGCATTATTATAGCAATTCAAGATCCAACATCATATCAAATTCTATGTGAGTTAATGTGTGTTCATGTTCATGTTTTGTGAAGGCTAACCCTTGTTTTAGGTCTCCAAAGCATTCAAGCATTCAAGAATTAAAGAAAATATATCAAGTAACATCCAAATCCTTGAAGTGATGTACATGAATTCATTCCTTTAAGGAAGCCTTTGAAAGGTGATGAGTTGCATCATTTTGCTCATTCATCATTTCTTTCTCTTAGTTATCATTTATCATAGACATTGGCATTGTGGAAGTGGAAACACTTACATGGGGTTTGACTGAGGCAAGCCCCTATATGGGACAACATTTTCTCCCTCTCTAAATGTGCAGGTTGTAAATTTGGAAAGGATAAAAGGAAGATTGAAGGAAAATTTTCAATTGTTGCATTTATTGTCATCAAATTTGTTAAGCCATGGAAATTCAATTATAGAATTCATTGACAACATTCCAACAAGTTTACAACTAAGAATTGGGAACTCACATCTAGCACCAAAGGACTGCAAAAATAGTTTTAGGACTCCTTATCAAAGGCCCATTCGTGCCTGGGTGACTGAGTCCCTCTTGGTATGTTGAATCCATTTTTTGGTGATAGGTACACATCAGTCTACACTTTCCAGATCCACTTGCAAATCACTTTTTTGTCTATTTATCTTCAATATTTTGTATTTTAGATATTAATTCATATAGTCTAATTAGGGAAATTACTCCAAACCATTTCCAACCCATTCCCATTAGGTCTGATTGGCTCACCTTCATGGTTGAAAGTCAATCTATTCACCTTGTTGATCTATATCTTAATGTTACTTGGAAAAAGGGCCCTTGCATCCTAGGTTCTTTGCATTTAGGACATAATATTTATACTTGTCAATTTGTATACCTAGAACCTAGTTTCCAAATTTGTGCTTGCATTAGGCCTATTAGTTTGTTTTCAATCCTAGTTTTCCTTAACATGCATAAACCTATATTATAATTGAAACTTATGTTGGGATATGGTGTTGTACACCATTGCACAAATTGATTTATTATAATGTTGTAATTAAATAATTATTTAGTTGTGATGCACCTAGGAGGTGTGGTTAATCACACTTGCACAAAGTTGAATCTTTGGACATGCATGAAATATTTGAGGAATTGAAAGATATGGAACACATGTTTCAGGTGTTTGTATATTTGAGCTTTTGGGTTTTCAAGAATTTTTGGGTTTATTACAGATATGAGGCATGTAAAATTTGGGTCAAAAGGGTTTCTTGGATTGTGTTTTCATATGAGGGTTTTGTAGAGGAAATTTTATGGATGATGTCTTGAGACAAAACAAACCTCACCATTGCATCAAAGATGGTCGAGAAATGAAGATTGATATAAAATTTTCCCTATTTTGGCCACTTGAAAAGATACAAAAAAATTTGCCTTCTTACCCTAGTTGTACGATTGTACCATCATTTGCAGAATAAAAAAAAATTTAAAAAAAAAATTTATCCATTGCCTATTAAAAATTCTTGTAAATAAAATAAAATATTATCAGAAAAAAAAAAATTATTAAAAAATTATTAAAAATCTGAAAAATAAAATAAAAATAAAAAAATAATGTAGCACATGGGGTCCATAAACCCCTATACTTGCAGATACCGACAATCGTACTCTATGAACATGCCTTGTTAGTCATGCCCACCTATTCAAATCTTTAAAAATGCCTTTGTAAATTAAAATATTTAAAAACTTTTAATTAAAAGCTAAACTGCACACACCACCCCCCACCCTTCCCCTACTTTTATTGATGCTTTAAATTTATAACAAATAAAAAGTCACCACATTTAAAAAATTTAATATTTGCAAAATTAAATTGGATTTTATTTTGGAGTGGGGTCCACCAAAGAGTTTCTTATATAGTGAAATTGTACTTTTGTTCAAATGGGAATAACTTTTTCCCAGGATGTCAATTTTTTGACTTCTTATACTCATTGGAAAGGTAGTTCAGAGCACTACACAATGATAAGGTTTGGTTTCCTAATTTTGTAGTTTTGATCAATTTTTTAAGCTCAAAATAAATATGCTCTCTTGTAGACAGTTTTGGTCTAAACTTTTGCATATAGAATCAGATTTTTAATTTTGAATAGGTGTTGGAGAGCATGAATAGTTTACTACATAGTGGATATGTCATATTATAATTTTGTAGTGTAGGATGAGTTTGGTACTTGTTTGATCACTTGTAGGTTCCTGAGATTTGGAGTGTGATTATGTGAGCATCTAGAATATTCAAGAGGAAAAACCTTAAGGGAGTATAGGTACTAATGTGGTGATGAGTTTGCATGCTTCATTATTTTGATATGAATGAGCTATGTAGGTTTGTCGATTAGCTACCTATTTTCTTGTACTGGGATGACTCGGTGTGTACTATCTATATCCATGAGATTGTTTTAGTGTTGATGCATATTTTGTTAGTTGGCCTTGTTTGTGGTCATTTATGCATTGGCATGATACTTTGTAATGAGAGGATGGAATTTTAGAGTACCCGATTAGTCGATTGATAGGACTTATATCATGTGGTCTGATCATGATGTCATGATAGCCTGGTTACATTCATTGATTAGACACTTTTAGTGGGATCTTTTGATAGTGATGATTTGGTGATGCAGGATTGGTTCTTGATGGTTTGATGGAGGTTATATCTTCTTGGTTTGGAGATCTCAGTTTCACTTGTTCTCTAGAGTTTTTGGGATTGCAGTTGAGTGTGTGTGGGACTAGATGACCTTAATGGAGGAGATGGTTATCTTCATGTGATTGGAGATGTGGTTTCTTTGTTTAGAGTGTGATTGATATTATTTTATGTTTTACTCTTGATGCTATCTTGGAGTTTTGGAATAATATGGGTTCTCTTGAAACCAAGATGTATACATTGTTGTATGTGATCTCCTAGGAGGAGATGGTTAGATTGTGATGTCATGATAGGTTCTTAATTCTGCTATTGGAGCTTTGACATCGATTCTTGGTGGTTCTCTTTGTATTGAGTACATGATCATTTTCTTGATTACTTCATGATGGTGTTATGTTGCATTTGGAGTTTGGCATGCATTGATCAGTTATAGGTGCTCATGGATACTTGGAGATGTGGGTGAGGTTGGATTTCTCTTGTGATTAGAGACATTTTAATGAGATAGTTACTCTTTGGAGGTTTCAAAAGGAAGAATGAGGAGCTTTCACTTGGGTATGGATGTGAGTTCATGATGGACCAATAGAGGAGATTGGTCTTGGAGTGATTCATGATGACTTGGTTATCTTCGAGGAGAGTTCTCATTCCCCACTCTTGGTCTACTCAGTAGTTTTTCCATTATTTCTTTTAGATGTGTTATGTTTTGTGTTTTGATTCCTCATGGGATTGAGTAGAGTCATGGTGATTGATTTTGGAGACTTATTTTAGGACTATTTAGCATGAGTTTATATTGCTTTATGTTTCATGGAAATGGATCTTGAGCTATGGGTAGTTAGGTTTGGAGGATTTTGATGCAGGAACATCCATGCAAATTAGAAATTAGCATCAACAAAAAACAAGCTTCAGGTTTGAATTTAGTTTTGGTGTTTTTTAGGGTTCATTTGACATCTCTTGGCTTTGGAAAGCTCTTGGTGTGTTCAAATTTGCATAAACACATTTTTTTATCAGTTCATCATTTCAAGGCTCTCTAAGAAGTTTTTAAAAATTATTTTTGGAAAACTTGTAAGGATTGAAGTAGAATACTTTGGTGGGGGAATTCATGGAGGTGGCATGTGAAATATCCAAAAAGAATTAAAGTCATACATTTTTCAATTTGAGATATTTTAATGTCAAATGTTTGTTAAAAAAATTGTGAGAAATTTATGAAAAGTTTAATATCTCATGATTGTGGAGGATTTGTGTAAAATATTTTTGCAGGGGTCCATGGATTACTATTCCATGCTTTCACACCAATTATTGTGTGAATCAAAGAACTTTCATTTTTTTTGCCTATCACCACCCGATTCGATACTTCTAGAGTACCGATTTGATCAATTTTATTATGGAAGGGTATTATGAGGGTCGTGGAAATTAAATATCATTTTTTATTACTCCATTAACTATTTATCTATTGCATAAATAATATGGGGGGAGTTTGGAGCATAAAAGAGAAAAAATCAAGATTTTAGATATTTTAAAATGCCTAGAATAGAGAAAAATGCATCTAGGAGCAAAGATAGCACCTGTAGGAGTTAATCAAGGCTTAAAATGTCTCATTTAACATTGCATAAACTTAGAATATGGATAGATATGCTTTGAGAGAGTGGGGCACCCATTTTCAGGCAATAATTGATGATTTTCAATGCATTTTTGGGGGGTTTTTGAGGAAAACTATGGGAAAATGTTTGGGAGGATTGGGGAAGGAAAAAAAACCTCTATAGAGGTATTAATTGGAGTTTTTTTGTTGTAGGTTTGAGAACAACCAATGAAGGAAAGGTAATGCACTAGTGTGTGAGAGATGAAGAGGAAGACTGTAAGAGTCCTATGAAGGTTTCAATAGCAGCAAAGAGAGCTTGGGGCAGTGAGAAGAAGCTACAAGAAGAGCCATGGTTAATTAATCTTGTGTGCATATTTTTGTATGCTCTATGGTGGAATTTCATTTTTCCATTTGATGTAATTGTCATGAGATGATTTGATGCAATAAAATTCAAAATTTATTTGCATTTATTTTTGTATTGCGGGTGTTCTTTATTGCAATAGAGTTACATTGCATAGTGGGTTTTTGTGAGTAGTTGGTTGTTTGCATCAGTTGTATTAGATCATGTTGATCATACTCCATCAGTGGTATCAGAGCTAGAGGTTTTGAGTGCATAGGCAGAGCATCGAACATGAGGTAGACTATGCTAGGACATGCAGGTGGAGAATGAAGTTAGAGGATTAGAGTGTGTAGAAAGATCGCCAAGCGTGAGGCAGTCTATACCTAAGAGGATGGGATGGGTCATGAGGAGGTCCATATGAATTTTGTTCTAGGAACAATATTGGGAAGAAGTGGAAAATAGGAAGCATCATGAAGAGCTTGAAAAGCTCCAGGATGAAGTGAATGTATTAGAAAAGGAGTTTAAAGAGGAAATGAGAATGTGGGAAGAGAGGTATGAGAAGAAGAATATTCTCTTAGAAGAGGATAGCAAAAAGAAGGGAAAAAAGAAAAAGTGTTGCAGCCCTTTGGTAGAGGTTGAATGTAAGAAACAATATGTGGGAGTAACCCACACAAGTGAAGAAGATGATATGGTACAAGTTGCAAAGATAACATGTGAATGGAGTGCATTGTGTGAAGTGAATGAAGAGGGTTTACAATCAAAAATTGTGAATATAGATGGTCCTAGATTTGACAAGTGGGTTGGTGAGGAAGAGGATGATCTCTTGTTGAAAGAAGAGATGAGGGTTTTGGATAAGATATTTGAGAGACAAATGTTGGATGAAGTTATCTTCAATGCAGACAATAAAGAAGGGGATGCAACAAACAATGGTCCTTTGGAGGACATGAATACATGGGAGAAGTTATAACAACCTTGTGAAGATGCATACATGCAAGGTTTTGAGGATGAAGAAGGTGATGTTGAAGCAACAAAGAAGAAAAAGGTAAATTCTGATTTTAAGTTTAGAAGTGATGATTATTTACTATCTAAAGAAGATATTGTAGTAGAAGAAGATAAATTTGTAGTTGTAAATGGGTATGCAAATATTGTATATTTGTGTATAGAGGCTGTAGATGATGGTGCAAGAAGAACTTGGTGGAGGTGGTCATTTTGTGGTGGGTTGGATCCCATGAAGAAGGGAAGGAGGGAAGAAGAAAATATGTGGCAAAGAAGGATGGTCTATTGTGGATGTAAGAGAGGAAGTAGGAATAGAGTGCACACTTGGTGGAGGAGGATGACAAGAATCCCAACTAAGTGCTAAAAGAGGTGAAGGAAGAAATTCCTTTAATCTAAATTAGTGATCGAGTTTGTTGCAAGTTTTCCACAACTTGAAAGAGTAGTCCTACTACTCCACTCCATTTTGTGAGTTCTACTCACAACTTTTTTTCCTACCCAGCGTATCTGATGCAGGAGCATTTGTGCAGATTGGAAATTGACATCAACCAAAAATAAGCTTTAGGTTTGATTTTAGTTTTTGTGTGTTTTGGGGTTCATTTGACATCTCTTGGCTTTGGAAATCTCTTGGTGTGTTCAAATTTTCATAGAGTCGATATTTATCGAATCATCATTTTAAGACTCTGTAAGTAGTTTTAAAAAAAAAAAATTGGAAAACTTGTAAGGATTGGAGTAGAATACTTTGGTACAGGAATTCATGGAGGTGGCATGTTAAATATGCAAAAATTATTAAAGTCATATATTTTTCAGTTTAAGAGATTTTCATGTCGAAAGTTAAAAAAATTGTCAGCAATTTATGAAAAGTTTAATATCTCATGAATTTGGAGGATTTGTGTAAAATACTTTTGCAAGGGTCCATGGAGTACTAGTCCATGCTTGTACACCAATTTTTGTGTGAGTTAGAGAACTTTCATTTTTTTCACCTATCAACACCCGATTCGACATGTCTAGAGTATCAATTTGATCAATTTTATTATGGAAGGGTATTATTAGGGTCATGGAAATTAAATATCAATTTTCATTCCTTCATTAACTATTTATCTATTGCATTAATAATATGGGGGGCATATAGAGCTTACAAGAGACAAAAAAATCAAGATTTTAGATATTTTAAAATGCCCAAAATAGAGAAAAATGCCTTTGGGAGTAAAGATAGCACCAGCAGGAGTTAATGGAGGACTAAAATGTCTCATTTAATGCTGAATAAACTTAGAATATGGATAGCTATGCTTGGGGAGAGTGGGGTTCCCATTCTAGGGAAATAATTGATAATTTTCAATGCATTTTTGGGGGTTTTTGAGGAAAAAAGTGGGAAGAAGTTTGGAAGGATTAGGGAAGGAAAAAAACCCTCTGTAGAGGTATTCATTGGAGGTTTTTGCTGCAAGTTTGAGCAGAACTAGTGAAGGAAAGGTAATGCACCAGTATGTGAGAGGTGAAGAGGAAGAAAAGAGTCATATGAAAGTTTGAATAGCAACAAAAAGAGCTTGGGGCAGCAAGAAGAAGCTATAGGAAGAGCCATGGTTAATTAATCTTGTGTGTAAATTTTTATATGCTCTATGGTGGAATTTAATTTTTCCATTTGATTTAATATTCATGAGATTAATTGATGTAATAAAATTCCAAATTTATTTGTATTTTTTTTTGTATTGTGGGTGTTCTTTATTGTAGCAAAGTTACACTACATTGTGGGTTTTTGTGAGCAGCTAGTTGTTTGCATCAGTGGTATCAAAGCATGTTGATCCTTATGCATTTGATTTTATGTTATTATTCATTGATGAGGAGTTTTGGGAATGTTTTATTGGCTAATTTCCTTGGTTTTGGAATGGTAACTTTGAGTTTGTTCTTCTTGATTAGAGCTTCTTACATCCATGGTTGGCATTCTTACATGATTCATATGTTGTGTTTGATCTAAGAGATTGAATTTTGTCTTGGGTGTTGTTGAGGCTTCTCATTTGGGGATGTTAGGAGATCATACTTGACACAACATAACACTTTGAGGTGTTGGTAGAAGGACATGCAATGGTTTAAAGGTTTTCTCTCTTCATGGTTCCTTTTTGGAGGTTCATGTTCATATGATTTGGGAGGATGGTGGCAACATGTTGTGAGAGATCATGTAGATATTTGGGCTACATGTTTGGATCATTGTTATTGTTCTTGGTACTTGATTTTTGATTATTTATCACACCTTGATAGTGTTGATTGGTAGACTTTATATGCTTTGACATTACCCATGCAGTGGGATTACCTAGATATGTATGTTTTTCATTGACAAGTTTGATACATGAAACTTGTGATTGTGGTTTATGGGTTTCATATGTTCTTGGCATGAGATTGTTGATGTTATTGATACCTAGGAGGTATGGATGGTTGGATGTATTAGCATGTGTTGTGGATTTTATTTATGATCATGTGGATTTTTTACTTGACAATGGATTGTTTGGAGCTTTTGTTATCACTTGGATTTGATGCTTGTGTTCTTGGATTGGTGCATCTTCACCTTGGAATGTTCCTTTTCTTCCATAGTTGGCACATCAAAAGATGAGAGGATTTATTGCTTAAGATGGTGGTCACTTTCATTTTATTGTAGTTATACTAATGGATCACAAGAGCATGCAATAGATTCATGTGGTTTCATGTATGGCCATGATGATGTATTTCATTCATTGATCCCTTATGCAATGTATACAAGTGGGAGAATTTTTGGATATGGTGTTGTACACCATTGCATAAATTCATTTACTATAAATGTTGTATTGTAACTTTGTATTATTATTTAATGTGTGAGAGACATGGGATAATAATTTAATATTGGGGAAATATTTAATAAAGTCAAAAATTAGTACACAATATTAAATAAGGGGTTAGTAGTTTTGTTTTCATATGGTTTTATCTTACCACTTTGTTGTATTTGTGTGAGCTTGTATCTATAAAAGCAATCACATGTTTAGTGGTTAAGGTTGGTTGGGTGAGTGGGTTATAATTATTGAGCCATTTTGAGGAGTTTATTTGTGAAGCATGGCATTGGATGTGCGGATTCATGCTTGGACACATGAGGATGCATTGGAGAGGCTTGATGTTGTAGAGGTATCTATTGTAACTCTTGTATGTTTTATTATTGAATAATAGATGGAGTATGGATGCTTTTGGAGGTTGAGCTTTTCCCTCTTGAGGGTTTTCCCAAGGTATATCTTGTGTTATCTTGTGGAATTTCTATTTGATCTATACATTATGGTTACTTTTATGTACGATTTTCTCTCATGGGGTTATATAGGAAATGGATTAAGATTTTGGTTTATGATTTATTATTTCCTAACAATTTAATGAATAAACTTGGGGAAAGCATAGTAGTCTAATCATGTTAGAGCTCTTTCCACAAGTGCATTATATATTTACCAATCTCTTTTTGTGTGATTACTTTGACATGTTAGACAATGGCCTTGGTGAATTCATCTCACCTAGATCATCCACTAAGGCTTCTAAACTTACAACAAATAAAAGCATTGATACGCATGATCATCATAGTATCTATTCATGATATCCCTCCTAAATGTAAGATTATCTTAAAACATGAAAATGAAATCATTGAGACGTTTATTAATATCACTTTGCCTAATCTTCATTGACCTCCCAACATCTTCCCTACTTGTGAGAACACTTTGGTGCAAGAGGATGCAATCATGGAAAATCATGGCAATCATGGTTGTTCTTCTCTTGATACATCATCCACTTGTGAGGAAGGTACGGTGGTGTTAGAAGATCCAATCATTGAGTGTCATAAAAATATTGTTTGTTTATCTCCCAATACTTCTCCTACTTGGGAATATTTTGTGACATAGGATGATGAAATCATTGATACATTTCTTTTAGCATATAGTAATATGGATAGCATAGATGAAGATGCTAAGCTGACATTAGATCCCCCCTTAATAGAAGGTCAACAACAAGTAGATAACTCAATTGAGGTTATGAATGTGCAAGAATTGGTTCACCTCCCATTATAGCACCTCATAAACCCCTTAATATTATTCTAAACTTTGAAAGACAACTCACTATTAAGTATGTGTCACAACAACCAAGTTATCACAAGGGTATGTGTAGGATCATGATGGGCCAAAAAGTGGCGATATGATGGGTATGTGTAGGGTATGTGGCTGAGGAATTTTTTTTACCTAAAATTGATGAAGCGAAAAGGGTTTTTAAAAGAGATTCTCAACTTTCCACCAATATAAATTATGCTTTACTTTGAATTTAATAAATAATTATTATTCATTTTCTATTTGAATTACTTATATTCCTGATTGATAGGTTGATTGAAAAACATCTATAGCTTTCAAATGGTATCACATTTTTTGAATCTAAAACATGCATCACATTCTATACTTTGCATACTATAGGATTAAAAAATGAATTTCATGAAGTTTTGACCAAGTTGTTGGTTAGACATACAATTTTATATTTTAAAAGTTGTAATAAAAAATTACAAAAAATATGCATCACATCGAGACATGAGTCCTCTACTATCTAAAATCTTATAAAAATATTATCATTTTATTGTGGTTAGGGTGGTCAAAATACTTTTATTTTTTCCCAAATTTAAGTACTACTACATTGAAATTTCAAATTTTCATCAAATAGATTTTTTTTTTTAAATATATCTAGTAGTTTAGAAACTACATTAAATTTGCTACAAATTCTATTCTTACATATTTTTGAAATAATATAGATAGCTTATTCAAATTTTTACATGAAGTTTCCTAACTCTGATTTTTCTAAATTTTTTGCCACTTAAGAGCCTATTTTTTCCATGATGATCCTGCACATACCCACAAAGTTTCTCACACATATAACATTCATTAGCATAGTGGTAAAGAGTATAATCTTGTTTAACAACTTTGTCATACTCTAGAAAAAATCTCCCTTTGTGATTTGATTCAAACATCACCTACATACAATAGGATGCTCCAAGAGGTTTTGTGGAAGACTAATTGTCAACCGAGGATACTAGTATGCATCGATTACAATTGATTCATGAATAATCGAAGCATAGCGTAGCCACTAATACTCAATCTTAAACAAGATCATTCAAATGAAAGATAAGCTAAACATTATGAATTGTGAAAGTATTTAAATGTCTACTCTAACCCATTTAAAACTTATCCCATTTTGGGATTGGTGTCGTGTTGATGTGGAACAATGACCCTTTCCCAATCCCATGATCAATAAGTCTGTTCCAATCAATTCTATTGAAGAGAACAGATGAAACTATTGTGATATGTGGATGAAAACATGGTTTATGCTAAACTGAACATGATGCAAGCTAAATTAATATGATCTTATGCTAAAAATGATCTAAATATGCAATTTCCAAGCCAATCTAAATGAAATTTAAACCAATAAATATTCAAACCCTAATATATAAACAAGTTAAATGGATGCATGGAAGCCATTAATGGAAGCTTAAAGCTAATCTGCAGCTAAAAATAAACTAAAATATGCTAAATGTGAACAAAGATGAGTATGAGTGTGAATGATTCCAACAACATAAGTTTGAAAATTGAAAGATGTATCTATTTTTCTCCAAATAGTGTTTTATTTATAGGAAAGAAAATGAGAAATGAAGGGTTGAGATCAAAAAGGTTAATCGACAGTCAAGGATGGAAGAAATTGGAGGCTGGATCATGGATTATCATCAACGGGTGAGAATGCAAGATGATATTTAATCAAGGGCTCTCATTCCTTCCAAACAAGCACACTTTTGACCTATTTAAGAGGTCAAAGGTTAACTTGCTCAAAAGGTTTCAAGTTTAACTTACTCAAGAAGCCAAGTGAGAATATTCCCTTTTTCAAATGATTAGAGAGATAATATTCTTTAAAATATTCTCATGGGTGAGGAAGAAGGTTATTTAGTTAATTAAAACTAAATTAAATTGTGCAAAGGATGAATATTATTTTGGAATATTCCCTTGCAAGTGGAAGGAATTGAATTAATTAGATAATTGTTAATTAAACAATGTTAATCATACAATTAGGGGATTTTTAGAAGAATAAAGTGATTCATTAAATTAAATGATTTAATGAATGGAGAAAGGTGAAATGACATTTAATTAAATAACTTAGGGTTATTTAATTAAATAAGAAGACTTAGGGAATTAAATTAAATAATTTGATTTATCTAATTTAATGAGATGAAATGTTAGCGTGAAATGGGGGAATTACCCTGATTAAATGAATTAGGTTAATAGACGAAAATGATGCAATTAATTAAATAGCTAGGACAATTTAATTAATTAAGAGAAAAGAGGATGGGTTTTAAGAGGAAATGATGTTAATATACCTGATTCAAGTGTATGTTATCATTTAGGATATTTTTTAGTGTCTACATTTTGCCCCTCTTTGAAGTGAGGTACCTGCTGCTTCAATTCAAAGACCAATGCTCCTTAGATTAAAATCTGTTGTCCAGATCAAAAATTAATTTTTTTTTATTCTTAGATGCCCCACTACTGAAGGATAAAGCTAATTCCCTACCCTCTGAAGAAATCCAGCAAAAATTTTGAATTTTGGGTTGATTTCTCGATAAAGGTGAAAAGCTTCCCTAGGGGTCCAGAAAGGCTCTGGGATGCAAGAAAGATGCCAAAAATGTAAAAAATGATGCAAAATAAGGTTTTGATTGGAAAAATTGGTGAAAATGATGATAAACCCTAGCTTGAAGGTTAAATTAGGGCAAAAAACCCTAATTTTTTAGCATAAATAAGCCAACAAGGGTCACTTTCAATTCATTTGTGTATTCACACCTTGGAGAATTCTTGTTGTTTTGAGCTCTAACCCTCTGACGAAATGGCATGATAAGAGCTCCCTCAACACATTTCTAACTAGGTTTGAGAGTATCAACAACTTCCAAGCACAAGACCATCAATATGTAACTCGAAACTTGATTTGAAATTTGACTTTTTGATGCATTTATTGCTTTTTGAATTTGAAACTTTGGCGGTGTCGCTATATAGCAATACTAAAATTAGAGTCTGCGACGCTAAAATAAATTTTAGCAACACATATATGTATTATGACATAGTTCACAATTTAGAATTAGGGTTTCCAATTTTAAATTACAACACATATGTTTATAGCAATGCACTTCCCGATTTGAAAATTAAGGTTAGGGTTTCCAAAGTTTAAATTGCAATGCATATGTATCCGGTGACACAATTTATAATTTGTAATTTGAATGCCTTTGGGTGTCACAATTTGGAATTTGAAATATAGTGATGCTATTGTAAATAGCGACACTATTGTCATTTTGGAGCTAAAAATTCCAAATTGAGTCAAAAAAAATTTCTGGATTTTGACATCGTGCACTTTGTGAGTGTAGGAGGTCATTTTGCCCTTGATGTCTTGTGAGCACTGGCCCACAATATTGGAGAGACTTGGTGATTTATTTGAGTTTCCCCAAGAGCACTTGGGGGAGATCAGCTTATGGTATATTAAGTATGTGCCCATTGTTTGGACACATCTGGCTATGATGACCGTGTTGTGCAAGCAATGGCACAGTGAGACTTCATCATTCCACCTTCCCACAGGTAAGGTGATGGTGACCTTAGAGGATGTATGGTAGATCCTACATTTTTTGATACATGGCAAGCATGTGATTTATGATTTTGACGTCGGATATGATGCCTACCATGAGGTGATGGAGATTGAGGACCTCATTCTATTCACTTCGTAGATAGACCTTGAGATGTATAGAGGTCGAGTGCCCACATTTTGATTGATTATTGCAGCTATTATCTTTGGTTTAGTTGCTCCTAATCAATGGAGTAGAGGATTCAGCCTAAGATGGGGCTTTGCATGGCATAGGATGCTCTATAGGAGGACATTTTTTTCATGGGGGCTAGTGGTGCTAGCCTCATTGTATCATGATATGCATGACTTTGTCTACTACGATGGTAGAGCTATTGGCATAGGGGTTACCTTGCTTCATATTTGGGCTTGGGAGCATATTGTAGTGCTCTGACTAATTGTGAAAATGGTTGATGTTGAGCCAGATGACCTTGTGGTTTGGTGATACATGGGTGCAATCACTCTCCAACATACAAGGCAGCTTGGGCTTCTATACTGGCATCAGGTACTAGATGATATGACATTTTTCAGATGACGACCCTAGCTATAGATGCCAGCATGGTATGATGATACACAAAATCTCTTCTTTTCTAGAAATATTTGATATATGTAGGATCAAGAGCACATGATCATAGAGCAATATCTTCCATACAAGGTGGCACAACAGTTTGGTGAGTAGTAGGATAGGAGAGATGATTCATATAGAGCTATATTTGTGAGATTAGCTTGAGAGGTTCCCACATGGGGGCCTACAATCCTAGCTCACGAGGTGGTTGAGGGTTTTTGAAAATTGGTGGCACATTCATGGGCTTATGATGAGGGTCAGGTAGATGCACAAATGACACCTACATACCATGCACGGTTTACACCTCCTCGCTAGTTGACAGATCAAGCGGGTACTCCTCCATGAGGGAGACCGAGAGGGAGGGGAGCAGGTAGGGGCAGAGGTAGGGGAGAGGATGGCCAAGATGGACAAGATGGGCATATTCCAAGGGTTTCACCAATGGGACAACAACCTCCTATTCAATAGCAGCAAGTTCAGTAGCAGCTAGTTCAACCACCACCACCGAATCCCCGACACATATAGATTCAGCAGTTACAATAGCAGGTACAAGTTCTCATGGGTGAGCGGGATCAAGCCCACCATCAAATTTTGGTGATCATTGCTGAGCGAGACTAGGCCAAATAGCAAGTTGTGACAATTATAGTAGAGAGAGATCAAGCATGATAGTAGGTACATGTTGTGATTGTCAAAAGAGATCAGGAGATTGATTTCCACCCATAGTTGGAGGTGATGACAACAACTACACAAGGCAGGACTGTATCTTCCAGGCTATATAAAGAGACAATAACCGAGGCAGCCTATTATAGGATGCACTATCACTGAGATGTTCCAGTGCCACTCAGACAATCTGACTACTCACAAAGGAGTAATGCATAGCCCAGGGATGAGGATCAACTAGAGAGATAGGCTGGAGAGGGGAGCATCCATCAGGGCTAGCTCAATTTTTATAAACACTTTTTGACTTTGTTGCTTGATTCTTTGATACAAATATACATTCATGGGCTCCTTTTTGATAGCCTCATGGATATTGTATTTATGATCTATATACATACACTAACCCAAATATTGTACCATGACATTCATTTTTTGATATATATATATATGATATCGTTATGGGTTTGATATGATGTGTTCATCTTATTTCATGCTTATGATTGTATGGATGCATATGATGTGACATGTTTCATGTTTATATTTAATCATGTATGGATGCTCTTTATTTATGCTTATGCAATATGTGATGATACTTGAGATGTAATGATATGGATGGATGCAATGCTATATTCTTTTTCATTATATTTTTTTTGACATGTTATGGGATGGATGATATGATATGTAGATGTTATGCTATGATTATGTATGCAAATGTTATGGATGCATATATTTTTATGTATTTTCTATGCAGTTTTATGAGATGATCATGTATGCATGTGGATGTATGGATGGATCATGCAGATGTTTATGCTGATGATATGATAATGAAATGTATGTTTATGATATGTGATGCAACGATTTAAGATGTTTAGAATAACAAATCTATAATATTCATCACAACTCAAACGATAATGATGATGCAGTATGTATGATGTGATATGTAATGATTATGCTAATGTTTTATGCATGTTGATGATTTTTGAATGCAAGATGGATGCATTGATGATGTTTTTGGTTGACTGTCATGATACTAGGTTAGTGTGGAGAGAAGATAGAAGAAACAAGATGATTTTACCATTGGTTTTGATGATTTCTTTAAAAAATTCAACAATTATATGATCCCCTGAGACTTTATTAGAGATGGTGATGAGAAATGCATGATGATGATGAATGCAGGATGATGATTTGCTCATATCTTGGGATTGGGATTTTCCATCATTCCTTATTGTTTGATATAACACATAGACACAATGCATCAAGGTATTGATAACCAAGTCGGTATTGTATCTAGTGTAATGGAATTTGACTCTGCAAATAGATAGGATAGTTCTTGTTCACATCTTGGCATACATAAACCTCATTGAAATGTAAGTTAGAAGCTTAGAACACATTAGACCAAAGCATATGCAATATTCAACAACATACTCCAAGCAACCTTCCTACACACAACTAAGAAAGTATGTGCCAAGATTATTTTACAAGGGTGCCCACAAGCACAACAATTGAAAGATAATGGTTGATACCCCATTCCTTTCTCTCTAAATCATTTTGATAGACATCATTGAGAGGTCCTCAGAATGGGTATTTCAGATAAATCATAAGAAAAGATCAAAGACAAACAATCAGTGTTACCTATATCTCTTGCCAGTTTTAATTTAACTAAGTTGATTTTTTATACTGATTTCCATTGCAAGAATGATACATCCTAGGACATGTTGATAAAAGGTTCGACGTAGGATGATGATGCTAATGATAATCCATTGATATAAACTTCACTGACGCATTTACCTATGATTTAGACTTTATATTTTGAAACTTAAGTTCTCACTTTACGACTTGCTAAACTCATTTTCTATTTGTTTTCCAAAGGTAGAAGGTGACGATCGACTTATTATGGATGGAGGTTTTTGCATGTGAAAGCAAAATGGGATGGATGGTTTTGGATTTTTTGGAATATTTCAATGTTTTTGATATTTTGAAAATGTTTTGAGGTTGATTTTGTTCTTTTTGAAAGTTTATGTGATTGTTTATGTTTTTCGGTTGTTTGAGGCTATTTAGATTTTTTGAATATTTTCTAAGTTTTTTTGTATTTTATGAGTTTTTAAATGTTTTGGGATTATTTGTTATCTAAATGTTTAGGTATTTTTTGATATTTAGATGTTTAGGATTTTTTAAGAGTTTCAACCAAGAAGCTAACCTAAAATACCTATCCTAGGGGCCTCAAGGACTAATCAAAGATAAGCCTTGCTTACGCTATACATGCAGTACCACGTAGTTCGACTGACACGACTTACTAACAATGAGATATTAACAACTGATGAAATTCTAATTTATTAAGGACTCCTAAAGGACTAACCTAGGGTGTCTCGAGGACACATCAAAGATGGAGTTGCATATGTTCAAGCTTAGAGATCCATAGTACAACAATTGGAAACTATTTTTTGATTTTCAATGTTTGACCTTTTTAGGGATTTTGATGTGTTTTGGATGTTTTGGCGTTTTGACTTTACAATTTTGTGAATTTTTTTTTATTTTAGCTATACATGAATTTGGATGTTTTGGATTTTCTACTATACAATATTTTGATATTTTTTTGGATTTTCAAATAAGACTTTAAGATATAGAAGAACCTGATATGATTCATAATGAATTTTCCCCCAGTGTGACATGTGATAGACTACCTCAATATAAGTATGACAAACTAACCTTTGGAATATGCCAAGCAGTACTAAGGGCATACAATACTTCTCAACATCAATCTATGATAAGGATGCAAATAAGGTGATGGATGAATAAATAGGATAAATGATGAGGCAATGGATAAATGGTAGCATAAAGAGCCAAAGAATATATGGAGGTGCTTTATTTACGTGAGGTGCTTGTTTGCTAGGTTTTCACCAAGGTACTTTACCAAAGCGCCACCGAAGTGGTTTTCACTAGAGGATGATTGTTTTTCTTTACTTTTTCAATCCTTTTTCCCATTTTTTTTGGATTTTGATTTTATTTTTATTTTTTTGTATTTTCAAATTTCACACCCTTCAAGAATAGGCATAAAATTTTTTGAGATGCAACCTGTTAGTTGGATCTTGCAAGGGTTCCCCTTCAGGCATTAACAATTTGTATGCTCCTAGTCCATAAATTGTTATGATGAAAAAGGGACCCAATCAGTTAGGCTCAAACTTTCCCTTGCTATCCTAATCTGGAAGATTTTATTCTTATTTAGGACAAGATCCCCTACCTGGAAATACCATCATCTGATCTTCTTGTTGTAGCTTCATTTCAGTGAATTTTGATATGCTTGTAGGTGATTAATCGCATCAAGACAACGCTCATCTAGGAATTATAACTAATTTAGTTGAGATACTTTGTATTCTTCATTGGTGATCAGGTTCTACAGTGATACTCACAATGATGGGAGCTCAATATCGATAGGGGGTATGTGCAAGATCATGGAAAAAATAAGCCCTTAAGCGGCAAAAATTTTAGAAAAATCAGAGGTAGGCAACTTGATGTAAAAATTTGAATAAGTTATCTATATTATTTCAAAAATATGTAAGAATAGAATCTATAGTTAATTGAATGTTGTTTCTAAACTACTAGGTTTATTAAAAAAAATCTATTTGGTGAAAATTTGAAATTTCAATGCAGTAGTACTTAAATTTCAAGGAAAAAATAAGTAGGTGTTTGTTTGACCACCCTTACCACAATAAAATGATAATATTTTTTTATAAGATTTTAGATATAATTAGAGGACTCATGTCCCGATGTGACACATTTTTTTTTTTAAATTCCTAAGAAAATAATTAATTATGATTTTTTTATTACAACTTTTAACAAAATATATAAATGTGTATGTCTGACCACCTTAACTTTGTCAAAACTTGATGAATTTTTTTTCTTTTAATCCTATAGTATGCAAAGCATAGAATGTGATGCATGTTTTGGATTCAAAAAAGGTGATACCGTTTGAAAGCTATAGATGTTTTTAATTTAGCCTATCAATCAGGACTTTAGTCGTAATTCAAATAGAAAATGAATAATAATTATTTATTAAATTCAAAGTAAAGCATAATTTATATTGGTGGAAAGCTGAGAATCTCCTTTAAAAACCCTTTTCATTTCATCAATTGTATACCCCATCATATTGCCACTTTTTGTCCCATCATGATCCTGCACATACCCTAGGAAGGATAGCTTTTGATCCATAGACTAGGGAGAAAGGGGTTGCACCTATCAATGTGCAGATATTGGTTTGATAAGTCTAGAGAGTGGGATTTAGTTGTAGATGCCAGTCATGGCCAGCTTCATTGACCTTTTTCTTTAGGATCTTCAGAATGATCTTGTTCGTAGCCTTAGCTTGACTGTTGACCTAGGGATAATATGAGGTAGAGAATCGGTGTTGGATGTTGAATCTTTGGCATAGCTCTTTCACATATTGATTCTTAAAGGATGTTTTATTTTTAGAGATAAGGGTTTGTGGAACACCATAACATCAGATTAGGTAATTCAGTATAAACTTGGAAATTTTCTTCCCCCTTATGTAGGTCATAGAAATGGCTTCAACCCACTTAGTAACGTACTCAGTGGTGGTTATAATAAACTTGTGGACATTGGATGATGTTGGAGTGATTTTACCTATGAGTTCAAGTCCCCAATATGAAAAAGGCCAAGGTGTGATCATTGGTTGCAATTCTTGATCTAGAGCATGAATCAGATCTCCATGTTGTTGGCACTGGACACACTTTTTCAAATACTAATGAGCTTCTCTTTCCATGTGGTTGGCCAATAGTACCCCGTCCTCAATAGTTTCTTAGCTAAAGTCATACCACTAGAATGGGAACCACATATGCAATTGTGAACTTATATTAAAGTATTTAAGGCTTCCTCTTGGTTAAGACATCATAGTAATGTTCCTTCGATACTTCGGCGGTAAAGGGTATCACCTAGGATCACAAATTGGGATGCCTTCTTGAAAAGGGTCTTTTTAAGGTTCAAGGTGATATCAGATGGAAGGATTCCTCTGCTAAGGTAGATAAATATGTCATGATACTATGGGGATCCAGGACCAACAATGACACATGTGAATTCAGATTCAAGGATTTTGAAAGTTGGTATGAGAAGTTGTTCTACCAAGAATTCACACTATAGGACATTTTTTAGCATGTCTAACAATGATCCAATTGTTGTCATTGCATCTGCTGCTCTGTTGTTCATGTGAGGAATCTGCTCAGAGGTTATGTCTATGAAAATATCCTTGAGACTTTCTACCATCTTTTTGTAAGGAGTGATCTTATCATCCTTAGTTTGATAGTCATCATTGACTTGGTTGATAACCAGCTATGAGTCTCCATAGACTTTCATCTCTTGTATCTACCACTAAACCTCTATCCTTACACCTGTGATTAGTGCTTTGTACTTAGCAATTTTATCAGTACAAGGGAATGATAGCTAGTATGACTTTGGAATGCAATCACTTTTTGAGGTGATGAATAGAATACCTACTCCTGATCCATGTTGGGTGAATGATCCATCAAAGTACATCTTCCACTAAGATGTGAGATTGATAAGGAACACTGATTCATTAGGGAACTCATATATTAAAGGGTTATCTACATAAATAGGTGTCTCTACTAGTTGGTTTGAGATCACTTGTCCTTTGATTTCCTTGCATTCTACATACTCTATGTAAAATTTAGTTAAGATCATTACCCATTTGGCCATTCGCACTGTGAGAGTTTCTTTAGATAACAAGTATTTGAGTGGATCTATCTTTGCAATGAGCTTGATTTGATGGGACAACATGTAATTTCTAAAATTTTGTGAAGAAAAAACTACTACTAGACATGCTTTCTTGATGGGTGATTAGTTCATTCCATGGCCCACCAAAGTCCTACTAATGTAGTAGATAACTCTTTCCTTTCCATTCTCATCATGTTGTGTCAGAAGAGATCCTAGTGCTATTGATGTTGTTGAGATATACAAGATCATTGGTTTGTTTGGTATCAGCAGAATGAGCACCAGAGGTGTCAATAGATAGTCTTTGATTTTCTAGATATATTTATCACACTTCTCATCCCACTTGTAAGTTATTCCTCTATGGAGAAGATGTGAAAAGGGGTGGATTTTATCTGATAGTTGTGCTATGAAACTCCTGATAGACTGCAATCTTCCTTATAACCCTCTCATTTGCTTCATTGTTTATGGTGGTTCCATGTCGAGGATGAATTTTACCTTTGCTGGATCAATTTCTATCCCTCTTTGTGAGATGATAAATCCAAGAAGTTTCCCTGATGTAACCCCAAATACACACTTTTTTGGATCAGTCATACCTAGTACTCTTTAAGTATGTCGAAGATGGGTCCTAAGACTCCTATGTGCTTACTTCTTTTCTTTTATTTTTCCAAAATATCATCTACATAATATTCAACTATTTTTTGGATCATGTCATGAAAGATGAGGGTCATTGCTCTTTGATAGGTTGCTCCTACATACTTTAACCAGAATGGCATCACATTCTAGCAATAGGTTCCCCATGGACAAGTGAATGCAATTTTGTGTAGATCCTCCTTGGTGATCATAATTTGATTGTAGCCTAAAAAACCATCCATGAGTGATAGCATTTCATGCCCTTTCGTTAAGTCCACAATAAGTTCAATGTTAGGGAGAGGAAAATCATCCTTTGGGAATGCTTTGTTTAAGTCCCTAAAATTAGTGCAAATTCAGATACCCCCAGTGGGTTTTGAGATTAGTACCAGGTTTGAAAGCAACTCAAGATAATCTATTGGTCAAATGACTCTGATTTCAACAAGCTTTTGTAACTCTAGTTTCACCAGAAGTTCTATCTAAGGATGTATCTTCCATAATTTTTTCTTGACTAGCTTAGCTTCAAGATAAACTACTAAGTGATGCACAACTATTTTGCGATCGATCCCTGGCATATAAATGTATGACCATGAAAAGTTAGCTCTATGCTCTTTCAAGAATTCTATAAGGTTATTCTATTCTTCATCTAACAAAGATTCATCATAGAAGGTGATCCTAGGTTCTTCTTTTGTTCCCACATTGACTAGAGTGGCCTTTTCTGCTAGCACTGCTAACATTTTTGGATGCATTGCACTAAGGGGGAGATTGAATCCCTCATCCTTAGGCACCTCAGAGAAGTTTTTACCATTGGAAGTGCCCATTTTTTTTACTATTTTAGGATTAGATAGTGCCACAGTGTGGTTTTCACTCAAGGATCTACATGTTAGTTGCACTTCATCAATTTTGTGACTGAAGGATTCAATTGTCTCCCCATAGTATGCCCCTATGTCGAGCTCTATGTCAAAACCTGCTTTGTTATTTTCCCATGGTAAGTCATCATGAAGTCCCATGAATTTTGAGATCACTTCATCATTTTCAAATAAATCTAGAATTGGTGGTCCTTATTGGTCCATATCAATGAGTTGGGGGTATACTAGACATATTTTAGTTGGTTGATCACTCAGAGTGAAGGATATTATGGATATCATGAAGAGGGATTTATTCTCAAATAGGTTTGTAATACAAAGGGGGAAGTCATCTAAGGTTGTATCATGTGATGTAGATAACCAAGAGGAAGCCTCGACCTATTTAGCAGAAGTACCTTTTCCAATAAGGGTGACCTTGCTAGTAGTACAACCTAGGCCAAGATTCTTTATTTGTTTCTCAGGAATGATGGGTTCTATTAAACCATTATCATTTTGTCTTAACTTCTCATTCTTATTATATACCCATCCCTTCATTAGTTGCAAGCCTTTGTTATCATCTTCAATGGGAAGAGTAGGAACAATTTGTTCATCTTGATAGAGGAATTTAGAGATATCATCCTCATTGACATCTTCTTGATTCAAATCCCCCCACTTGGTGAAGGTTGTGGCTGCCATCTTGATTGTTTCAAGCTCTTTGTTGCTAGATGTGGGTTTCCCATGAGATTAAGGAGAAATAGGTATATCTCCTAAGAAAAACCTATTCTTCATTAACTTATAGTTCCCAAAACCATCATCTTGGATCACTACTTTGATATCAAGTGTGTTATGCACAATGGGTGCCTTTTTCTTAGAGGTAGATGCAATGGATGATAGGTCAACAAATGAGGTAGAAGGTGTAGTCCGTTCATCATTCTTTGGTACTTGGGGGATCTTATAGAACTTGGACTCAAGATTTTTGTAGTAGTAAAAAGGCTCAGGATCTCCATGGATGGTAATCTCTCTACCCTTGAAAGGAAACTTCGCGCATTGAGTATAAGTCATGGCTATAGCTTTTAGGGCATGAATCCATGGTCAACCAAGCAATATGTTATAGGGAAGATCAAGGTATAACACCTGGCATGTAGTTTCTATGATGAGGGGACCCACTTGGATAGGTAATGTGATGATTCCTTGTGATACCCATTCTTGATTGGCATATTCCCTGGTGGTGGTACTCTTTGTCTTTTCAATAGTATCTTCTGAATAGCCTAGATTTTTTATAAACTGAAGAGTACAAATGTTCAATCCAACACCTCCATCTACTAAGACTCTTATGACCTTGTTCTTATGAATGATAACCTCAAGGTGTAAAGCATAGTTATGAGATGGTTGTGATGGTAGGTCTTGCTCGAAGAAGGTGAGAAGGCGAATAGCGATATGGCCTACCATAGCTTGAAACTGATCTGTATCAATATCCTCGAGAATGGATGACTCAGACAAAGCTTTCTCCAAAATCTCTCTATGTGTGGGGGATAGCCTCAATAATTCTACAATTGATATCTATGTGGGGGTTTTCTTAAGCTAATCTATGAGATTGTACCTACTAGGATTGGATGTTGGAAAAGTAGGTTGTGCCTTAGATTGAGATGGGAATCCTTGGATGGTAATTTTTGCACATTGTGTGGTGACTCCACACTCTATACTAGTCCCTTTGATGGTAACAATGTAATGACACTATCATAAGAAGCAACTGCATTGGAATAGGTATGTTGCACATTTGTGTAATCCTTAGCTTTTTCATTATTGTTCCCTTTGCTAGGATCTAGCATAGGGTTCTTGTATATCTTAATATCTTGATTCTTGATTTATACCTCAACAAATATGGTGTCATTCTCTAGGAGGTCTTGCATAATATTTTTGAGCCTCATGTAGTTTGTTGTTCTATGTCGTTTAATCTTGTGAAAGTAACAAAGGTATTTTTTGTTATACCAGGATGGTTTCTCTTGTGGTTCTTGGTAGTTTTCAAAGTTGGGAAGTGTTATCATATTTGACTCTACCAACTATTTCATGATGGTTTCTATGGGTTCAGATAACTATGTGTATTTTCATTTAGGATAGTTGTTCTTGTTAGTGGTTTGCCTCTGTTGCATGTCGGTGTTGTTGATTTTATTATTTTGAGGAAATTTTGTTTGCTACATAGTTGGTTGAATGTTAGCAACATGATTTTTGTTTGGCCTAGGAGCACTTAGGACCACCTTAGCATCTATGATGCCATAATTTTTTACATTCTTGTTCTTAGCCCAAACACGAGGCTTGTTGTTTGAACTATTTGATGGGAAATTATCTTTGTAAGCTTGAATATTCACTTGTGAGATTAGATCTCTCTCAATTTTAAGGGATCTAGGGACAGGCTCATCATAAGTTGTGATGCATTGTATTTTTAAGTGGAATGATAGATCTAGATCTAGATTTTCTATGATAATTCCCACTTGTTCATTAGGGAGAGGCCACTTTCTCTTACTAGCTCTTTGTCTCCATCGTTGTAAGAAATTAGAAAAAATTTCTCCTTTGTTTTGCTTAAGAGTGTATAGTTCTTCTAGACTTATGTCCATTTCAAGGTTGAAGGAGAAGTGATCGATGAATTTATTGATAATTTCCTAGGAATTTTGATGCTAGGAGGTACATGAGAAAACCAATCCATGGCAAGACTTGTTAAACTTCGAGGGAAGAGGCACATTAAATAAGAATCATTTTAGGCCATCTCCATACACATGACGTTAAATTCTTTGACATGGTCCATAGGACTTCCTCTCCCTTTGTATTTGTCAAATTTAGGGATTTCAAAACCAAGAGGGAATGGTAACATTTCTATGTTTCAGTCAAATGGATAAGGACATAGATTTTTTATATGGGGCTTCTTTGTCTTGCCCATCTGAAGGTCTTGCATTTCTTGGGATAATGCCTTAAATTTTGAAGTAGATCATCTTTTGAGTTTGGTGGAGGAACATATGGTGGGATGAAGGATGTGTTTTGATATGATAAGGTGCTGTATGGGATGTATGGTGGTGTGAGATTCTGTGAGGGTGATTGCAGTATTGATGTATATGTTCCTAATGCATTTGTATTGGTGATGTTCTGTTGAGGATTATAGTAGGAACTTGGTTGTTGTTGTAGTTTTCAGGAATACTATTGAGCTAGTAAGACTTGTTGTTGGGTCTATTGTTGTTGTTGCACCACAAGGGCTTGTTATTGGGCTTGTTGTTGTTGTGATGCTAAAGCTGCTTGATGGGCTTGATGTTGTTGTTGGGCTAAGGCTGCTTGTTTTGCTGCTAAGGTTGCTTGTTGTTGTTGTTGTGTTACTAAGGCTGCTTGTTATTGTTGTTGCTATTGTTGTGTTGCTTGTTTTTCTCGCCATTGTTGGATGGCTTGCTGATAAGCTTGTTGTGCTTGTTGTAAATCTAGGGCATGTGCTTGCAATGTAGGATTAGGTGGTTGTTGGGATATCTAAGGTGTATTGTGAGGGTCTATGTTTTGAATGGGTAGTTTATTTTTTATGAGAGGTGGAGGGTTCCTTTGGTTTAACATCCCTTTTAAGATGGTGGATTGATGTGGAGGAATGTAAGTTTGAGGTCCTGTTTATTTTTGCATGGTAAAGGAGACCATGGGAAAATATGTAGATGGTGCCATTAGATTTTGTGACGAAAAGGAAACACTAGGACCTTGAGTCCATTGATTAAAAAGACTCCCTTGTCCCATGTCTTGAGGATTTCCTTGTGCTAGAGATGTAAACAAGGTATTTCCTAGGTTGGTGGGATTTGTGACTAAGGGATTGTTCTGAGATGGGTTGATGATGAATGGGGTGGATGTGTTTTGTGACACCAATGGTACAAATGAACCAATGGGAGGATTGGGTAAAGATGTCCCTATTTGTATTAAGGGTTGACTCTGTGGTATAGTATTGATATACCCTTGGGTGCTATTTTGAGTCATTTGGTCTATACTACTTTGTGTGATGGTGGGCATACTTGTGGTACTCATGGGTATGGATGAAGAGTGGTGTCCTCAATATGTGGAGGTTATGGTGGAATAATGAAGTTCAAGAGGTTTATATGGTTGTTTGGTATCTTCGAGAACGAGAGGAGCACCAAAGGTAGGTGTCCAAGTGGTTGTTTCAGATGAAGGATTGGTATCGAGGGTACCCACAAGTGTGTTGCTCTCAAATGGAAGAGTTAGACCAAATCCCTTGGAAAAGCTAGTTGCAAGACTAGAAGTGGATGTTTGAGTTTTCCCTAGTGATGGAGTTGTGAAGTTGTGTGTTAATTTTTTTGCAACAAACAATGGGGAAATAGGAGCTTCATTTTCAAAGGCCTGACATTCCATGATTTCTTCCCTAGTAATTTCAAAGAGATTATTTGTGATGTATTCTATCTCATATGGTCCCAATGGAGATGATGGTTGTTGTGATGGGGTAACTTGACTTCTTGGATCAAATTCTAAAAGATTTGGATCAATTTAGGTAAATGTGACTTTGGTTTTCTCCATGATTCTCTTGTGTTGTGATCTTGTTTTTACCATAAATTTTGTGTCACGTTTTGGAGAGTTGTGTTGAGATTTGTAATGTTTGAACTCTCTAGTTGACTCAAATCAAAGGTAAAAGGGATGCTCTAAGTATTTTTGGAGCAATGATGATAGTGGGGGATGAAAAGATGGGTGATGTGGAGAGTGACCTTTGAAAATGTTTTGGGACAACACCTTTGACTCAAGTTTGATGTTTTGATGTTGGGATAAAGGATGTTGACGAATTTGTAAATCTTTAGGGTAGACTCGTGACCTTCAAAATGGACTAGTTCAAAGATGATAACTAACTTAACTAAATGCAGAGAAAATGATGCATTTCACATACAAAATAACTAATTTAGGGTTTTGGGTTGGTTAATGTCCAAGTCAAAAAATGTTGGTGTACTCAAAAGTTTACAAAGATAGGTCAAGTGAATGATGAAATATGATGAAGGATGGATGTAATGTTTGACCCAATGTTGACTTATAATGAAGCTTTGTTTTCCAAGACCAAGGTAGTGAGAATGATGCTAGACCTCTAAAGTGTTCAAATCCTAAAGACTAATGTTGGCCTAAATGAGAGGATAGATGTGGGTTTGTAAATCTGGTTGGTTCCTCCTATTCTCGAGCATAATAGTTTCTTAACAAGAGGTGAAAATTGTGATAAAGTATTAAGGCCCACTTCCTACCAAACTTTGAATTACAACACCTATGTTTCTAACGGTGGTATGTACATCTTCCCCTATGTATTTTGATTGTGTGATAGATCATTTAGAGGAGTTCAAAACCATGAAAAGGACCAAGGTTTTAGATAGGTTGATTATCATGAAAAAGACCTAGGTTTTGTCTCATAATGAACATGTACATATTTGGATGTTTCCTCAATGTGAGTTCATAAAAGTTTACAAAAAATTTGTTTTTGTTGAGGTAGAGTGTTGAAATATAGTTTTTTATTGCTTTTGAACTGAGATGCCTAAGTTTAAAGTGATGAATAGTAGACCTTCTTTTGGGCATCCTAACTTTGTGTGAGATCATCTAGAAAAGTTCAAGTTTATGGAAGAAAGGAAGATATTTATTGCCACGCAGGTGGTGGTAATATGGTCCAGCCTCAATATCAATTTGTTCCTCTTATTCATCTAAGATTTTTGTAGTGTTTCTGCACTGAGTAGGTGTTTTTTTGTTAAAAAAGTGAAGCTTCTAAAACTACTAATGATTTCAGTTTGTTCCCTGTTAATGATTTCAAATTTTGGTTGAATGATAGCACCTTCAAGATCAAGTTGTTCAACAGGAGAAATCGGTCTCCAAATAGTCATGTGGGGTTCAATTATGTCAATTTATCTTGCTTAAGTGAATTTATTTTCCCACAAACACTTGTCTTGATTAAGTTTTCAAACTAAATGTTTATGTCAAAAACATCATAACCTTCACAATGTCCATTTTGTGAAAATCATGAGGTTGAAGCCATAATTGCCTATGTTGTCTTTGGAAAATATGGATTGAGATATAATTCAAGATATTTAGAAATATCTAAAGATAAAAATCCTTAGGACAAGTAGTAATATCAAGGCTAATTCAAGAGGTATCCATATTTAAGCCAAATTGTTTGAAATTTTGAGGAAGATAGTGAATGCTTATTTTGTAATGTTTTGGAACCAAGCAATGTATTAAAATAACTCACAATAATTTACAATCATAGGTTGAAATGCCCATGCTTGTTGAGTCCCCACTTGCATTTCCCCAAACACTAAGACATTGTGAACAGTTAGAGACTTGGCGACACTAGCTCCCCTCCACAACACATGCTTCTCGAGACCACCAAATTTCAAAATCTTGAAGATCCTAAGATCCTAAGGATTTTTTTGTTTCAACAATGAATAGTACAAATGTGGGCAGCTTCAGAACGACCGTTATTGCACCAACAAGCATTAAGGATTTTTGCTAACTAAACAGTTTGGCTCTTAGTGACAAACTAAGAACACCTAGCTATATACACACTCTCTTTTCCACTTAAGGCTCTTACTACCATTCCTATTCCACTTAAGGCATGGTACTAGATGTAGTACATTATATAGTCCAAGATAGAAGTTACTTTCTCATGATTTCCCAACCTTTAATATAGCCCTCTGGTAAACGTGCTTGCAAGAACTTTCATGTGAGTTTCCCGTTGTGGGGTGCGTCTCATAGTAAGTCTTCTTAAGGGTGACACAAAGCATAAGTGTACTTAAGTATTTCTCTTCACCCAAGATTGCACGAAGTGGAATGGAATTGGATACATACTATAAGTGCACACAAATAGTGAAGTACACTTGGAGTGTTTCTCTTCACCCAAGATTGCACAAAGCACAAGGGGATTGGATATGCACTACAAGTGCATCACAACAAAGAAAACACTAATTCGTTTTACTAACTAAAGCTAAGATGAATTCATTTTATGCACCAAATGAAATTTTAAGTTGCCTTGTTTAATTTTAAACCCAAAAGACAATGATGAGATGAGGGTTCAATTTTAGTCTTGTTTGAGAGTTCATTTTAAACCTAAGTGAAACCTAGTGAGGTCCCAAAACATAAAGCAAAAAGGATAATAAATTGGGTTATAACTACCCCAAAGCAACAAACACTTGTTAAAATCATAAAATCTTGATAAGAAAATGCTTCTTCACTTTAACTTCGTGTCATCCAACATGCAAAATCACATTAATCTAAAAACTAGAACAATGTTAGAGGCATGTTAGTAGACTAATGAATCAAAAAAATTAAAATGCATGCTGAAAAATGATCATTAAACTTCTTACCAAATTTGGGAATCAATGTACATGATATCATTTCTCTAGTGAATAAGGGCATCACTATGATGAATAAGGGTGTCACTCTGCAAAAAAACCAGAGAGCACGATAGTGTCATTATTTTGTCAGGCATCACTATTTGTAAATCTTCGATACCTTGATAAAGTATTAGCATTTTTTGTTTATTTAATCAACATCAGTGCATTTAATAGGCATTGTTGTTTGAAACAATGATAGTGTCATTGTATGGTGATGCCTTCAAAAGGTATTGTTGAAATTGAGTTGGGTGTCGCTCTTTCCTACAAAAATCAAAATGAATGGAATTCGAGATAGAAATTGATTAAATTGACAGCTTTCCCTCCTAGTGCTATAATGTCTTCCAAGGATACTAGTATGGTTCGATTACACTTGCTTAATGAAGAATCAAAGTATAACGTAGCCACTAATACCCAATCTTAAACAAGATCATTCAAATGAAAGATAAGTTAAACATTTATTGAAACTAAACATTACGAACTATGAAAGTATTTAAATGTTTACTCTAACCCATTTAAAACTTATCTTGTTTTGGAGTTGGTGTTTTGTTGATGTGGAACAATGACTCTTTCCCAATCCCATGATTAGTGAGCTTGTTCCAATTGATTCTATTGAAGAGAATCGATGAAACCATTGTGATATGTGGATGAAAACATGATTTATGCTAAATTGAACATGATGCAAGCTAAATTAATATGATCTTATGCTAAAAATGATCTAAATATGCAATTTCTAAGCTAATCTAAATGAGGTTTAAACCAAAAAATAGTCAAACCCTAATCTATAAACAAGTTAAATGGATGCATGGAAGCCATTAATGGAAGATTAAAGCTAATATGCAGCTAAAAATGAACTAAAATATGCTAAATATGAACAAAGATGAGTATGATTATGAGTGATTCCAACAACATAAGTTTTTAAATTGAAAGATGGATCCATTTGTCTCCAAATAGTGCTTTATTTATAGGAAAGCAAATGAGAAATGAAGGGTTGAGATAAAAAAATGTTAATCAATGGTCAAGGATGGAAGAAAATGGAGGCATGGATCATGGATTATCGTCAACTGGTGAGAATGCAAGATGAGATTTAATCAAGGGTTCTCATTCCTTCCAAACAAGCACACTTTTGACCTATTTAAGAGGTCAAAGGTTAACTTGCTCAAGAGGTTTCAATTTTAACTTAGTCATGAAGCCAAGTGAGAATATTCCCTTTTTCAAATGATTGGAGGAGAGAGAATATTCTTTGTAATATTCTCATGGGAAAGGAAAAAGGTTATTTATTTAATTAAAACTAAATTAAATTGTGCAAAGGACGAATATTCTTTTGGAATATTCCCTTGCAAGTGGGAGGAGTTGGACTAATTAGATAATTATTAATTAAACAATGTTAATCATACAATTAGGGGATTTTTAGAAGAATAAAGTGATACTCATTAAATTAAATGATTTAATGAATGGGGAAAGGTGAAACGACATTTGATTAAAAAAATTATGGTTATTTAATTAAATAAGAAGACTTAGGGAATTAAATTAAATAATTTGATTTATCTAATTTAATGAGATGAAATGTTAGCATGAAAGGGGGGAATTAACCTGATTAAATGAATTAGGTTAATAGACGGAAAATGATGCAATTAATTAAATAGCTAGGCCAATTTAATTAATTAAGCAAAAATGGGATGGGTTTCAAGAGGAAATGATATTAGTATGCCTGATTCGAGTGTATGATATCATTCAAGACATTTTTCAATGTCTACACTAATGTCCCATCTTCTATTAGACCAAATAAAGTACCCACCTTATTTGATTGTATGCAAGTGAAAATGTTAGATATTACATTCCCTCAACATGAATTACCATTTCTCGAGATCCAAAATAAAAATGAATCTGTAATGATAAAGGTTATCATTAATGATATTAGAGTTAGGCATACTCTCATAGATAATGGAGTGGGTCTTAATGTTTACCACCGATATCCTAGATAAAATTGGTGTGGCTAAGAAGCTTATACAACCCAATGATGTTAATATTCACTACTTTGACAATCTTAATAAAAAACCATTAAGAATGATTAGATTTCCTATTGAGGTTGGACCCATGGTTTTTCCTACTCTCGTCCATATCATGTTACAACCTCTTTCATTCAACCTTATCCTAGGTAGACTATGGATTCATGCCATGAAGGAATTCTCATCTACTCTTCACCATGAGATAAAGTATGAATATAACAACAAGATATACATGGTGAAAGTAGCTGAAGATATTTATAAGTTACAAGCCAAAACCAAACATGATACTTTCAACTCTCTTAACACATTGATTCAAACTTCAAAGGTAGAAACTATACAAGTTGATGGTAATCCTAATTTTCTTTCACCTACAAAAAAACTCTTAGATGATGATTCGGCTTCATTAGATTTTACACCCTCTTTTGTGGGAGAGTACAAAATCTCACAATCTAAACCAAAATAGTCTTATGTTTCATTTACTCAACTTGGTTCTACATCAACATCAATCCATGGTGGTGATGGGGGCTCTTCAACTCCCATCCCTCATGAGAGGAAGATGCATAACTTTAAAAGACTCAAAAAGGATTTGCATGCTCATGATGAGTTCAATCTTTCTCAGAAGCATAAAATATTTGCATCTAAGTTAGAAGCATTTTATGGTCTTGGATACAAAATTCTTTCTAAACATGGAGGAAATGAAAACATGGAAAAAAAATAATAAGGATCCAATGAATTATATACCGTAATTTTCCACGTAGGTTCTTAGTTTCCAACCTTCATCTTGATCCTCATCCAATGTTTTATCATCTATTGTGTGTATGAAATCTTGTTAAGAAAGCAATCTTTTCTTCACAAGAGAAATAAATGACCCTACTATGGATCAAGAGAATATCTTGTCAAGGCTTCTCAAAGCTTTCCTAATTTCTCTTTCTCCCAGAACATGAAACAAATTCTACAACAAAGATTAATTGTGTGCATATCACTAAGTGCATGGTCATTCTACCAATGAATATTAGGCATTGAGTAATAAAATACATCTTAAGGATTTTGTGTCTCTTCCTTATGTTGATGCACCTAAGTCCTCTAATCAATAATGATCTTCATCCTATCATGTTTCTTATCACTATGTGTCATTTTTATATTTATGTGTCTTGCTCATTTCCATTCATGGTGGTACAATTTTAAGTGCAACCATATTTTTCATGGCAACAACATGATATTCCTTGGTGTAGTTGTCCTTGTCTTTATGCTTGGGGGGAAAGGATAAATAGTTTTGGGAGCTGTGCATTCTTTTCAAGGATCCCCTCTTCCCCTCTTTCTCAAAATTTTCAAGCCATGAAAACTCAATTAGAGAATTCACTAACATTCTACCAAGTTTAAAACCAAGAATCAGGAGCTCATATCTAAAACAACGAGATTACAAAAATAGTTTTAGGACCCCCTATCAAATTCCCATTCACTCCTGTGCAACTAAATCCCTCTTGGCATACTTAATCTAATTTTTTGTGATAGATACACATCAATCTGCACTTTCTAGATCCACTTGCAAATCACTATTTGTGTTTATTTATCTTTAGCATTTTGCATTTTATATATTATGTCATATATTCTAATTAGGTAAATCACTCCAAATAATTTCCAATCTATTCCCATCTTCAATTAGATATAGATTTAGGTCTAATTGGATCACCTTCATGGTTGAAAGTCAATCTATTCACCTTTTTCATCTACATCTTAATGTAACATGGAAAAAGGCCCCTTGCATCCTAGGTTCTTTGCATTTAGGACATAGGATCACCTTTTTATATATTACAGAGGGTATAGGGTTTATGGTTGATGGTATAGGGTATAAGGTTTAGGGTTGAGTGTATAGGTTTAGGGTTGATGGTATAAGGTATAGGATTGAGTATATGGTTTAGGGTTTAACCTATTGGCTTTAGTTCCTAGGGTTGAGGGATAGTTTTTAGGGAACTTACAGTATAGGGTATAGGGTTTGGGGTTATGGGTATAGAGTTTAGGGTCGAGTCTCACATTCCCCCTCTCTAGTATCCTCCCCATTTCTATTTTTTTATCTCACTTCTCTCTCTCCCCTAGATCTACCTATATCAAACCTCTCTCTCCACTATCTGCTTAGATATCTCTATCTCAAATTTATATCTATCTCCCCTTCCTACCTCTCCCCCCATCCATCCTTATCTACCTCTCCCTCCCTCCCTATGTAGATCTCTCTTATCTCTACCACAAATATATCTCTTTCTCTACCTTTCTTCTCTTTATCTCTCTCTATCTTGCATATCTCTCTTTCTCTACCTCTCTTAGAATAAAAAATATAAACACGTAAGATAAAAATGTAATTATGAGAAGATGATTAGAATAACAAAACTGAAGAATTAAGATGAAAATTAAATTATGAGATTATTTGGATAGAGATGAATAATAGGAAACCATATTAATGCATTGAGTGTAGAGACATATGGAAGAAATAGAGAATGAATAAGCACATACAATCCATGATTAGGAAAGAAAAATATGATTGTGACAAGAAACAATGTATGGGATGGAATTAGGTGTATTTGGAATGAAATAATTAAAATATTATGTAGAGAGAACTTAAATTGATAATGTATGCGATACTATATACCAGGGTATGAGGAACCAGGGTGACTATGTATCACATGCTGAGGAATAACACAAAAAACACACAGGTTGTTCCAACATCCTACAAAGTCAAAAAGGGCTTTGGAGGGGCCAATTTTGGAAACCCATAATCACAAGAGGATTCCATAGTGCAACACAAGATCAAAATTATTCTTGGTGGGTACAACACTATACAACCAAGAAAACACAATCACCAAAATCCAAGATATGCCCTTCTTTCTACTAGTCAAAGCACAACATGATATCATGGATCATGGTGACATCAAGTAGGTAGAGTAGGAAGCTTAGAAAGAAAAAATTGAAAGCATCCTAAAAATAATAAGAGGTCTCAAATATCCTTTTCCATAAGGATGACAGGTGGGTCAATGTGGTCTAATATGAGGAATGATATATCTTGTGAAGAACAAAGATTGTTGGGATAGATCCTAGGATTCCTACGACAAGGGATAGGCAAGATAATTATAATTTTAGGGGGATAATAAAAAATTTTTAGGCACCAACATGGCAACACATGAAAATAAGGATGAGAACCTAATGACCAAAATATACAAGGTATAGGCACCTTAATGGTTGAAGGTACTTAGTTTAGGGTAGAGTGTATAGGATTTATGACCTATGGTAAAGTGTAGGGTTTAGGATTGAGGGTATATGATATAAGGTATAGGGTTGAGGGTATAACATTTATTATTGAGTTTATGGGGGATTGAGGGTTCATCCTATAGGATTTAGGGCCTAGTTTTGAAGGATAGGGTTTAGGGTTGAGGGTATATGATATAGGGTTTAGGGTTGAGTGTATATGGTTGAGTTTTTATTATATAGGCCTTAGGGCCAAAGGTTGAGAGATATGGTTTAGGGTCAAGAGGGTATATAGTATAGGGTTGATGGTTTAGCCTATATCCTTTGGGGCCTAGGGTTGAAGGATAGGTTTTAGGGTTGAGGGTCTAGGGTATAAGGTTTATGGTTGAGTGTAGGGTTTATGGTTGAGTACATGGTTAATGGTTTAACCTATTGGATTTAGTTCCTAAGTTTGAGAGATAAGGTTTAAAATATAGGGTATATGGTTAAGGGTTTATTCTATTGGCTTTAGTTCCCTATATCTACCTCTCTTTATCTAATATCTCTCTAGATTCAATTTCTACCTCTCTTAATATTAGATTTCTATCTATCTCCCCTTCATACATATCCCCTTATCCCTCCTTATCTACCTCTCCCCCCTCCCTATGTATATCTCTCCTCTCTCTATAGGGTTTAGGGTTGAGAGTATAATATTGAGTGATAAGGTTTAGGTTTAAGGGTATAGGAACCTTGAGGGTTGAAGGTATTGTTTGACTCAAGGAACACTGAGACGTGGGGGGTTGAATCAGTGTTCAGCAATATTTAAATTACAATCTAGATCTTAAACCATTTAAAACATTCAAACAAAAGTAAATATGCAAGCACATGAAGGAAACAATCAAAACACCATAACACAAATATTTTTATGTGGAAACCCTATTAGGTGAAAAACCACGGTGGAGGTTAATCCACAATTTATACTTTGTTAAAAGTATGAAGAAAAAGGGGAATGCACATGCATTCAGGCACACTTCTTAGAGCTCGCTGCTCAAAATCAAGAAGGCTCATTGCCTTAAAACATATTTGTATTACAAAAAAGAGTTGAAATGAGAAATTAGCATCTACAAATGCATGGTTTCAGTTCTGGTGAGGCTCATAGATCATATTTTGGACCTTTTGTCTAATTCTACACTTCACTCTGCTCTGCCTTAATTCGCTTCACAACAATCCTCTTCTGCACAAGTGAAACTGTACCAAATTGATAAACAACCCTTTTTCTATTCGCACACTTCAAACATACACCCACTCACACTTCAAAATGAATTAACCAATCTCTTATATATATCTTCTATCAAAGATTTAGTCACTTCATGTTGGCTTCAACAAAATAAAAATATTTTCCAATAGTTGGCTCAATCCACATTTAATATTCGATGTGTACCCATCAAAGTCGGACACAACATAGCTAGGGCCCAAAAAAAAATCTTCAAGCATAGGATACCTTAATTAATTATACCTTGAATATTTGTGACATGCCATATTCACTAAGTTGGCCATTGTGAGCTAATAAATAGAAAATCATCTTGTCGTATCTCCTAACTTATACACCGATTAATGTGACATCACAAAACTTAACAATAAGATAATATAGATACTTAACAACATTCCCTAAGATCCACAACTCAAAATGATAATCTGGTGAAGCATATAGATTGACATACTAACCGAATATCCTGTTCTTTATTCTCTTTTGATAATACTTTGTTCTTTACTCTACCTATCGGTATGAACAAATCTTGATCTGTAGACCAGAATAATGACTTAGATTGCAATCAATGACAACACTAGAATCCATATTCCAACAATCTCCCCCTTTGGAATTGATGGAAACACCTAGTGAAAAATGACTAAGTGTCAGAACCAATATGATTATGTTGCCAAAGTTCAAAATTTCAAAACACAACTCCCCCTTAGAATGATAAGGCATTTTTCACTGCTCTCTCTCCCCCTTTGACATCAATGACAAACATATTTTGGATCTCCCCCCTTGCTAATTCAAAAATTGATCAAAATTTGAAGAAATACGACTGTTACTCGAGTTAGAAAATTATCTTGTACTTATCTTTCATTTCTGGAAGAAATTTCCTCCAAGCTTCTATAGAAATCCCAATGATTAAGATCAAGTTGTTGTTCTCAGATGTCTAGTTGATAATTTGGATGAGAGATTCTGGAATTGTCATTTCCTCTTCTAATTTCTCTCCTTTCCTCAAAACCTCAATTAACTACTTCAGTCTACATTCGGTTAAATCCTTCACTTTCCAAAAGGTGTCTACAAGGTTGTTTCTAGTGAATTGAACTTTTGTATGTTCAAACTGCAACTCTTGAATCCTTTTCTTGACTACACCATCCTGATCCTGAAACATGTTATAATCCTGACCAATCTTGTTTAGCTTAGTTTCAATATGCTCCAACTTATCTTTGTATTTCCCAACTGCATGAGGCCAATGAAGACAATACTTGTAGATGTTATTTGTTGTATTTATGCATTGCTTCAACACATTCATTTTCCTTTTTAGTTTGGTAAGAGATAGCCTAAACTACTCCTTTAGATGTAGAATTATTTCTCCCTCTTTCTTGTCCTGGGACTTAGAGATCATGGCTTCCTTAATGCATTCAATCATCTCTTTAGGAAACACATTCTACAAACTCTCCAACCCAATTTTATTGTGCACAAAATAAGTACTTAGTGTGCTATTGATCGGGTCCTGCTCATATGAGGGTCTATCAGACCATATGTCTGCAATTTTTGACATCCCATATTTCTCCTAAACAAGCTACAGTATCTTTACTTTGGATAAAACACCTTCTTCTTCACTTCCTTCTTCCATTACTACATCTGGTTCAACTGATTCTGGTTCTTCCTTTGGAGTGTACTCATCAAATTCCTCATCTAGTATGTCCACAATCACTTGTTCTTTACCTTTTCCTTCAATTTTTGGAGTCTAGTGTGTCAGAGGAGTATAATCATCAATCTCTTATGCTCTTTTCTTCTTCCTATCCATCTCACTAGAAGAGGATCCAACTTCAAGCACTCTTATCGGAATGGAAATGCTAATTGCTCCAAACTTCCCTAGCAATTCCTTAAAGAAATTTGCATACTCTTGCTTACAATTTTCCAAAGTATTAGAATGTTCAAAAATCTATTTACAAACTGGTTTGTTCTCTTTCCATACAACATTATTGATCTATGGCAAGCAATTCAGAAAATACATCACAATACATATGACCAAGGTACCAAACCTAAAGGGGTAATCTACCTCCTTTTTTAGTTGCACATTTTCTATCAATTGATCTTTTAGCAATTTGCACAAATCAAAATCTTGATCCTCCATTATCATTTTATGAGAGATGTAAACTGCACCTGCCAAAGTTGTGCCTTCCCTATTTCTAAAAAATATTTTGTATGAGATTCCATGTGCAATGTACCTTGTTATCGGTACTTTGATCATCAAAATTATCAAATCCCTTTGATCTCCAGTTACTCTGGTTAGGGTTTCAACTTCTTTGTTCTGAATCAACTTCTTTTTCGGTATATCCCTAACATTGCATAATCTAGTTAGATTACTAATCACCTCTTTTGAAATGAGATAGGGTTTATCCAGAGTTAGAATGTCATCATTCAATTTTTTTAGGATAAACCTAACGACTTCCCAATTATCAAAATGGGGAAATTCACTCCAAATGTCCAAACTTTTTTGTTTCAAACCTTCAAGCCATTTCAATTCATCAGCCAGCAACATATTTCTCACATCCCTAATCTTCTCATTGCTATATTCATCCAAATTCACCATTCCTTTCATTTTATTCATTTTCCTTTTTGTACTAAACAAGTTTCTACCGAGCACCAAATTAAGTGAGAATTCTACAAGCAACTAAAATACCTAATGAATTTTCTACTGAATTGACTTTTACTCCTTCAAAATTCTATTGGAGAGGCTCTCCTTCTATTCTTCTTCAATGCAAGGTGACAAATGAGGGTTCCAAATACCCTTTTATTACTCAGACACCTAACCTTTTTACCACATTAAATTTTTTCCCTAGTTGTTCTAGATACTCTTCTTTCCAAGACAGCAAAAGAAGGATTCATCTGCAGACCTTCTACTTCTAGAATTTTTGCACAAGTGATCACTAATACATTAGCACAACTACTGACAATTTCTTGCATTCTGATGCCAACTACTGACAAGGGGACAAAGAATTTTCTTGAAAAAACTCCCCCTAGGACAATGGCCTAAGATCAATTTCTAGAGGAATTATCAGAAGCAGATTCTGGTGTAGGCTTATTTCCTTCATCACTCACTCTTCCTTACCCATTTTTTCTTCATCTGGTCTCTTATTTCTTCCACAATCACTTTCCCTTTTCCTTTATCATCTTTATGTGAAATTCTTCCTTTGTATACTGGACCTCTTCTGTCCATGTTTTTTTTCCTGCAAAATCTTGCAATGTGACCAAATTTGTTCCAATTGTAACACATACAATTTATTTTTCTAGACCATTCATTCCATTGATTTCCTCTTGATCTACATTGATTATAAATATGCCCAAATCTTCCATAGGTGCAACATTTAACATTCCTTACATTGACAGACATACTTTTGCATTCAATTGAATTATGAACAAACCTATTACAACTAAAACACTGACTGAGAAATGGTGGAGTACTTGAATTTAGTTTACTTCTACACTGAGAAGCCATATGACCAAATTTATTACAAGAAAGGTAGTGACCATTAAAATTTTGAGCATTGGGTTGTCTTGCCCGATACCTTTTTCCTTTGTTCATCTGATTTCTTTGTCTGGAATCCTTATGTTTAGATCCAGAGCTTTGTCCCTTCTCATATCCAAGACCTTTCTTGTCATTTTAATTCTTCTATCCTTTAGTCAGATCATCAAGCTTAGTGGAACTGATCTTAAACTTCTCCTTGTATTCATTTGTAGTAGCGAGTTCATCTTTGATAATAACTATCTATCTTTCAAGCTCTTTTTTATTATTTCTAGATTGTTGTAGTTCAATCTCTAGCTGAATGAATCCACTATTAACTCTTTTTCATTCTTCAGATCTTTCTTTTACAGACTAGGCCAGATTCTCCTCATTCTTCTTCCTTTCTTCAATCTCCTTAGTTAGCTTCATCGCCATAGATTCCATGTCAAGCTTTAGAGTAGCATTGTCTCTAGAAAGCTTTTCATATTCTTTAGTTATTTCTTTTAGGGTCTGATTCAGGTGAACATCTTCCAAGTATTTACTTTCTTTCTGCTTCAACTAATCACATAGTTCCTTCCTCTTTTCTCTTGACTCATTGATTTGATCCTTTAATGATAGAATGAATTTTTCAACATCCTCAATATTTTCTTTTAATTCCAGGACTTCTTCTTTAGACTGATCAAGATCATCAAGTGCCATAAAAAGTTGTTGTTGAAGACCACCAAAGTCCATTGCATTCCAAGATCCACCTCAAGAGCTGTTAAATTTCTACAGAGGAATCTTGATTTGATACCAATTGTTGGACTCAAGGAACACTGAGAGGGGGGGTGAATTAGTGTTCAACAATATTTAAATTACAATCCAAATCTTAAACCATTTACAACATTTAAACAAAAGTAAAGATGCAAGAACATGAAGGAAACAATCAAAACACCATAACACCAAGATTTTTATGTGGAAACCCTATTAGGGGAAAAACCATGGTGGAGGTTAATCTACAATTTATACTATGTTAAAATTATGAAGAAAAAGGGGAATGCACATGCATTCAGGAATAATTCCTAGAGCTCATTGCTCAAAATTAGGAAGGATCACTACCTTCCAACATATTTGGATTACAAAAAATAATTGAACTGAGAAATTAGCATCTAAAAATTCCTGGTTTCAGTTCTGGTGTGGCTCATAGATTAGATTTTGGACCTTCTATCTGATTTTTCACTTTGCTCTTCTCTACCTTAATTCGCTTCATAAAAATCCTCTTCTGCACAAGTGAAACTATGCCAAATCACTCAACAACCCTTCTACTATTCCCACACTTCGAACATACACCCACTCGCACTTCAAAATGAATTAATCGATCTCTTATATATATTGACTATCAAAGATTTAGTCACTTCATGTCGGCTTCAACAAAATAAAAATATTTTCCAATAGTCAGCTCAATCCACATTTAATATTCGATGTGTACCAATAAAAGTTTTCCATGACATATCTAGGGCCCAAAAAAAAATCTTCAAGCATAGGATACCTTAATTAATTATACCTCAAATACCCACGGCATGCCATATTCACTAAGTCGGCCACCATGAGCTAATAAACAAAAAATCATCGTGTTGGATCTCCTAACTTATACACCAATTAATGCAACATCACAAAACTTAACAATAAGATAATATAGATACTTAACAACCTTCCTCAAGATGCACAACTCAAAATGATAATCTGGCAAAGCATACAAATCGACATACTAACTAGATACCCTATTCTATATTCTCTCTTCTGGTAATACTTTGTTCTTTACTCTACCTATCAGTATGAACAAATCCTAATCTGCGGACCAGAATAATGACTTAGGTTGCCATCAATGACAACACTAGAAGTGATATGCCACTAGGTATATGGTCTAGGTTAGAGTGTATATGCTTTATGAACTAGGGCTAATTGTAGGGTTTAGAGTTTAGGGATAAGTTTCAAGGTTATGGTTATATAGTTTAGAGTTAAGTGTATAGGTGTTAGGGTTAAGTACATAGGGTTTTGGTAAGTTAAATCCATCATAAGCTCAAAACTAAGCAATACAAATACATGTTTTTAATGTAGGAGCATCCCTGGTTGTAAAGCAATCTTGTATCAACCAAAAACATTTATTTTCTTACATTTCATTTAGTAGTAGTTTCATCATTTCATTCCACATTTCACTGCATTGTCATCTCTTAGCTCACGACGAAAGATATAGCATCTACATGAGGTCATCTACATCAAATCCATATTTCATATCATTTTCATTTTTCTACTGAAAGTTATCGCTCTTAAAATTTCATTGTAATTCACAATCAAAGCATTTGGGGCTGACTTGGTCCAAATTTCATAGTGTGAACCTATTCTAGATCATATGGAGCTTAATGGGACATCATACATAAATTTTCATTCCAAGGGGATATTTCTTGGAGATCCACAATTCATTTCATTTGTGTGAAGGATTATCTTTCATATTTTAAGGCCAAACTTCACACTTGATCATCTATCAGGCTTTTAAACCCTTGAGTCCAACACAGACCTTTTTTGGAGTTAGAGAACCATATTTAAGATCATTTATAACTCATTCTAATTCATTATTCATCAAATAGATAGAGCTCTCACAAGCTATTAGGATCAATTATTTGAATAAGGCCTCTAGCCAATTATAATGTTTAATGCCCTTACAAAAAGCATGTTAGCTCTCAAAAATGTAGGCTGAATGCCTCAAGAGGCTACCAATCTCTTGATACGCTTTAGGGTAATAGACAAGGTCAAGAGAACTCAACCTTCTACTCTTTAGGTGCTTCTAACCTGGGTGGGTGTACCTTTCTGAAAGAAGCAGACTTAACTTATGATTTGTCCTTCTAAAATGCTTTGTCCACAAGGGCAGATGAGAGTGAACAAATGAAATCAAACTTGATAGTAATAATAATATTCTGATCTAAGTCCTAAAGTGCTCAATTAACAAAATGTAAAACAGATGTAAAGAAACTGAATGAATCCAAATGATGAAATTTAGAGAGCAGTGCCTTATTAGGTATGCAGGGTCAAGTGAAATAGAAGTGGGCAACTTATTCTAGAAAAAAATCAAATTGCTGGCATATGTTCTATTTACAACTTGTATAAACATGTAGGATTATGACTACTAAACTCTACTTTAATAATCTAGATGAATCTCCCTGATTACTGTGATCAACTAAAAGGATTTAATCTCTTCTTGAGAGAACCAGTTAATTAACCACACAGATACAGCAAATGTACACTGATAAACTAAAAAATAAGCTTGTTATATCAATTTAAACAACCAAAAAGAATCAACTTGGAGACATCATAGCAATACTTTTCAATAAATTCAATAGACAATTGACACCAGGAATAAACTACCACACCAGCTAAATTTCATTGAAATCACCATTTGAAAACATGCAACATAGCCTCTATTTTGAGAAACTTATTCTACTGTATCCATCTCTACCTACTATCTCTATCTAAGATCTGATCTTAAATCTCATCTTTCAATTACAATCGAGAGTGTATATTTATACACCAGCATCAGGAAACATATTGCTTCAAATTCCTGTCGGCCAACTGTAGTATTTGGGCAATTTCATGTCGGCCTACAACAGTATTTTAGAAATTCACATGTTGGCCACAGTATTTGAATATCTAATATTCATCAGTGAGACAGTCGCTAGGACAATCCAACAGCTATGCTACAGGCAATGCAATCGTTAATCGCTCCGTGGGTTCTATTCACTTTCGTCATGACTTGTCTAAGTCAGGGAGATGTCATACAGCCAACATTATGTTTCACCAAAGACAAGAAGCATCTGCATGTTCCCTTTGTTTTTCTTTGTAGCTCTATGATATCGGGGAGACCTCACATAGAATACCCCAAGTGTTACTGATATGCATTTCATTACGTGCCTTCCATTCGCTGAGACACAGGGATATCTCTCACCGATGTGTTCTACTTACTTCGTTCACTATCACCATGACTTTATGATATCGGAGAGACCTCACGTAGACCACATCGTGTTTCACTGAAAGCCCTCGAGTTCACCATAGATTGCCAAGAGAAAGCAATTCTCACACCGACACAATCCCCATGCACATTCTCAGCAAGACATATCAATGTCAGGGAGACCTCTCGTAGAATGCTTTGAGTCATACCGAAAGTCGTTATCCATTTCGAGTCACTAAGACAAGATCATACTCTTACTGACAAGGTCCTTCATTGTTTTCCATCAGCGAGACCGAAGGTCACTCACTGAGACTACATGCCGAAAACCTTAACTCATACTGATATTGCATCCCCATACATGTTGTTCAGCGAGACATAAAGCTCTCGGTGAAACAACATGCCGAAGACTAAACTCGTGCTGAAAAAACCTTTTGTACAAGTCGGTGAGACACCACGGAATCGTTATGACATTTCATCGAAGCCTTTAACTTATGTTGATAAATCAATTCCTCCACCACTGGTCGATGAGACAATAAGGCCTCATTATAACCTCACACCAAAAATAGCATGTCTAGCTGAAGTGAATCCTTAATGTGCCTGTTGGTGAGACCAAAAGAGTTCGCTGTGACCACTCACCAAAGACCAAACCTTTGCAGAAATTTTCATCCATCATATCAGTCGGCAAGACAAGGGAGTTTCGCCATGATAACACAATGAAGGAAAACCTCTCACCGATGAGCACCCATTTTTGGTCAGTCGAGGAGACATATGGAAATCGATAAGACTTCATCCCAACAATAAAACTCCTACCGATGTAAATCATCCTCTGTCGCCGAAACAATGCAAATGTCCTACCAAAAGCCACCTCCATGCAAACCTTGATCACTATGACATCAAATGAGTCTTTCCAAAAGGCAACACAGACTCATGTTAGCATAAAACGCACAATGGGTCGAGGAGACAATGGTATTCTCATGCCGATAGGAGCCAGAATGTAAAAAATGCATGATCCGATGGAAACTATGGGCAAAAAGTGATCAGAATGATATGAAAAAAAAACCTAGTGCTCATGATAAGGACCTTATGGAAACTTAGGGTTATGGAAAACTTGTGAAAATGTTCAAAAATTTACAGTTCCAATAGTAGCTCCATCTGGGGATGAATGATAGTAAGATTATTGCAAGGATCCAAAATCTTTGGGTGAGCAGACCAGACCAAACACAAAATGAGAAAAATGGAAATGGACAAATAGCATGATGGAATGAATGCAAAATGAATGCAAGATGGAGGTGAAACAAAACCCTAAACTATTGTGCATGGAAAAGAATTTTAAAGAGGACAAGCAAGAGTTGTCCATGCACTAGCAACCCTTAATCCTCTGTGATTCATCATCATCTATTCTGAGTTGTTACAATATGAAACTCCAACCATACTTTCCCCTATCAAATACCTGGTTTTGTCTTGAGTTCATCAGATTCTTCTTGAAGATACTCATGCAATCTTTCCTATCACTGTTATTGCAAGTTCTTAGAGTATCATCATGCTCGGTTTGGCCCAAAATCCCTACATCATCCTGCAATTCAAATTCTTCATCATCATGGGACAAACCCCTGCTATTTTCAACATACAAAATGCATGCATATTCAATACAACTTCTTATATTATCTCTCTCACTGTTATGAATTATGAAACACTCTCCCAACTGTATTGAAAATTGACCATCACAGTGCCTCTCTTGAGAAACAAAAAACTCTGTCATATCAATGTTGTTTGAGGCAAACAAATCTAAAACCTTTTGCACCTCTTTGACACTACCATTTGGATACAACACTAGATCATGACTCACATCATCAATATCAAGCATATATGAACCAATCAAAGCTGAACCACTATCATCCTTGGTATGCAAACAAATGTCTTCTCCACATGAGTTAAAATTTTCAAAATCACATACCTCATCTTGAATGAACACAAACTTTTGATCAACTTCAAAGGTTTCACCATCATCTCGAGAAATGCACCGGGAGCCATAAGAATCATCATACAAATATCCTTCACTTTCAAAACAAATGTAAGTTAGACACAAAACTTCAGAATCATCCTTGTGTACGCATTTCTGATATTTAAAAGTTAGCAATTCTAAAATTTGCTCAATGTTGAGTAAACAAGTTCCACATTTTCATTATTACAATCATACTCATCACTTTTGTCATCATCAAAAAGAGGCCTAGGATCATCAGAGAATGAAAAATCAAAAACATTACTAGTGAAGTCACTTGTTCCATTATCTAGCTCATCTAAAATTATTTCCACTTTACCATAAAGTAGATCTAAAATCAAAAAATACCTAGAATTCATTCCTGGGCATACCTTGGCAAAACATCATTTCTTCTTCATCAAATGAGTCTTCATAACTTTCAACTGTAATAGGAGGTATTGTATACTCACTATCAAATGAATCAAAATTTCCCATTGTCCTTTTATCCCGATCTTCATAAGAGGTAAAAGAATCCCTTGATTGCAAATCAAAATCCCTTTATGCATCCTCACAATTTGAACTCACTGGATTCCTAAAAACATGCACTGCCTTCCTTGTCACAATTTGTTATGCAAGAGAGATATCTTGTACCTTCATCTTCATTATGCAAGAAATCACAAGAATCATCTTGACTTGCACATGTTGCATCTTCTACTGGATGCATTGTTTCATCAATTCCTCTATACTCATCAGAAATACAATCATTGGACTCAACATTGACAGTACTCTCATACCTTTTCTTCTCCATGGCATCAACGAACTTATTCACGTGATCATAGGCCTACTGTATTGATGACTCAAACCTATAGGCTGATTCATGTTCCCATGCTCTTACAAACTATTCCAAAAATAGGACCCTTGTAGGCCTACAATGAGAAGGTATTTGCATACAAATATCTATCATTCTATTGTACAAAGAACCCAAATCTTCTCCTTCATACATCCTTATGTCAAAAAATGCATCCAAGGGGGGAAATTTGCACTCTGATTCTGTGATGGAGTCCTGGCTATCATAGGAATCATTCTGACTTGCATTTGTCTCATCTTCCATTGGCTACATTATTTGATCAATTTCTCCATCTTCATCTTCATATTTTTTCCTATCTACAATATTAGCCCATTCATCTAGTTGATCAAGAGAAACTGGGATCCATCATTCAGGCCAATAAATTGGGTTTGGCTCATACACTTTCATAAACTGCTTAATGATCTCAAACTCACTAGATGGGAATTTAATAGGTATTTTCTTAGAAATATCAGTCATTCTGTAGAGCAAAGAGTGCCCAGATTCTCCTCTATATCTCCTTATGCCAAGAAAGGCATCCAAAAGATTTTTGAAATATTCATCATCTTTAGATTGTTGGTTTCGATGCATACCTTTTTCTAGATTCTGACTGACATCTCCAAGTGGGCTAGAGTTGCGCTGCACTTGACATTGATCACATTAACATTGCACTTGACACTGATCACATTGAAATTCTTGATAACTTGCCAATCTTTGTCCAGGAGGGACTAGATAAACACTTACTTGCTTTGATGGCTATGGAGAATAAGTGCTCTATTGTGCATGATATGTATTGCCACCATTGTAGAAACTCCTAATTGTATCATCAGGTGCTTGAGGGGCCCAATAACTTCCTGCATTTGTGTAATCGTTCGTTCCATATACAAATTCCATTCTTCATCAAAAAAAATTTAGAGTCGCCACCTACTTTTCCAAAAGTAGGAAAAATGATTATTTTTTATCTTTTCCCCAACAGAATCACTCTTTCTGAAACTTCTCCAATTATAACCTTTTCTTCACTGACTCTATAATGTGATCTTCAACCGAATTTTATGATATAGTCCCCAATAGAGTCACCAATTTGTTAGCTCTCAAAAAAGTAGGTTGAATGCCTCAAGAGGCTGCCAATCTCTTGATACACTTTAGGGTAATAGACAAGGTCAAGAGAACTCAACCTTCTACTCTTTAGGTGCTGCTAACCTAGGCAGGTGTACCTTTCTAAAAGAAGCAAACTTAACTTATGATTTTTCCTTCTGAAATGCTTTGTCCACAAGGGCAGATGAGAGTGAAGAAATGAAATCAAAATTGATAGTAATAATAATCTTCTAATCTAAATCCTAAGGTGCTCAATTAACAAAATGTAAAACAAATGTAAAGAAACTAAATGAATCCAAATGATGAAATTGCAGAGACCAGTGCCTTATTGGGTATACAGAGTCATGTGAAATAGAAGTTGGCAACTTATTCTGGTAGAAAATCAAATTGTTGGCATATGTTCTATTTAAAACTTGTATAAACATGCAGGATTATGACTACTAAGCTCTACTTTAATAATCCAAATGAATCTCCCTGATTATTGTGATCAACTAAAAGGATTTAATCTCTTCTTGAGAGAACCAGTTAATTAACCACACAGATACAACAAATGTGCACTGATAAACTGAAAATAAGCTTGTTATATCAATTTAAACAACCAGAAAGAATCAACTTGGAGACATATTAGCAATACTTTTCAATAAATTCAATAGACAATTGACACTAAGAATAAACTACCACACCAGCTAAATTTCATTGAAATTGCCATTTGAAAACATGCAACATAGCCTCTATTCTGAGAAACTTATTCTACTGTATCCATCTCTACCTATTGTCTCTATCTAAGATCTAATCTTAAATCTCATCTTTCAATTACAATTGGGAGTGTATATTTATACACCAGCATCAGGAAACATATCGCTTCAAATTCATGTCGGCCAATCGCAGTATTCGGGAAAATTTCATGTCAGCCTGCAATGGTATTTTAGAAATTCACATGTCAGCCACAATATTTGAATATCTGATATTCATCAGTGAGACAGTTGCCAGGACAATCCAGCAGCTATGTTGAAGGCAATTCAATCATTATTCACTCTGTGGGTTCTATTCACTTTCGTCGTGACTTGTCTGAGTCGAGGAGATGTCATACAGCCAACATTATGTTTCACCGAAGACAAGAAGCATCTACATCTTCCCTTTGTGTTTTGTTGTAGCTCTATGATATTGGGGAGACCTCACGCAGAACACCCCAAGTGTTACCAATATTCATTTCATTACGTGCCTTCCATTCGCTAAGACAAAGCGATATCTCTCATCGATGTGTTCTACTTGCTTCGTTCACTGTTGTCGTGACTTTATGATATCAGAGAGACCTCACACCGACACAATCCCCATGCACATTCTCGACAAGACATATCAATGTCGGGGAGACCTCTCATAGAATGCTTTGAGTCATACCAAAAGTTGTTATCCATTCTGAGTCACTGAGACAAGATTATACTCTTGCAGACAAGGTCCTTCATTGCTTTCCATCGGTGAGACCGAAGGTCACTCGCTGAGACCACATGCCTAAAACCTTAACTCATACCAATATTGCATCCCCATACATGCCACTCGGCGAGACATAAAGCACTCGGTGAAACAACATGCTGAAGACCAAACTCCTACCAAAAAAACCTTTTGCACAAGTCAGTGAGACACCACAGAATTGTTATGACATTTCACTGAAGCCTTTAACTTATGCTGATAAATCAATTCCTCCACCATCGGTCGATGAGACAATAAGGCCTCGTTATAACCTCACACTAAAAACAACATGTCTAGCCGAAGTGAATCCTTGATGTGCCTATCGGTGAGACCACTCACCAAAGACCAAACCTTTGTCGAAATGTTCGTCCATCATATCGGTCGGCAAGACAAGGTAGTTTTTCCATGATAACACAACAAAGGAAAACCTCTCGCCGATGAGCACCCATTTGTGGTCGGTCGGGGAGACATATGGAAATCGATAAGACTTCATCCCGATAGTAAAACTCCTGACGATGTGAATCATCCTCTGTCGCTGAAATAATGCAAATGTCTTGCTGAAAGCCACCTACATGCAAACCTTGATCACTGTGACATCAAATGAGTCTTGTCAAAAGGCAACCTAGACTCATGTTAGCAAAAAATGCACAATGGGTCGGGGAGACAATGGTATTCTCACACCGATAGGAGCCAGAATGTAAAAAATGCATGATCTGATGGAAACTATGGGGAAAAAGTGATCAGAATGATATGAAAACAAAACCTAGTGCTTATGATAAGGACCTTATGGAAACTTAGGGTTATGGAAAACTTGTGAAAATGTTCAGAAACTTACAATTCCAACGGATCATAGGTGAGTTTTTGTGAAGGTGTAGACCCTTGATAACCATGTTGTGTATAAGGAGGGTTAAGTCCTTTTTGTGTGTTGTAGGTACCTTGAGGATGGAGTGCACCTTGATATTGAACTTGAGAAATCCTTTGATCTTGAGTTTGAGGTGTACCTTGATGTTATGGAACTCCTTGATACCGTGTTTGAGGTACATCTTGGTGTTGTCAAACTCCTTAATATTGTGATTGAGGTACATCTTGATATTGCATTTGAGGTACACCTCAAGTGGTGTCGTGGAACTCCTTGATACTATGATTGAGGTACATATTGATATGGATCATTATCATTGATCCTATCCTATCCAACATTATTTGAGCCATGAGGCATTGTCCCAAATGGGAGTATTCTATCCAAACATACTATCCTATCACAAGATAATCCATTATTACTAGACACTAGGGGAAAGTACTTACATCTTGCTTTAGAATAAATCTCAATCTATGTCTTCTAACTCATAGTGTGATCTAGGCATCGTACCAACAAGGTGTACTACCAACGCATTACCAAGGTAACCTTCAAAACAATTCATCCCAATAACAAGGTGTACCGCCAACACACTACCAGGGTAGCCTTCAAAAATAATTCATCTTAATAAGAAGGTGTACCACTAGCACACTACCAAGGTAACCTTCAAAACTATCAAAATAAAAAACATCTAAAAAACAACAAAAATAAAAAAAAATCTGAAAAACAAGAAAAATCAAAACAAATTTGGATTATTCCTTCACTCAAAATTATAAGATATCAAAATTTTCTTGAACCTCATAGATAGTTCAAGTAGATTTCCTGCAACATATGCTCTAGAAACGAAAGTGGAATATCAATCCAAGTTATCAATGTTGTTTAAATCCCAAAAACATGTTATGCTTTGAGTCAAACTGGTCGAACTACATCGTCTCTGCATGTACAACGTAGGCAAGGCTTATCTTTGATCAACCCCTAAGGCCTTAGGTTAGTCCTTCTAGGTTTCTATCATGCTTTCTTTCAACTTAGTCACAAAATTCAAAATATTCAATATCTTGAAAAACACCAAAAACACCATATAATATCAAAAAGCACAATTTTTTTTTGAAAAGCTCCAAAAATACTATCTTCGTCATCACCTATTAGAAATAAAACATCATCCATAATAAAAAATCATCACACTCACCATTTGATGAAACAAACAATAAACAAAGCAACATCAAAAGTTAGAACTTTCAAGCAAACAATCATAAAGATTTGATCACAATTGGAGAACAAAAAAGCTGGCGTATCAATTACCTATCTTTTGATAATTCACCAACAACATCCTGAGATATGTTTTAATGGATCTGTTCCTATGATAGACAAGATCAACATTGGATAATATCCCTATGCCCAAATAGATATGGCAAGTGATATAACAACATTGTTTTATCTTATCTTTTTGATTTACATTATTGACTCATTCCCAAGATCTCTCGAGGATATCCATAAGGATTTAGAGAGGAAAAAATGAGGGAAATTGAGTGTCATTTCTGTTTGCTATGTTTGTGAATATTTTTGTTATACTACCACAATGAATACTTGCTTTGTTCTGTGTATGTAAGTTGTTTTGAAGCATTTCATGTAGTGTTGGCATATTAGGTGCTTAATACCTCTTGTGTTATTGGTCTGACATATTTTAAAGCTTCTCACCCATACACTCTAATAGATTTTCCATATATTTGACCTATGAGCAAGAATATTCTTTGTTTGTCAAGTCAAAGTCTACACAATAGATACAAAGTTGCCTTGGTCATTAATACCTTGGTGCATTGTGTCTATTTGCTACATTAATAAGGATTGTTAAAGATACGAAGCCTCCAAGCAAAAATAAAATAAAATTCATCAATGACTAACAACATTAACAATTCTTCACTTCTTATTAACATTTTCTTCTTGTCACCATTTCTTTTGTCAGTCCTTGCACTTAAATGCATCACATCAGGTTATTGGAAAAATTGGTTCATTATCCATATTTTTCACCAAATTTCTTGAGGGGGCACCATGCATGCTATCCCATCTGGGGCATACTGGGGCAACTTTTTAGCATGAATTTTTTATTTTTCTTTGATACAATGCTCAAAATCACATTGTATCAAGGAGGGTTAAAATGTAGACACCTAAAATTGTCTTGATTGCAAAAAAACACTATTTAACTAACTCACTCTTCTGATTAAATAATACATTATTATTTAATTATTATCATTTCTCATATTCGTTTATTAATTAAGTGATTTAAAATTATTTAATTAATTCATCCTCAAATCATCATTTACATTAGGAAAAACCCTAAATTCCTCTATTAGTTGAATAATACGACATTATTTAATTAATTCACTTTTTCATCATTTTTTGCTAATTAAATAAATTTCATTTATTTAATAAAGTCCTAATCTAACTTTATTCCTCCATATTAATTAAATAACATCAATTATTTAATTATGTTGTTAATTTACCCTATTCTCCTAGGTCAATTAAATTATTAAAACATAATAGTTTAATTAAAACACTTTCCCCTAAATTTGAATAATTGAATTTAATTATTCAAAACATCATCAAAAAGGTCAAATCAAATAAACAACTTTGTTTGCAAAAGTCAAACTTGATTTGCATGTTCAACTACAAAAAGGATTAATTAATTAATTATCCTCACCCACTTTCATGATTGAGTAAATTGCTCCAACATAATTTCCTCAATCCCATTGAAGGCTCAAATTGATTTCTTCAATTTCATGAATTGCTCGACCTATTTCCTCAATCCCATTCAAGGCTCAAATTGATTTCTTCAATTTCATAAATTGCTCCACCTATTTCCTCAATCCCATTAAAGCCTCAAATTGATTTCTTCAATTTTATGAATTGCTCCATCTATTTCCTCAATTCCACTAAACACTCAACAAATATTTCTTCAAATAAATTGATTATGTAATCAATTTGTACTGATTATTCCTATCTAAATCCTCTCAACATCTTTCGATCATTGATCAAGATATTCTAATATGTGATCTCAAGAGTTCACTTTGAATCAAAAATTCTATATAACAAACCTCTTTCTTCACAAAAAAGGATAAGAGAATCAATATAGTTTATGCAACGAAGTAATGCCAAGATCTTAATCGACATTGAAAAAGCCTCAAACCACATATTCGATCAACACACACACGTTCTTCAAGGTCTCACACACAATGGAGGCTTCGTATTCAATTGAACAAACCAACATACATCAATACATATACACTTTGACATAGGATGGTAAAAGCTATTTCATTTTGAATTCATTGTTATTGCTTTTGTCAATTATGTTCTTGAATTCTTGATTTTATAGTTACATTTTGTGAGTAATGGGCATAAATCGATTAGCATTTTGTTGTTTAGATTAGTTTCTAATAATCAATTTGATCTATTGCATCTTCCTGATTTCCTCCTTACACAATGGTAAACCTCCTACTATGAAATATTTTAGTGTTTTTAGAAGCCTATGTTATATCAGAAGAGATGAAGAAAACTTGTGAAAATTTGATGCAAGATCTGATGAAGGAATCTTCTTTGGATACTCTACAAGAAGCAAGGACTATCCATGCTACAACAAAAGATTGAAGAAGATTGTTAAGAGTGCAAGTGTCAAAGTGGATGGAAAGCCACATCAAAGTTTAGTGTTGATAGAAGGATATGAATCTGATGAATTCCCTTTTAGTGAAGAAGAAAAGGCTGAAGATAAAGGAAAAGAGTTGACAGTTGAAGATGAAGAAGCTCCGGAAAGGAATCCCAAGACTCCTAAGTATGTGCAGAAGAATCATTCAAAAGATTAGATCATTG